>CAWUFW010014545.1:0-408456 GCA_963921515.1 Calotriton arnoldi
CTGGCTCACTAAATTTATAGCATACTATTGAAGAAACAGCAGACTTTAAAAAAAATTGCAATACAAAAGAGATTTTCCTGCTTAGTGTTAGAACTTACAACCATTAACATATTTTCCAGGTGACTTAGCAAGAAACAACAATTCATCAAATGTATTAAATTGATTCATCTAATCATTCTATCAGCTTGTGCTCAAAGAAAATATAGATATAAACATGATACAGAAGAAAACGCATCTATTTTCAACATTAAAGCAGCATCAAGAACTGGCTTGAAGAGTGATTGAAAGTATGTCCTTGGCATTTTTAACTTCATGCTCTAACAGACTAAACTAACAGTCTCACTAAATTTATAGCATACTATTAAAGAAATAGCAGATGATGAAGTGCTACTGATTGTTAACCCGGGATAGTTGTAAAGCTTATATTCAGCTGTTTACATTCATGGTATCTTTATATGTTATCAACAAGACAAAACTAAAATGACCTCAATAAATTGTAATAAATAAGAGATTTAGTTACTTAGTGTTTGAACTTAATTTTTTTTATAGATATTCCATGCTTTAACAATAATAAATAATTCTACATCTATATCAAATTGATTCATCTAATCATTCTAGCAGCTTTTGCTCCAAGGAGATACACAGCTAAAATTGAGACACAAGAAAAGCATATTTTTTTTAACATTAAAACTTGGCCTGTATAGGGATTGGACATGTAACGTTGGCGTTATTAGCACCACGCTCTAACCAACTGAGCTAACAGGCCATTTTGTGCACATTGATGGAGGACAAAAATATGAAAAAGTGCTATTGACAGTGAACCCAAGGAGAGTTGGAAAGCTTATTTTCAGCTGTTTACCTTTAAGGTATATTTATATATTATCAACATGAAGAAACTAATATGACTTTAAAAAAATTCAACACAAAAGAGATTTTGATACTTAGTGTTAGAAGTTAGAACCATTAACTTATTTTTCAGGCGATTTAGCAATAAACAACAATTCATCAACCAAATTAAATTGATTAATCTAATCATTCTATCAGCTGGTGCTCGAAGGAAATATAGAGATAAACATGATACAGAGGAAAACTTTCTATATTATCAACAAGACAAAACTAAAATGACCTCAATAAATTGTAATAAATAAGAGATTTAGTTACTTATTGTTAGAACTGAGAGCCAATAATGGATATTGTGAGCTGCTGGCTCAGTATATGATTTACACTTTTGTAAGTGGACACCTTGCTCTTATCCAGGCAACCCTTATGGTGATTTTAGTGGTCTTAGACAACCTTAGAAAGCTTTCTAAGTGGTAGCTGTGGAGAGCAGCCTTCAGGCTTAGTCCAGAAGGAGTGTAAAGCAGCTTGTTTTACCAGAACATAATCTTATAGGTATAGATTAAGTGAAAAAGAACCACACAGTGTATTTATGAAAATATGTATTTATTATAATTCACTCACTAACATATACAGATATCTCCTAGCCGGAGATATACACAATACACACAATACTGTGCAATAGAAACAGGTAAGTAGAACAGAATAAACAGTGGTCTCCAGGGGGAGACCAAACCATATACTAAAACAGTAGTATGCGAACCACGACTTGAGTCAAGACAATACTCAGAGGATGTTGAAGTCCCGGGGACCCAAGGAACCACCCAAGGTGAGTATCTCGGAGCCCCACGGAGGTCGTGTGCAGTGTAGGAACACAACTACGTTCTCTGTACAAATCAACATTTAAGTTGTGGTTGCAATTCTAAAGAAAGAGGACCCTTCCTAGTGGACCCTGAAGACACCCTGTGGAAGACAAGAGTTTGGAGAGCCACCCCACCCGTGGATATCTTAGGAACCATGATACCTGCACCAGAGAAACCGGGTGCATAGATGTGAAGTGGCGTCGGAAACCGCCGTCGAACCCAATGGAGGATTTCAGAAAGATGCCGCAGCTGGAGAAGGTGAAAGTGTCTGGTGGAACCCAAATGTGGATTCAAGATGTGAAAAAACTGCAAGCAGAGGGGACAGAGTCTATGCCACTCAGGAGTGACCAGGAGGCATGGAAGACGAATGCCCACCGATGTAGGGTGTTACAGGAGTACTGATGGTGACCTTGGAACTGCAGCTGTGTGGACCAGGCGATGCTGTGGAAGACCAGGACCCATGCATGAGCTGTTCCACGTTGGATGTCGAGAGTTGAGGGGTCGTGTCCGGCGGGAGCACCAACAAGCCTTGGCAACTGCAACCAATGTGGAAGTTAAAGAAGGTGCAATGTCGGGCCTGGAGACTCACCCCAAGCAGGGGAGTCAGGGCAGGCCCAGTGCAATCAGGGAAGCCCAAAGAATTCAAATGTGACCCTCGACAGGACCCAAAGGCCGTAGGCACTGGAGTCGCAAGAGGACCTCGAGCAGCTTACCAAAGAAGCAGGCCCACGGTGCAAGCAATGTGGTGTGGTCAAAGATTCTGGTCACTGGAGATGCTTGAGGTTGAGGCTACTTGGAGCTCGAAGATCTTGATGGAAGGAAGCCAACAAGCCTTTGCAACAGCAAGTCGACACAGTGCACAGGGGTTTGGTTCCTGCAACTACGATGAGGGATACTGCCCTCAAACTTGGTGAGGGGACAGGGCAGGCCTTGAGGAATGTGGAGAACCATGACTTGTGTTTCTGAGCCTTTCAGAGTCTGTGAGAGCCCAGGATTAGCAGACCAATCAGCTTAGTTGCGGTGCCTGCAGATGCAGGGAAGTGACTCCTTCACTTCAAGGGAGATTCCTTCAGGTTTCTTGGATGCCCACAGGCCTTGGAAGGATTCCTATATGGAGCACAGACATGGACGTTGCATAAGACGAGCAGGGCAAAGAGATCAGGAGCAGCAGGAGTCTTCCAGGTTGCATCCTTGATGCCCAGAGGAAAGTCCAGCAAAGTCCAGCAAAGTCCAGAGTGCCCAGATGGTCGAAGTTGAAATGGTGTCTGAATTGAATCGTGTCCCACGACAAATCTAGGGAACCACCCTCAGGTAAGCCCTTAAGGAAAGGGGGGCACTCAGTCCTTGTTGTGAAATGGGATTGTGGAAGTGACGTGTGTGACATGATGTGTGTGATGAGCAAGTGAACTGCAAGCCATGGAGCTTCAAGATCTTGCCGAGAGCCGAGATTTGCTTTGATCCGCAATGACCCGAGTTGGTCACCGCACCCAGCCAAGCCAAGACCCCCCTTGACTCATGCCACACTATGCCATTTTGGACCCGCATTGCACCGTTCCCGGGTGCCGAGCACCAAGTGTCTGAGCACACAGGGAGTCAGAAGCCGGGAGCCAGGTCCCAGGTTCCTGGCGCATGATGCCCGGTACCTGAGCCAGGTGTTGCGGGACTGTGGCGGTATTGAGAAGCCGGGCGTGGAGACACCAGGTATGAAGGCAGCAAGTGGCAGGGTGAAAGGGTGATCAGGGGGACAGGTAGTTGGGGCCGAGCCGTGAAAAGCGGAGGAAGTCGGCAAGTGTATACACGGCAGCATGAGCCCGCTCGTCACCCCCTCCCAAGGATTTCCAGCATTTGAGGGTTGGGAGGGCCACGCCAGGATATAGCCGCCCAACAGTGAGTCGGTGAGCTGGTGGCTAGAGCCACGCCACCCTCTCGGCTGTGCGGAAGAGGCCGGCATTAGGCCGGTGTGGCTTGTGCGCCAGGGAGAGCTGTCACCGCTCAGTCCTGCACAAGCCCCTGCCTCGTTAAGTCCTGCACTACCACCTGTTCCACCCAGCCCTGCCTTGCTCTTACAACCACATTAGCGGCAGTTGTGGGAGTGGTGAAGACCTGCCAAGCCCACCACCCTGCCTAGCTCCGGCCCCAGCTCCGGTCTCAGCTCATGGTCCGGCTCCAGCACCAGCCCGACCAGCACCTGACCACTCATCAGACCCAAGGGGGGACAAGCGATGAGAGTGGTATAGACCTGCTAAGTCCGCCGCCTTGCCTAGCTCCAGCTCCAACTCCAGCTCAAGCACCAGGCTCAGCCTGCCTGCCTTTGCCACTGGCTGCGAGTAGCCTGACGAGCTCTCATCAGTCCTGGTGAATCAGCATTCAGACATCTGTGCATAGGCAAACCCAACCAGAACAAGCAACCATAAAGACCAGTTCAGACAGCCTACATCAGTCAAAACAGCAAGAAACAAGTGAACCAATAAATAACAGATGGGAAATCAGATAGCGCCCGTGACTCAAATAAATTGACAGATCAACGTGAAAGCAGCAAAATGAGATCGGGGAATATTAGGAGACAACCAGCACAAAAAAACCCAAGGCCAAAGCAAATGTCAAAAAGTGCCAAAAACCTCAGGGCAAGTACATTAATACCTCCGCAAACCCCCGGTGCAACACTAATATCACCAATACATTCAATCTTCTGAACAATGAACCCTAGTGGGAAATTCACCTTTTTAAAGGACCCAACGGCGGCCATCTATGCAACATCAGACAAAATCGCAGGCCTTCCCAAACCACTGACGCTGAAAAAGCTTAGCATCTCCCTGGAAGATGACATAACCCGCAGTGTAGAGCGGAGCCTAATAGCCCCCAAAAGGGATTCAAAGCACATCATAAATTTAACATTAATGGCAACTGACACCCAGCAGGAGGATGCAAAAATAAACCACTTTGGCATCAACAGGATAATTGCCTACGCCCAAGTGCACACTAATAACATAGCTCACTCCATCCCAAGGCAGGAGAAAGAGAACAATGTTACCCAGAAGGCCAATCATGATGTTGAAAACCTTAAGGACTCCTGGCTTGAATCATTCTCAATCACAAACAAAATGGATTCAATGCAGACAATGGAAACTAACACAAAGCACCTTGATTGTACACAAACCATCATTCCACTGGCAAACCAACTGGAAACCCGGCAACAAACAATAGTCGAAATATCGAGTTCCTCAGACTGATCAAGCAGTGATGATAAGAATCTAGCACACAAATATCAAACTAATGACGAACAGCAAAGTAAACTGACCCAAGCACACAGTAGCGCTAGTACGTCCAACAGAACCGACCTAAGGGAATCAACTTCCATTCTGCAGTTGAAGAGCCAGGAGGATAAATCAGACATAAGAACGGAAGATCTTGTAAACCTGCAAACCACTTTAATAAACATTCTGCAAACCTCAATCAGGGTTTTAAACATGCAGTCAGACAAACTTGACATTCAGATTAATCTGATGAATATTATAGCCGCACTCATCTCTGGCATAAACTCAAAGCTCGACACACTGACGTGGTCAATAACCGTGAAAAACAACATGCCATCCCTACGATAGCAACTAATTACGCTTGTGGCCCAATAGTAGATAAACTCAGTGAAGTTCCAACTATCCTAATTAGTATATTGAAAGAGGGTAAACAGACCAACCAGACCCCGGTGCGACACAGAACAGTGATGAATGTCCCATCCAATAGGAAAAAACAGCAAATCCCTCAGATCCACCACAACGCTCCGGTCCCAGGACAACCAGCGCAAGACCTGGGGAAAAACGACTTAATACACACTAGAGAATTTCCAGCTTCTCCATCTAACTCCTAAGTCGACACAAATCGAGCCCCAATCTGGCAACCAACAAACAGCCAAAACGACCAAGCTAATATATTTGCCCTCTTCCAAACAAAAAGGCAGAGGAAGCGTGCCAGGAAAGCCAGAAAGCATCAACAGCCCAATAAAATGATAGAACAACAGGCAAAAAGACCTTATCCAATCTTTGACTTTAGGAACAAAAAACAAAATCCAATCATCTCAGTAACAACTCAAGAACACAAGGAAGACTCCACAAACACCAACGAGTATCCCACGACGTTGGACCCATCAGACTCCTCATCGGTCGAGCCTACGAGTACATATGGTCCAATAAAAGCAAAAGAGAAGCGCTCAAGCAGAGGTCCCCGGACAAAGAAAATGCTAAAGGAGCCAATGAACCCCACAGATGATAGGTCACGTCAACCTAGAGCAATGTTAACTCAACTGGGGATGACACAAATAAATGCCATCTCGGTTTGAAAAAATCGTGCCAACAAACGATTAAGCACGTAAATGACTTACATGTTAACTTAAAAAAAACGGTTATCGGGCTAGTAACGCCTGACAAAAATATCGACCCACACAGAGGAGAACAGGAGGTTGTGCTATAGAGGTGCTACCAATCAAATAGAGAACAGCTCGAGAGGATACTGATAAATGTCAACTTACATTATAGCAACACAAAGGGTCTAGACTTGAACCAACTACCTGAAAACTCAGCGCCCCGCTCGCCTCTTCCACTTCAGACCAGATCCGATGACTCCCAAATAAACCAATCCAATCAGATCTTACTAACCCCACATTACATACCACAAGGGCCACAAGATTACCTGAGTCTAATGGCAGCTATCCCAGGTTAAACCATCTGTCCTCGCTGGATCTGCTAGCAATTGAGTTCATCAATCAAGGGGACAATGATCGAAACGAAAAAAACACTCTCAACCAGGAGTACCGCAGAGATCATCTCACTAATTCAAAATGCCACTCCGCAGTTTGAGGCCTGGGGTATAACACTCTCAAAACCCACAAAGCAATGTTACCCTTCACCTCTGCTACACCGGCAAAACACCAAGATTGACAATCTCGGCGTAACCTGAGTACATTCAGTATTACAAAGTGCAAAAGGCAAACAGGGTGTGAGCGAGCCAAAATTAAAGACACATGAGATAACTCAGCAAGAACATGGCAGGACTAGGATGGATACAAGATGTGTAAGACGCATAAGCAAACGCAGAACACCTCAGCACTCATCATTAAATCTTCTGGCATGGAACATAGCGGGTGCAAAACAAGAACTGCGGAATAACTCACCACCTGACCACTGGAAGAATCATTAAATAGTAGCCCTTCAAGAAACATGGCTGATTACTCCAGTTCAGGTAGCCGGGTACATTCTTCACTTCGTGAAAGCTATAAGATCTCAACGATACGGCAGACCAAAGGACGGACTCGCCGTCTACATCTCCGCCGCATTAAACATCGTATCTGCCCAAATGTCCGCCACAACAACAGACATGCAAATAATAAAAATGGATCTGGGACCCAAGAAAGTGGCAAGCACTTTCATCCTTTTCAATGTCTACACACACCCGAAACAAGAGATCAAAAAAACTCTATTCAACAATCTGATAACAGCAATAGCCGAAATAAGGTTTGAACACCCAACATGGGAAATAATAGTAACTGGAGATTTTAACTCAAACTTAATATACACACCAGAGGAAGTTGATAACATAACACCTGCAAATGCAATATGTGCAGTTCAATCTCAAGAGCGCTCTATATTCAAACAACACGACGCAAGCGCACAGAAATTAGCGACAGAGCTAGAACATCTAGGGTTGCGAGTATTAAATGGGAGAACTCAACAGGACAGACCTCCAACCTATACTTATCATTGTCCAAAGGCCCGCTCCATTACAGATTACACAATCCTCACCCTGCCACTGCTCTTTCAAACAAAAGAATTTTCAATCAGATACACTACCGAAAGTGATCACTCGTGTCAAAATCTTGAGCTGACAACTTCTTTCCCAAGACACACAACAGCATAACCAGAAGCAGGGTCAATAACAACGATCAACCTAAAATGCCTAAGATGGGCAAGTAATTCGCTCCCAAAAATAGTCACAAGGGCAAAGAAACTGATTGCAACAGATGACCCACAGGAGGGCTCGATGGTAGAAGCCTGGACCATCTTCCTAACAAACTTATTTAAGGAAACCCCTCAAACCAACCAGCCTAGTTACACAAAGGGTGGCCATGACAAACATCTGAGTAGAACAGCTATGAGCCTAAGAAAAGATCTAAGAAGTGCGGTCAGATCCACAAGGGGCACCACTGCTCCAGAAGCCATATGGGATACAAACAAAGAAAAAAAAGCAGTATAAAAAACAAATTTGGGAAGACAAAAGAACCCAAACAGATAATCTATGGTCAAAGCTTCTATTCAACGCTAACAGATCAAACACAAGAGCCTTTTGGGAGCTAGTAAATGGCCTCACAAGACCGACAAAGGTAATAAATAACACGTGAGTAACGGAGTTAGCCTGGACCTGCCACCTCACTTCCACCTTTGATATAGCGATTGACAAAGGAGTTGAAGCTTTGGACAGATCTAACTACTCCCTCATCAAAGACCATAGTACACTGACACAGCCACTACCAACAAACTTGACTGCACCTACATCATCCATATAAGTAGTCAACTTAATAAATCAATCCAACCCACTATACACAATGGTTGTGTCATCCAAAGTACCAGGAACTACTTTAAAATGCACAATGGCAGTAGAGCAACCATTACCTCAATACACAGAAGAATAAAATATTCAAGGTCATTAGTGCAGGCAGACTGGACGGGGTTCCTGGTCCAAACGGGATCCCTCAAGCTATCTACAAACTGGATCCTAATTTCTGGGCTGTCCCGCTGTCTTGCCTGTTTCACGAGGTGGGCAATACAAACAGACTTCCAGGGAGTTGGAGAGGCTCAATAATTAATCCAGTATATAAAGGAGGGGACAGAGCAGGTCCAGCCAATTCCCGAATTATCGCCTTATTAGACTCAGAAGCACAAAACTATGCTTCGCTGATTCTTTCCGACTTGTTTGACTGGTCTGAGAATAATAACAAAATCCCTGTCAACCAGTCCGGATTCCGCAAAGGCGTTGGTACTACCACTAATATTCTTGTCCTAGGATTAATTGCAGACATGAGCCTACGCAGCGAAAGAACTTGTATCTATGTTTCATAGATTTTAAGGCGCCGTTTGATCGAGTAAATAGAGGCCTACTATGGCATAAACTGAGGCAGTGGGGTCTACCGGAACCAATACTTAGAGCCATACTACAACTATATACAAACACTTGGATGCAAGTCAAAATAGCCGACGGCAAAAGGCTTACTAGGAAGATTTACACAAACGCCAGGTTAAAACAAGGTTGTGTTCTGGCCCCACCCCTGTTCAACCTCTTTATGGCTGACCTCTCCCCAAGGTTAGACGAGGTGAATTCACATCCACCACACCTAGGCATTCTACCCATCACCCACCTATCCTACGCTGACGACATAGTGTTATTAAGTTACACAAGAATAGGCCTTCAAAGGGCAATCAACGAACTGGTATAATTCGCCAAGGTGAAAATGCTCGAAGTAAATGCAACAAAAACAAAAGCCATGATCATAATTCGTCGCGCCCAGAAACAACTGCCATTTAAAATCCGCAATACAAAACTGGAAGTGGTCAGCAGCTACAAGTATCTTGGTGTGCTTATGGACAACAGACTCACTTTTCGAAAACACAATGCGATCCTAAAGAAAAAAGGAAATGGACTAATATTTGCCTTTTGCGCAATGGCAAGGAGCCTAAAAGACCCATCATATACTCCGCTGTTAGCAGTTATTAAAGCAAAGCTCCTGCCGATAGTAGCCTATGCAAGAGAAATCCAGCATGGGAAAGATGCAGCAATCCTGGATACCATACAAACACAGACCTACAAAACAGTATTCTCCTTACCCCGTAACTCCTCACTGGCACAGGTGAGGTTGGAAATTGGGCTGCAGAAGCAGCACCTACACAGAAGATATGTAACAATAAAAACATGGTACAAAATCTGGTCCAATCGGCAACACCCAATTAACAATGCGCTCTGGAGGGCTCTTGACGATGACCCCCAGTCTGTTTATACCAAGTACTTACAATCATCTTTAAAGCTCACAAATACTACAGGTCTTTGGCAACTGAATTTCCCATTCTCTTCCTTTCAACAAACACTCAAGAAAGCGGCCATAAAGCACTCGTTAATGGAAGATAAAACAAGATTAAGTAAGCAAGCCCACGTGTGGATGGTCTTGCAATCATACACCAAACTGCAACCAGCAACATATTTGGGTCAGACGTACTCCTCCTACTTAAAAATAAACTTTTTAGCACTAGGTTTTGGATCAATGCCATCAAATGCAGATCAACCAAGTTGGCAATACAAGGGCCCAAAGTCATGCAGTCTTTGTGGAGCACCAAAGCATGACTTCATCCACTTAATATGCATCTGCCCAATTTTAAAGCCACACCGTCTTCTACTGCTGAAAAAACTATTCAAAGCAAGGGGCATTCACACTTGTAGATCTGCAATACTAAAATGTCTTGACCCGAATGATCCACATCTTAACTGTAATCTAGTAAAAATTTTAACTGTGTACGAAAAACTACTAAAGCAAGGCCTGAGGGGAGACACACAATAGCACTTTTGAGATTATGCCTCACAAATTGGTCCATCTATCGCACTGTTTCCATTTTATTGTCTTATAGCAATTTTTTAACAAGCATAATTAACTGAGGAGAAAAGCACAACAGCTCCTTTCGAGACTGTGCCTCACAAAATAAACTATCTATCTCATAGTCTCATTCCATCATATCACAGTTACTTTTAACATGCATAAATGAATTACGTAACCAATGCACTGCTGAAAATTGTAATTTTTAAAGTGTACTTTGTAACACAATTAGTTTTATGTGTACATTGTTATGGTTTTAATTAACTGAAACAATAAAGAATATTTTTGATTTCATTTGAATTGGAAAGGGTTGGGACGATTCATGGTTCCCTCCCAGGGGAGGGGTTGGACAGTGGGGAGGATACTCCCATGTCCTCTGTCCAGTTTCATGCCAGAGCGGGAGCCAACAGCGCCCTGAGCTGGTTTGAACTGGACTGTGCAAGGAGGGCACCAAATGTGCCCCTCAAGCAGACCGAGTGGCGCTGGCAAGCGCTCCCACCCGGCCCCAATACACTAAACCCTGTCTGGGAGGTGGTCACACCTCCCTGTGACAGGATACCTATTGTTCTGCCTTCCCTTGCTGGAGCTTGGCTCAGCAGTAGGAGGGCAAAATTGTGTCTCTGGTCGGCAGCAGCTATGTTCTGCTGTCCGGGTCTAGAAGACTGGTACTAGGAGCACTGAGGACCTAATGGAGGGCCTTTACAGTGCTTGGAATCATATCTCCTACACCATTTACAGTGTGGGGGTATGATTCCAACATGTTTGATACCAAACACGATAGGGTTCTTTACTGCCAGTTTCGAGATGTTCATTGCATAATGATGCAGTGCCCTTCTATATGTTATATGGCTGTCTCACTTACAACCCGGGAGAATGGACTCTGAAGGCTGTAGGGGTGTCCTGCTCATGCAAGGGCACCCTCACACTTATAACCAGGCACGCTGCCTTTAGGATTGGAAAGGCCTGCTGTAGGGGTGACTTATAGGTTTTAAGTGCAGTGACCCTAGATATAGGGAAACCTATATCTTTCGTAAGTGATGCTAGCACCAACTTACACAAGCTGCAATGGCAGCCTGTAGTTACAGGTTGAGTGGTCCCTCATGGGTGGCATAATGCATGCTTCAGCCCATGGGGGAACCCTGGGGTACCTATGCCCTGGGTACCTTAGTACCATATGCTAGATACATATAAGGGTACTCCAGTGTCCAATCTGGGATATACCTAAGTATTACCATAACAATTTAGGGGAAGAAGCAGAGAGACTGGGGTCCTGATTAGCAAAATCCCAGTCAGGCTAGTCAGAAACAGCAGAGCACCAGGCAAAAAGTGGGGGTAACCATAAAAGCAGATCCTACTTTCCTACACATATTCTAGGCGCTTTAACAATAATAAATAATTCTACATCTATAGCAAAATGATTCATCTATTCATTCTAGCAGCTTTTGCTCCAAGGAGATATACAGCTAAAAATGAGACACAAGAAAAAAGCATATTTTTTCGAACATTAAAACTTGGCTTGTACAAGGATCAAACCTGTGACCTTAGCATTATTAGCACCATGCTCTAACCAACTGAGGTAACAGACCACTTTGGGCACATTGATGGAGGACCAGCATATGAAGAAGTTCTAATGATAGTCAACCCAGGAGAGTTGGAAAGCTTATTTTCAGCTGTTTACCTTCATGGTATATTTATATATTATCAATATGAAGAAACTAATATGACTTCAAAAAATTGCAATACAAAAGAGTTTTTGATACTTATTGTTAGCACTTAGAACCATTAACGTATTTTCCAGGTGATTTAGCAATAAACAACAATTCATCAACTATATTAAATTGATTCATCTAATCACTCGAGCAGCTTGTGCTTCAAAGAAATATACAGATAAATATGAGACAGAAGAAAAAAGCATTTATTTTCAACATTAAAGCACCACACTCTAATAAACTGAGCTAACAGGCAATTTTGTGCAGAAGCACATTGATGGAGGACCAGCATATGAAGAAGCGCTAGTGATAGTCAACCCGGGAGAATTGGAAAGCTTATTATCAGCTGTTTACCTTTAAGGTATCATTACATATTATCAACAAGAAGAAACTAATATGACTTCAAACAAATTACAATAAAAAAAGACATTTTGGTACTTAGTGTTTGAATTTAGAGCTGTTAACTTATTTTCCAGGTGCTTTAGCAATAAAGAACAATTCTACAACTATATTAAATTGATTAATCTAATCATTCTATCAGCTTGTGCTGAGAAAGGAGAAAAACATCTATTTTCAACATTAAAGAAGCATTAACAGGTGGCTTGGAAAGGGATTGAAAGTATGACCATGGCGTTTTTAACTTCATGCTCTAACAAACTAAGCTAACAGGATAAATAAATCCACAGCATATTATTGAAGAAATAGCAGATGATTAAGTGCTACTGATAGTTATCCTGGAATAGTTGGAAAGCTTATATTCAGCTGTTTACATTCATTATATATTAATATATTATCAAAAAGACAAAACTAAAATGACCTCAATAAATTGTAAAAAAATAAAAGATTTGTATACTTGAAATGAAATGAAATGAAATGAAATTTGTACTTGTAAAGCGCACCCATACCCCAAAGGGGTGTCCAGGCGCTGTACGCATACCGCTGTGGAACCCTTCCTGGCTTTTCCCTGTGAAATGTCCACTCCTGGGCACCCCCAGGGTGAAGCCAGGCATCCCAGCGCTGTTGGGGCCGTTGTGGAGATTAAGCAAGCTATTGCCCAGAGTTGCAGAGTGGGACCCATGATTAGAATAGGCACTGAGGCGAGAATTATCAGGTCCGAGGAAATTGAGCCCAAGACCCGCCGAGGCGGGAATTGAACCGTGGTCCCGGGCCAGATCTCTGCATCAGGGTCTGCCGCTCTAACCAGTGAGCCACACTTCTCCCTACTTAGTGTTAAAATTTAGAACCATTAACAGATATTCCAGGTGCTTTAGCAATAATGAATAATTCTACATCTATATCAAATTGATTCATGTAATCATTCTAGCAACTTTTGCCCCAAGGATATATACAGCTAAAAATGAGACACAAGAAAAAAGCATCTTTTTTCGAACATTAAAACTTGGCCTGTACAAGGATCAAACCTGTGACATTGGCATTATTAACACCACACTCTCACCATCTGAGCTAGCAGGTAACTTTGCTGTGAAGCGCATTGAGGGAGGACCAGCATATGAAGAAGTGCTAATGATTGTTAACCCGGGAGAGTTGGAAAGCTTATTTTCAGCTGATTACCTTTAAGCTATATTTATCTATTATCAACATGAATAAACTAATATGACTTCAAAAAAATTGCAATACAAAAGAGATTTTGGTACTTAGTGTCAGAACTTAGAACCATTATCGTATTTACCAGGCGCTTTAGCAATGAATAACAATACTTCAACTATATTAAATTGATTCACCTAATCATTCTATCAGCTTGTGCTCAAAGGAAATATACATATAAACATGAGACAAAAGTAAAACCTCCTATTTTCAACCTTAAAGCAGCATTAAGAATTGGCTTGGAGAGGGATTGAAAGTAT
Organism: Calotriton arnoldi; assembly: GCA_963921515.1. Classification (NCBI taxonomy): domain Eukaryota; kingdom Metazoa; phylum Chordata; class Amphibia; order Caudata; family Salamandridae; genus Calotriton; species Calotriton arnoldi. The sequence goes on from CAWUFW010014545.1 coordinate 13,901, forward strand.
GAACTTGGCGGTTTTAACTTCATGCTCTAACAAACTAAGCTAACAGGCTCACTAAATCCATAGCATATTATTGAAGAAATAGCAGATGATGAAGTGCTACTGATAGTTAACCCGGGATGGCTGGAAAGCTTATATTCAACTGTTTACATTCATGGTATATTTATATATTATCAATAAGATGAAACTAAAATTACCTCAATAAATTGTAATAAATAAGAGATTTTGTAGCCTAGTGTTAGAACTTAGAAACAATAATGGATATTCCAGGCGCTTTAACAATAATGAATAATTCTACATCTATATCAAATTGATTCATCTAATCATTCTAACAGCTTTTGCTCCAAGGAGATATATAGTTATAAATGAAAAAAAATAAAACCATATTTTTTTTAACTTTAAAACGTAACATGTAAATGGATCAAACCTGTGAACTTGGCATAATCATCACCAAACTCTAACCAACTGAGCTAACGGGCAATTTGGAGCACAACCACAGTGATGGAGGACCAGCAGATGAAGACGTGCTAATGATAGTTAACCCGGGAGAGTTGGGAAGCTTATTTTCAGCTGTTTACCTTTTTAGGTATCTTTTTATATTATCAACAAGAAGAAACTAATAGGAATTTAAAAAAATGGCAATAAAAAAGATTTTGGTACTTAGTGTTTGAATTTAGAACCGTTAACTTATATTCCAGGCACTTAAGCAATAAAGAACAATTAACTATATTAAACTGATTAATCTAATCACTCTATCAGCTTGTGCTCAAAGGAGATATACAGATAAAGATGAGAAAGAAGAAAAAGCATCTACTTTCAACATTAAGAGTTGGCTTGGAGAGGGACTGAAAGTATGACCTTCGCATTTAAAACCCCACTCTCTAACAAACTAAGCTAACAGGATCACTAAATCCATGCTACTATTAGTTATCCAGGAATAGTTGGAAAGCTTATATTCAGCTGTTTATATTCAAGGTATCTTTAAATATTATCAACAAGATGAAACTAAAATGACCTCAATAAATTGTAAAAAATAAGAGATTTTGTTACTTTGTGTTACAACTTAGAACCATTAATAGATATTCCAGGCGCTTTAGCAATAATGAATAATTCTACATATATATCAAATTAATTCATCTAATCATTCTAGCAGATTTTGCTCCAAGGTGATATACAGCTAAAAATGAGACACAAGAAAAAGCATCTTTTTTGAACATTAAAACTTGGCATGTACTGGAATCGAACCTGTTATCTTGGCATCATTAGCACTACACTCTAACCAACTGTGCTTACAGGCCATTTTGTTTGAGAGCACGTTATTGGAGGACCAGCAGATGCAGAATTGCTAAAGATAGTTAAGCCGGGAGAGTTGGAAAGCATATTTTCAGCTGTTTACCGTTAAGGTATCTTTATATATTATCAACAAGAAGAATCTAAAATGACTTCCAAAATATTGCAATACAAAAGAGACTTTGATACTTAGTGTTAGAATTTAGAACCATTAACTTAATTAACAGGCGCTTTAGCAATAAAGAACAATTCTTCAACTATATTATATGTATTCATCTAATCATTCTATCAGCTTGTGCTCAAAGGAAATATACAGATAAACATGAGACAGAAGAAAAACAATCTATTTTCAACATTAAGAATTGGCTTGGAGAGGTATTGAAAGTATGACCTTGCCGGTTTTAGCTTCATGCTCTAACAAACTAAGCTAACAGGCTCACAGAATCCATACCATATTATTGAAGAAATAGCAGATGATGAAGTGCTACTGATAGTTAACCCGGGATAGTTGGAAAGCTTATATTCAGCTGGTTACATTCATGGTATCTTTATATATTATCAACAAGACGAAACTAAAATGACCTCAATAAATTGTATTAAATAAGAGATTTTGTTACTTAGTGTTAGAACTTAGAACCATTAATGGATATTCCAGGCGCTTTAGCAATAATGAATAATTCTACATCTATATCAAATTGATTCATTTAATCATTCTAACAGCTTTTGCTCCAAGGAGATATACAGCTAAAAATGAAAAACAAAAAAAGCATCTTTTTTCAAACATTAAAACTCAGCCCGTACAGCGACCAAACCTGTGAAGTTGGCGTTATTAGCACCACGCTCTAAACAACTGAGCTAACAGGCAATTTTATGCAGAAGTAGATTGATGGAGGACCAGCATATGAAGAAGTGCTAATGATAGTTAACCCGGGAGAGTTGGAAAGATTATTTTCACCTGTTTACCTTTAAGTTATCTTTATATATTATCAACAATGAGAAACTAATATGACTTCAAAAAATTGCAATAAAAAAGAGATTTTCGTACTTAGTGTATCAAATTGATTCAACTAATCATTCTAACAGCTTTTGCTCCAAGGAGATATACAGCTAAAAATGTGGGGGAAAAAGCATATTTTTCGAGCATTAAAATTGGGCATGTACAGGGATCAAACATGGCTCCATTACCACCACGTTCTAACTAACTGAGCTAACAGGCAATTTTGTGTAAAAGCACATTGATGGATGGCCAGCATATGAAGAAGTGCTAATGATAGTTAACCTGGGAGAGATGGAAAGCTTATTTTCAGCTGTTTACCTTTAAGGTGTTATGTTTTGTAATGTACCCCAAAATATTTATTTTCCGCCAGGAACCTCAAAAGATCATTTCTTGACCAAAGCATTCAAGAAAATCGAATTAATCTTAGAAGTGAGGGGATATCAAATGATGTTAATGGCTGGGGACTTCAATGGAAAGATTTCAAACACACTACTAAATAATAGGGGGAAATCCCCACAAGAAGTAGCCTGTTCAATTCCAACTCCTGTCTTCCCCGATAAGATAAAAGCAGATAAAAGGGGGAAAATGCTCTTGTCATCTATTGAAGCAATTAACGGCGTTATAATAAACGGGAGAGTCGATGGTGATATTCCGGCGGCATACACCAGACTGGGTCCAACTAAGTCCTCAATTATAGATTATTTTATCTGTAGCTTAGACCTATTCTCGAAGGTCCAATCTTTTTCTACCCAATGTTATGTTATGTTATGTTAATTAAATTTATATAAGGCGCGACAGCTACCCAAAAGGGTTTCCCGGCGCCCGCCAGAGAGGAACAGAGAGGTCAGAAGTTACTGATTGAACAACCAGGTTTTTAGTGACTTGCGAAAATGCACATAAGAAGTTTCCTTGCGGAGAGCCAAAGGCAGTGTATTCCACAAGGAACGGCCTAAGTAAGCAAAGGAATGACCTCCCATACGGGACAATCTAATCCTAGGCACCTGGAATTTAGCCTGGGTGGAGGAACGAAGAGCGCGTGATGGCAAATAGGGATGAACAAGATTTTGAAGATACTGCGGAGCCGTACCCTGCCTAATTTTGAACATGTAGTTCAGAGCTTTAAACTTGATACGGCTCTCGACCCTAAGCCAATGGAGGTCTCTCAGAGAGCCTGAGATTGATGCAGCTCTAGGAACCTGGCAGAGCAATCTAGCAGCGGAGTTCTGCACCAGTTGTAGTTTGCGCGTCACATCTTTATTGGGCCCCAGATAAAGGATGTTGCCGTAGTCCAGTCTAGATGTAATAAGAGCTTGGACTACGGTCCTCTGGGTGGAGCTGGGCAGCATCCAGACAAGTTTTTTTAAGCCATTTCAGTATGGTGAAAAATATTGCAGCCACCATGACGGCTTGTTGACGCATAGATAGTGAGTCGTCAATAAGAAAGCCAAGATTACGAACATGATGGGAGGGCTGAGGCAAAACACCCATTTCTGCGGGCCAATGGTGGGGGCCCCAAAGATCTTTGTTTTTCCCCAAAATGAGGACCTCAGTCTTTTCACCATTAAGCTTAAGAAAATTAGTTTGCATCCAGGAAGCGATTTTGCGCAATCCCGTCTGTAGAATGGAAGGCTCCAACTCCTTCCCCGCAGAGAGAGAAAATAATCTGGGTGTCGTCTGCATAAGAAAATAGAGGCAACCCCGCTTCCTCTGCAATCACTGCCAGGGGTTTGATGTAAATGTTAAAAAGCAGAGGACTAAGAATGGACCCCTGGGGAACCCCATAGGGAGAGGAGTGGATATTAGAAGAGGCCACCGGAGAAAAGACTTGAAACGTACGGTCTGTGAGATAAGATTTTAACCAACTTAATGCTGGCCAACAACCCCCAAGGATTGAAGGGCCTTCAGTAACACGATGTGAGACACTGTGTTGAAGGCCGCGCTTAAGTCGAGCAATATAAGTGCCACTGTATCTCCACTATCCAGACGATGACGTAACGCTTCTGTAACTCCGAGAAGAGTTGTTTCTGTAGAAAAGCCGGCTCTAAAGCCAGATTGTGACGGGTGGAGAAAATCTTGAGTTGCGACAAATTGGGCTAGTTGTCCATTGATGTGTTTCTCTAAAACTTTAGAGAGCGCTGGGAGGAGAGAGATCGGCCGATAATTAGCGGACACAGTGGGATCAGCGTTAGTCTTTTTTAGCAAAGGTAAAACCATTGCATGCTTCCAATCAGAGGGGACCGTTGCCTCTTTTAGGGAGGAATTGAGAAGCTCCATAATTATAGTAAGTGGAGGCAGCTCAAGCTGTTGCAGTACTGAGATGGGAAGTAGATCACGAGGGGAGCCGGATTTAATGCTACCTAAGTGTTGTTTAAAAGTGGTGATAGCTAGTGGTAGCCAAAGTTCCAACTCATTGGCTAAATCAATGCGGCTGTCTCCATTTTTAAGTATGCTAGCTTCCTGAGAGAGGCTGAATGGAGGTGAGCCAGTGTTATCTGACTTCTGCCCATTCAGAGCTGAGTATATTGTCTCCAATGTATTAGTGAAAAATTGAGCAAGATCCTCACATTGCACCTTGTTCAAACTAGGAGGAGTGGGCAGAGTTTTAGAGCCCGCTAACTCCTTAACCATTTTAAATAATGTCTTAGGGAAATTCTGTGCTCCGATGATTGTGGAAGAGACATAATCAGCGCGGGTTGCCCTGCAAAGAGAATGGTAGTCTCTTTTGGCTTTTTTGTAAGCAAGTTTGGAATCGGGCGCATAGTTCCTCCTCCAACATCTTTCCAAGTTTTTAGAATTGGTTTTAGCAGCTTTTAGCCCATCCATAAACCAAGGAGCTGGGGGACGGTGATTGTTTACTCTCTTTATGGAAAGTGGAAGGCAAGCGTCAATAGCATTCTGAATCCAATTCTGAATAACCTCTGAATCAGAAATACACATGTGCTTAAAAGTGGGGACATTAACGGATAGGAGTTTGTTTAAAACTACCATATCCAGCTTTCCCCAATTCCTAGTTGGTATATGATTGCCAGGGGTAGTCATAGCCCCATTAGCTGATGTTTCTAACTTAAAACCAACCAAAAAGTGGTCGGACCAACTCAGTGGCAAGGCTGTAGGGCATACAATGTTGGGGAAGTTAGAAAAAATGGGGTCCAATAAATGGCCTGCTACATGAGTGGGACCTGAATTGCAAAGTAAAATATTCATTGCAGCCAGGTCGGAAATGAAGGTGTTGCTGATTGCGCATGCTGGATCCTCCAGATGGAGGTTAAGATCCCCCAAAATAGAGAAATTAGCAGAGCCAAGAGAAAATGGGGTGATAAGGTCCGGAAAAGCTGTGACCCATGGGCCAGATGGCCCAGGGGGGCGGTAGATCAGAATACCTGAAAAGGTAAAATGAGGAGTTAAGGATAACTTAAATAAGGCTGCCTCGCAACCAGTAATGGACAGACCTTCAAATTTTCAGATGGCAGACTTCTTGTAAATTATAGCAATTCCTCCGCCTGTTTTAAGATCCCGATCTTTCCTAACGATAACATAGTTGGAGGGTAAAGCTGCGGCTACATCAGGGTCCGAACTAGCATAAAGCCATTTTCGGTTAGAAACATGGCGTCAGGCTGTTTACTCATAAGTAAATCAAAAATTTCAGCTTGATGCTTAGGAAGTGAACGACAGTTAATGCTGAAGAAGGAAACGTGTTTGGTAGCTGGAGTGCCATGCTTAACAATGGGGCGATCTTGAGGAATTTCAAGAATAGAAGATGGTATAACATTGTATTCCCTGCATAGTCCAGCAAGCAGTGAAAAATCGCAGCACGGACATGACACAGCACCATCCTCTGGATGGAGAAGCATACATCCAGGGTGAAGCTTATTGTGGTGTTCAGCAACTGTTTAAAAGAGTATGATATAATATCACTACTAAATGAACCATGGCTTGTGGCCCCTGGTCCCGGATGGGCGCGGACGGGCGCAGATGGGCTTGACTTTGGCGCGCCTTCGGAGCACCGTCGGCGCGCCCGCTGCGAGCATCCGCTGCGCGTCCGATCTGTGGCCATTAAATAGGGTGAAGTCAAAGCGGCGTGCAGCGACTAGATCGCTGATGGTGTGGAACGTGTGGAGGAATAAAAATGGCTAACCGTGGCCACACAAGCCCCATAAAGTGCAAGCAGGTAGCAGTGGACCGGCTCAGTAAAATTGAGTGCAGGTAATGCCAAAAGGTTAAACACAGGGGGACTATAAGAGAGATTCCGTTCTTAATTAAAAGCATTCAAATTCATACAGTGCAAATCGATTTTAAAATAGTGCAAGCAGCAAGTTAATAAAACAAGTAGCAGCAGTTCAAGAGGTAACAAAAGAAGGGAACCTTCTATACCCACGAAAGTAATCATGCATTACTTTCTGTAGAAATTGACGTTTTCACTCAGCATACTCCCTCGTGGTCACTCCGTTCTATGGAAGGACGGGCAGTTATAAACCACAAAACTGGAAGGATCCACTGGAATTCCAAAACAATCAGTAAAATAAATCATGCAATCTCCCAAGTCCTGCTAATACCCGCGAGTAGAGTAGGCAATCCTATAAACAGATTTGAAGTTTCTATACAGTCGGTAGTTGCCTCTCTCCAAGGATTTACAGCGAGGCGTAAAAACGTTAAAATACGTCAAAAAGGAAAACAAGCCGATGATAATTCTCGACAACTAAATAAATTGACTAGAATGCAATTTCGTTCTTTCTGTGTGATAAGACAAGGAGAAATAAGGAAACTGAAAAAACTCAATCAACGGAAAAAGGAGAGAGAAAGACAAGCCCTAAGAGATCGTGTCTGGGTCGACATTCAATTAGCAGTAAAACACAAAAATAATAAAACATTTTGGAATATAATCTCTGCACAAATGGGGATATGAAAATCTGCTCAAGAAACTACAGTATCATCATCTGATTGGGAAAAGTATATTCTAAGGCTTTATAAACCGAATCATCAGCAACGGATCTTCCCCAGTCAGTATCAAATGTTGAAGAATCAAAGCGAGCAGGAATCAATGAAAATCTCAGCCACACAAATTTCTATTCTTATATCCTCTGCCAGGTCATCTGCAGCGATGGGACCAGACAAGATCCCAATTAAAGTTTTACAAAAAACGCAGACGACTGGGGAAATTTTTAGCCCCACTTTTCCAACATTGCCTGAAAAGTGGAGAAATACCAGAATCTTGGCGGGGAGTGTGGGGGTTCTTCTACTAAAAAAGGCGCAAGAACGAATCCTGCAAACTACAGACAAATAGCTCTTCTCGACGCCACCGGTAAGATCTTTGCAGGTTGCATTTTGGAACACTTAAAAGACTGGGCTTTTTCGAGAAAAGTGATTCCTATGTATCAGGCTGGGTTTCGCACAAAGCATTCAACATTGGATAACATCGCTGTGTTCCAAACAATACTCGACAAGTATGTTACGTTAAATGCTCAAATCTTATATTGTGTTTTTATTGAATTTTCGACTGCTTTCGATAGCGTAGATAGATTGACCCTATGGAGAAAATTGGCGAATTTGGGGATTCCTAAAGATCTTTTAACAATAATAATTTCCCTTCATACATCTACATGGTGTAGAGTCCAAATGGGGGAGAAAAGGGCCTAACCAAACCTTTCCCCACGATGAATGGGCTGAAACAGGGATGCTTATTAGCTCCCCTATTATTCTCTATATATATTAGCGATTTACCGGGGCGTCTCTCTCAAATCAAAAATGATCCTCCGAAATTAGCACAAGTTGACATACATTGTTTAATGTATACCGATGATATAGTTATACTCGATCGCACCCCGATAGGCCTGCAAAGAAATCTGAATGAACTAAATCAATATGCAACTGAAAATTTTCTGGTGCCAAATATCACTAAAACTAAAGCACTCCCTTTCAGCGGCAGAAGGAAACCTCTATCTTATATATGGTGATTAGGAGGTGAACCAATCGAGACAGTAAAAGAGTATGTCTATTTGGGGCGTATTTTCACTCAGAATTTACAAGATACAGCCCACTTCCAACACTTAAGTCAGAAGGCAGAATCGCACGTTGGGGCTCTACAGAGACTGTATCACTCTACGGGAATAGACACTTTATACCAATGCTGGAGGTTTATGGCATGAAAATCCCTCCGATTCTATCATATGCCATGGAATACACACAAATTAAATCATGGCAATCTATAAAAGTAAAGGAGGGAACCATACTCCGAAAATTGGTAAAAGTGTCGAAGTCGGTACCAGTCCAAACTCTCCGTCTCGAGCTATCTATAACGGGAATTTTTGCGCGAGTAATTTCCAATATCATTAGGTGGGCGTTCAACCTATTACATGCAGCGCCAGACACATTAAGGCCTCTGTTAAAACTGGAGACCTTTAGAGAGGAAGCGTCCGGGTATACTTTTAATAAGAATATGTTAAAAGCCTTTGAGGTTTCACAATGCACTGTTGCATTTTTACAGGAGTGGTCTCCAGCGCACTTGAAACTGTTTTTAAAACACTTGGCCCCTAGAATTAGCTATGAAATGGATAAAGAGCATTGCATTCAATTGAAGCATTATAAAGCGTTCGCAGAAAACACAGAATTTAAAACCTATGCCCCCTATTTACGATTTCAACTAGAGCACAGAGTAAGGCGCTGTATTCTGCTCTTACGTTCGGGTATACTCCCATTAGCAACATTCTTAGCTAGCTGGGACGGCACAAATAACACCAAAGGTATATGTGAATTGTGCAAAGGTGGTCGACAAGATTTGTTTCACGTTTTATTAATCTGTCCTAATGCGAGTATAGTAGAGGCTCGACGACGATATATAACTCCAATTCAATTAAAGTATAATGCTATTTTGGCACAAGACTTAATTATGTTGTGTAATTCTCCAGCCAATGAATTTGTGTGTCATAACTTGTTTAAGTTTTTAAAAAGTTTTCTGAAGCTGTTCTAAAGGTAAAATGTACAATCTTAAGAGTTTATTTTATTCTAATGAATGATGTATAAGTAGGCGATAAAACATCATTACTTTCCATTTTATAGTGTGTTTTAAAGTATTACCATTTAATCATTTTAAATTCAATAATAATAATTTTATATCTGTATTTGTTGATCTCAGTTGAGGTCTGAATCAAATAAAAATAAAATTACGAAATTACGAACAGATTTTGTTACTTAGTATTAGAACTTAGAACCATTAACGGATATTCCAGACGCTTTAACAAAAATAAATAATTCTACATCTATATCAAATTGATTCAGCTAATCATTCTAGCAGCTTTTGCTCCAAGGAGATATACAGCTAAAAATGTGACACAAGAAAAAACATCTTTTTTTCGAACATTAAAACTTGGCTTGTAAAGGGACCGAACCTGTGACCTTCGCGTTATTAGCACCACACTCTAACCAACTGAGTTAACAGTCCATTTTGTGCACATTGATGGAGGACCATCATATGAATAAGTGCTAATGAAAGTGAACCCGGTAGAGTTGGAAACTTATTTTCAGATGTTTACCTTTAAGAAATATTTATTTATTATCAACATGAAGAAACTAATATGACTTCAAAAAAATTGCAATACAAAAGAGATGATGGTACTTAGTGTTAGAACTTAGAAACATTAACGTATTTTTCAGGCGCTTTAGCAATAAAGAACAATTCTTCAACTATATTACATTTATTCATCTAATCATTCTATCATCTTGTGCTCAAAGGAGATATACAGATAAAGATGAGAAAGAAGAAGAAGTATCTATTTTCAACATTAAAGCAGCATTAACAGTTGGCTTGGAGAGAGATTGAAAGTATGACCTTGGCGTTCTAAAACGCCACGCTCTGACAAACTAAGCTAACAGGATCACTAAATCCATAGCATATTATTGAAGAGATAGCAGATGATGAAGTGCTACTGATAGTTGACACGTGATAGTTGGAAAGCTTATATTCAACTGTTTACATTCATGGCATCTTTATATATTATCAACAAGACAAAACTAAGATGACCTCAATAAATTGTAATAAATAAGAGATTTAGTTACTTAGTGTTAGAACCTAGAACCATTAATAGATATTCCAGGTGCTTTAACCATAATGAATAACTCTACATCTATATCACATTGATTCATCTAATCATTCTAGCAGCTTTTGCTCCAAGGAGCTATATAGCTAAAAATGAGACACAAGAGAAAAGCATATTTTTTCAAACATTAACTGTACAGGAATGAAATCTGTGAGGTTGGTGTCATTAGCACCACACTCTAACAAACTGAGCTAGCAATACATTTTATTCTGAAGTACATTGATGGAGGACCAGCATATGAAGAAGTGCTGGTGATAGTTATCCCGGGAGAGTTAGAAAGCTTATTTTCAGCTGTTTACCTTTAAGTTATATTTATATATTATCAACATGAAGAAACTAATATGACTTCAAAAAAATTACAATACAAAAGAGATTTTGGTACTCAGTGTTAGAACTTAGAACCATTAATGAAGTGCTACTGATAGTTAACCCGGGATAGTTGGAAAGCTTATATTCAACTGTTTACATTCAACAAGACGAAACTAAAATGACCTCAATAAATTGTAATAAATAAGGGATTTCTTTACTTAGGGCCCGATTCCGATCTCGTTGGGAAAACCTTCCCAACGACTCGGATCAGGAATGCCTTCCAAACGACCCGTACCCACGCAGTCCGACCGACTGAGTACGATGAAATGCGTGTCAAATCCAAACGACTCGCACGGAGCACAATACGGACGACCGACTCGTACGGAACACGATCCGTCCGAGTGAATCATACGGAAAAATGCTGATGCGACCGTCTCGTACACGAACGCTGCAACATAGCTAAGCGTGAATGGGACAAACTCGGACCACCCCGCAAATACATGAACAAGTATCCGGTTTGGTCTACGGAACGTTTCGGTAATGCTCAATAAAGTACAATACAAACAGACAGATAATTGCCAAACAAGCATTGTCAATGTAAAAAAATAAATATGTAAGCCAATCCCACAACTCCACCTATATAAAGGGCCAAATCCATGACCATGATCCTTTGCAAATTTGCCACAACTGCCAGGATATAGCCACTGAGACACTGCTCACTGCTACATACACTCACACCTCACCCACCACACAACCTACACACATCTAGCAACTGAGATCAACAACACTCTCAAACACACACTCATTTACTCATACACACTCACCCACATAGCCCAACGAGACCACGTGGTACTATGCTTTCCTTACAGTGAAGGAAAAAGTACTGTCAAGATGTCTGACACTGGTGCCTGGTGTTTGTTTGCCCACAACTCCCATCAAGGCCTTGTTCTCCTCCCACCAGTCCCCAGTGTCTACCATCTTGGCAGTACTTTTCCATTAACTGTGATGTAAGCACAGTTGCTTGTGGGCTTGTTGGGCTATGTGGGAGGAGGAGTACTTGCACTGACTACAACTACCATCATGCCCTGCCTACATATACCTTCCCAGGCATCCCAAACAGCACACCTGTGACTAGGCAGTCCCTGAGAGTGAAAGGAAATGTACTGTCAAGATGTCTGACACTGGTGCCTGGTGTTTGTTTGCCCACAATGTCCATCAAGGCCTTGGCCTCCTCCCACCAGTCCCCAGTGTCAGCCATCTTCACAGTACATTTCCACTCAATCCCAGGGAATGCATAGTCACAGGTGTGCTCCCTGGGCTGGCTGGGAAGGTGTGTGGAGGACAGGGCATGATGGGATTTGCATTCATAGCACACATCACTACCCACACTCAAAGCAAACTGTTCATCATGGCCAATGGCTAACTGACAGTGAATGGAAGTGCCCCAGCAAGATGGCTGACACTGTTGCATGGTGTCATGTGCACAAGGAAATGTTGGGAGTTGCATTCAAGTCCTACATCATGCAGCAGTGTCAGCCTCCTTGCCACGACACTACCCTCACTGTTATTGAACCTTTGTCTACGAGGAGTAAGCTGGGCTCGGTGGGAGGAGGGGTGCAAGTTCCAGCAGCAGGACACAAGCACGCAAACCTCTGTACCTCAAAGCTCCAAGCCAGTAAAAGCAAGAAGGCAGACTTGGTGAACTCATCTGTCCATGGAGGACAAGGACAATATACATGATGTGAACTGGCACAAAGTAAAGCAGTAACGCAATGTGCTACTCACAGCAATTCCCAGGTGACCAATGAGATGAGAACTAGGAGTACATGCCTCAAAATACTATAAAAATATGCTCCCATACATTCCAGACTGTGAGTGTGTAGGTAGCCACACCAATGTCACTGCCAAAAACATGCACAAAGCACAGCACACATGCGCAAACCTTGCAACACATCGTAAGAGGAAGAGTACGTATGTCATTGTAAAAGCACAGATGTGTGAAATACCAACACACCTGTGTCATGCACAGTGTGTCACTTGACAGTCAATGTCCATGTACATGTAAAGTCAAATAAAGACTACATGCACATGTATGCACAGAGCTGGGCATGCTCAGTAAAACCCATCTGGTCAAAATTACAATGTCCTCAGAAAACATAGTACTGCATCTGTGCCGATGGAGGACTATCTATGTACATACACTCATCCAAATGTACAATAGCAAATGTAATGTGTATGACATGATGACCTGTGCAAAAACACAACAAACATTGTGTCTCTCATCTATCCACAGGGCCTGCTGGGAACACTGCAGGAACAGAACAGGACACCCAGTCACAGACTCTGGGTGACCCTGAGCTCTCCGGCGGTGACGTCTCTCACCCCTCTTTGGATGACGAGGAACTACCTGGCCTTTCTGGTGTGGGTCAGCCTCCAGCACCAGCAGCTGTAACATCTGCATCCCCTGCGACCACACCTGCAACATCTGACAGCACCCAGATGACCAATACCCACACGGACACACAAAGCCAAGGAAACACCGAAAGCACAGCAACACAGGGCACTCTGGAGTTGGCGGACAACAACACCACTGTCAACGCTGAAGGAGGCTCAGTCTTATCTGTGCTTGCAACTACTGGTCAGGCTCGTGTGGGTAGGGGTGGTGGGAGGGGGCGTGGGGACAGGTGCCGTCATGCAGCAGGTGCTGATGAGGAAGCAGACCCACATCTATCACGCATTCTTAGTGCATATCAAGATTGCACCGGAGACTTTGGCCAGGTAGTTGGGATCCTCAAGGACATGCAACAGCAGCAGGCTGCCCATTATGCCAAAATGGACTCACACATGTCCCGAATGGACTCACACATGTCCCGAATAGACTCACACATGTCCCGAATGGAGTCACACATGGCAAAATTAGATGATCTGACTGCGGTGCACAGGGACATACTCACCTGCCTCCGGCAGATTGCCAACAACATGACCACACCTCCCTGTGTGGCCACTACATCTGGTGCTTTCACATCTGCAACTGACACAGAGAGGGATGTGGACTCTGGTGGAGAGTCCCCTGCACTGCCGCAGCCTGCACCAGAGGGTCCCCCATAAAAACGTAGGAGGGGTCATCCGAAGAGGGACACATGAGAGACAGGTGGCTACGCATCCCCCTAGGAAGTGACAACCTGCTCCTGATATACTACATTGTGTGCCAAGTGATCACTTTGTTGACTATCACTGAACTGCCCCACATTGGATGGAGGGTCTAAGTTGGCCAAAGGACTCAAATGTCTGTGGACTTGCCTCAGAAAATGTCATCTACTGGCACTACCAACTCCTCTGTGAACTTTGTCCATCATAATTTGTACAGCACTATCCCTTTTTGTGTATATCAATACATGCACTGAAATAAATCACTCTTCACACCATACCCGCTTATGTCGTGAATGAAACACTATTGTTTTGATTGAAATGAGGCACAAAATGCTAATAATGGAATGACAATGCCATTGGCTGAGCAACAACTTCAGGAATTCACCTACTGGCTTGTGAGTAGATGAAACATGACACAGCATGAGAGATACACACAACAAGGTCTTCACAACACCCATGGCACGTGGTACATGGTATGGATCATTATTGACTCCACTGTTTTTGAATGAAACAACATTGCAATGCACAAAGAACAATCATTGTCAGAAAAACTGATCATCAGAGCATATATACAGTATGTAAATGAATGTGGAGTGTGTGTAAATAGACAAGGCACACCGCAATGTTGAGCACAGGTTTATTCCACAGGTACAACCTAGTGCCCTCACACTAAATGAAATCATTTCACACTGTGACAAAAAGCAAAAATGAACAAACAGTGAGCATCAGTTCTGAAGTTAGTGTGTGGCACAGAATCCTTATCCAAAGTGAACTTGCAATCTGTCACTGCAGCGTGGGTCTGGAAGGTCACAAGTCTCCATGTGCCAGCAATAGGACCCTGGAAAGGAGATACATAGAACAGTCAGGAAATCATTAATAATTTGCCCACATCTCCAAGAGACTTATCAGATTCACCAATTTGTACATGTGAACACTAGCTAGGATTCATGTTACCACTGTACCTGGGACCCTACAAACTTAATAGACCCTAAACAACACAGATGATCATGTTAAGTAGCATACACACACGCATACAAACATATCATACAACAGACACATATCATGCAACCAAAGTGCTTTGTCACCTCATCTTTGCATACATACACTCATGTGAAAAAGTTGTTGATGAGCTGTCTCCGAACATCCTCCTCCTCCTCCTCCTCATCACTGGCAACATGTCCCAGTTCTGGATCCTCCCTTGCTGGAGGCTGCTGGTCTCCGTCATCTTGTATGACCGGAAGCTCATTCCTCACTGCCAGGTTGTGGAGCATGCAGCATGCAAGGATGATCTTATACACCTTCAATGGGGAATATTGGAGGGCTCCTCCTGTACGGTCCAGGCAGCGGTATCTTGTCTTCAGAAGACCGAATGTCCGCTCAACCACTCGCCTGGTGCTCCCATGTGCCTCATTGAAACGAACCTCAGCAGGGGTGACAGGGTTCCAGAGTGGTGTCAGCGATCACGGTAGGTTGGGATATCCAGAGTCTCCTACATTGAACACAGAAAATACTTCAGTTGTCTGAAAACAGGGTACAAACTGACATACAAGCAACACACAACAGAGACAAACAACTTGACCTACCAACAAGCCAGGCACGCTCAGGTTGCAGTTGAGACATCAACTGGGGGATCCCACTATTTCTCATTAAATATGCATTGTGTGCTGATCCCGGAAAACGCGCACAGACATGTGAGATCGTCATGTCAGACAGACATACCACCAGGGCATTTATGGAGTGGTAATGCTTACGATTCCTGTATGTTTGTTCATTGACTTGTGGTGGAATCAAAGCCACATGTGTTCCATCAATGGCCCCAATGACATGTGGCATCCACCCCAATGCATAAAAGTCTGTCAACTGTCCTGGTGTTGGGAACTTAATGTAGAGGCTCAGAAATGTCAACAATGCCTCCAACAGATCCCGCAGCACACGGCTGAACATTGTCTGGGACATCCCACCAGCAGTAGCCACAGTATACTGGAAGGACCCTGTGGCAAAGAAATGTAGTGCCGCCATCACCTTCACCTTGGGGGTCAGTGCAAAGGGATATGGGCGTCCAGGCTGCAAATGTGGGGCCAACTGGTCTGCCAATTCCACAATGAGTGGTCTGGTGAAGCGGCCCCGCCTGATGCTATCCTGTTCTTCAATGGTCTGGAGGTCCGGCAAGAGCCTGTGGACTGCTGGTCTCCTGCGGTACCTATGTTACAAGTGGAAACATATTTGAGGACACTTTCCAATGTATGAATGAACATGCAATTACACACATGCAACATTAAACCAAGACACAATGAAGTCTGAGGCCTAAGGTTGAGCCTAGATACAGAGCACAGCTATGTGACCCTTACCAGACATGTCACATTGATATGGTTGGGCACCAATTACAGTGCTGTACTGTAACTAGTCACTGGTATCTGTCACTGTCCATATGATCAAACATCACATACTCCACACACACCTAACAAAGTATCCAATATATAGGTTAGTGACAACTATCACATGGTTGAAAAGTACACAGAACAGGATCATGTAATGGCAGCTATGTGGGATACTAGATACAGATGGCGGGTCACCATGCACACCACTGTCACAGGGTGGACACTGTCATGATGTCATGTCTGACAATCATGTACTATCACATACACATAATTTTTAGAATGTGTGGCACATTTTTACTTGACAAGCATCCATGTATGCCTGTGACACAAAGACACAACAGCAACTCACACGGCAAATGCAAGCTTCTGTGGCAGCTAAAAATCATGAAGAAAAAAAATTATGAACTGTCTGCCTTGTACAAGACTCGGACACTATAGATTTACAAACATTTAATTACCACAATGCACTTTATGACACACAGTCCAACAAAGCAGTGAATATGTGTGGACATAACATGTCTTAACACTATGATCTCCTGGGACTGTGTCCAAGCCTAGGAGGGTGATCTGTGAAGTGGTCACTCAATGTTGTGATGTGCCTCACAAACATTGTGTTGTGTGCCCATCAAGCTTGTGTCCTCATGGGAGTGTGAGCTATCAAGTACTATGTCCTATATGACATGTTAATCACTGTCCCCACACATGTAATGCAGCAGAATATCAAGATTTACTATACTGTCTGCCCTGCTGACCGAGCTGTGTAGGACGCGTTAGCTGCATCCGAACTGTGTCATCCGCATACTTTGGCTGTTTACCAGCCGCGGCCACTGCAGCGCCGGGACATTCCTGGGAGTAGCCGTGCGCTTTATAAATACCAAATAACATAACATAACATAACAGGTAAGAGCAGTGGGGCCAGGTGAGGGGGATTTCGAGAGACGACTACGAGGGAAAATTAATTATTTATTTAATTTTCCCTCATGGTCGTCTCGAAATCCCCTCACCTGGCCCCACGCCCCACCGCTCTTATCTACAGCGGCCGCGGCTGCTGTTTACTGTAATGGTGAACGGTGCAGGTGAGTATTGAATGGACGCGTGAGCCGCATCCGAACCGAGCCGGACGCACCCATTGGCTGTTGGTCGTTATGGTGAACGATGCAGGTGAGTATTCAAAGGACTCGTGAGACGATTCAGAACCAAGCCTGACGCACCTATTGGCTGTTGGGCGTCATGGTGAACGATGCAGGTGAGTATTCAAAGGACGTAGGAGACGATTCCGAACCGAGCCGGACGCACTCATTGGCTGCTGGTCGTCATGGTGACAGACGCGCGTTTTGTTTCGTCTACGATTCGCGTGCAATCTGAATCGGTTACATACCATCACCAATGTATCAAACTCAATAGTGTACCGATGTGTACATTTTGAACGTCGTGATAGGCGTGTCCAATGCCAGCAATGTTATGGATTGGACAAATTTGGATAATGCGAACTACTCGGACCTATCGATTTGGACACATGGAACTGAGTCCGCCTCTGCTGCACAGATATAAGTCTGTCTGTTCCCTAGAGAATTCACTTGCCTGCGCTACCTGCAACTTCACTGCACTTCCCCATCTGTCAGCTGCTGTCTCTACATCCTCTGGTAGCTACCATGGCACGTACTGTGGAGGGCACCAGCATTCACTGAAGAGGAAAACCAGGCCCTGCTGGACAGCCTCCTGCCACAGTACAGCAAGCTGTATGGCAAACCAGGGGAGCATGTGAGTGGTGATCACACTGCCTTTTTATTGGCCATGTGTAAAAACATGCACTACTAGCATTGGAATTCCCAAGGGCAAGCATGCAAACATAGTTAATGTAAGTTGTACAGTGTGTAGATTTGGGTTCTTGACAGGTACAGTGATGTAGAAGTGTGTGTACTGGGTTTGTCTTCTCAGCACTGTTCTTATGTTTTTGAGGGAGAATAGCACAAAGAACAACTGCCCATGATGACACTTGCCTACCCCTTAGACATACTTGCCATTCTGACCATGACCTATGTGTACAAGTGTGTTACGCATAAACATGTAGCATATGGAGTAATGGTGTGTCACCATGTCATCCTAACAGGTCGACTCCCATCAGAAGGCTGAGATATGGCAGACCATCGTCCGGGCAGTACGGTCTGTGGGGGTTTTCAGACGCCGCGTCCGCCACTGCCAGAAGAGGTGGCAGGACCACCGTGGCTGGACACGAAAGATTGCAAGGGTCCAGCTGAAGCTGTCACCTCCTCGCACAAGGGGGGGCGACAGACCCTGACCCCCCACATGCTCAGGATACTGACGGTGGTCTTCCCTGACCTGGATGGGCAGTTGAAGGCCAGACAGCAGCAAGGAGGGGATGAGTATGTGCCATGTTGCAGAACTATGTTTAAAATGCTTGCTGCACTCCCTCAGCCTGCTAACCCTCTCACAGGTCATCCGTCTGCCAAAACAACAACTCTGTCTCAAAATGTAACTATGCCCCATGATCATTTGATGCCCAGGTGTGACCCTTTCCGTCTGTGACACGTGTGTCACTTAGGTACTGTGTATTGGCTGTAGTCAAATGTTCATGTGATCAGTACAATATACAACATGTGCATGTCGTTGACCATCATGAGTGATGTAATTGGCTGACATGTGTCAGCACATTGGCTGAAGTATGACCTGTACTCAGTGTGGTGCAAACATATATATGCAGATTGTTGCTATTGGTGCACACAGGTGAGCGTAAACAATGCTATGCAGCCGTGCAGCAGGTGAGACCAATGTGGATGCCTCAGACAATTCATTTTGCTCATACTGCCGAATGTTTTGTCCCAGACATAGTGCTCAGTGTAATCACATGTATCCCATGGACCATGGACAGGTATGCCAACTCAGGCCATCCAAGACACTGGCACATCACCTGTTTATGTGTCAGGCAACACTTTCACCATTCAAATGTGAGAATCCATGGGTCAGACTCTGTGACAGTGGGTACATGTGCCAATCTTTGAAAGACACAGGTGGACAATCTTGCAAACCTGGCCAAACATCAAATGTATATATTTTGTCTCACATACACAACAGTTGACATGTCTGTCTCATCCCTTGACTGTGCATACTGGTGGCCTGAACATCCATGTGTATGCTGCATCACTTTCAGCTTGAGATATGTAAAATGTGCATGTAAACACATCTGTTAGTTCACATACTCTGATGGCTAACTTGGGCAATGTGACCTTGTCAAAGGTTTAAAATTGTGTCTAGCACGTAAGGGACATGTATACTTGACACCTACAGATGTGGCTTGAAGCAGTAAAGACAGGATTGTGACACAGTGCTGACTGCAAACTTGAGATGTAGAGGTCCTGTAGCAAGAGTCAGTACAGACACTGCAGCCAGACAGGTCAGTGCCATAGTGTGCCACATGAAGTTTTGTGATGATGCAGTATTTGTACTTGGAATTGTTTAGAAAAAGTTTCACGTTTGTAACTGGTGAGCAGGATTCAATATGCATGACATCCACAGTATTCACCCTAACACCCTCCATATCTGAGACAAGACATTGGGCCATTCAAGTGTCACCCTGACTAGGCCTACAACCTTGGGGTATCAGAAGTAAGACTCAGATGTCTGACCTGACAGCAGTGGACCAAAGACACTGGACACATGCACACAATCACTGTTATCTGTTGGAAATGAGCCATTTACTGATTATGCAACTTAGATGTTCTGCATGCAGACACTTTTACCATTGACGTACAAGACATGTGTGCACATCATGATGACTGGGGATGGAATAATGTTTAGCATGTCACATTTCACATGTGCATTCCATTTGCTGTGTCAGTTCAAGACTCCCTTGCAGGAGATGAGACAAGTATGTAATGACACAAGACCGTCAGGAGCATTACAAATCAGACCACCTGCTACATAGTGTAGTAGTTGACATGGTTGTTGTGGTATTTGACATTGATATAAGCAATGTTGCACATGACATCAGTCCCGGGTTTCGAACTACGGGCGGGAACAGGAACGCTGGAGCACGAATCGGGCCAATTGGCCTTGCCTTAAGGTACGGTGTATGCTGTGTCTTATATATATCGTCGCTGGCACTATCCTAAATGATTATCATATCACTAAGCAGCATTCGTCTTTAGAAATGATTGATATATATTTATGGCAGCAGAGAAACTAAGCACAATAAGCCGATTTCTAATGAATAGCGACGGTGACACACAGATGAGACATACGAGTACCATCTCTTGAGATTATATTACTGAGAATTACTACTTTACGCACTTATAAACTAGGATTCTGATGGACACCCTTATCGCCCTGAAGAAGTTCTGCGTACAGAACGAAACGCGTTGGCTGTGGCTTTTTAAAGATTAATAAAGAAGCAAGATCACACTTTACAATTCGGATTGGACATTTTTTGACAAATGATATAATTGATTGTAACTGGACATCTGGTGCAGCTTTGATATGGTTTGAAGTTTCTAATTTACCCTGAGGTTAAGGGTGGTGCCTTTGGACAGATGGCACCTTTAAAGCTTGCACAAAGAATTTGGTAGTAGTTTATATAAGATTGGTGATTTTCGGGAGGTGGTGCCCTTCTTTTGCAAATTGGTCCACTGTCCAAGTTTTTTGTATTTACATAAGCAATGTTGCACATGACATCATGTGTCTGGGAACCATAGTTTACTGGCAGACTGACAAGTGCCATGTTCACATATGTTGAATGATTACAAAACTGAAGTCAAAATGATGCCTATGCTTGGTCTGTAAAGTGTTGTAATGATACTCATGTGTCAAGTCTATGCAGATGACTGATGTGAATCTCTTTCTCATCCTTGTTCACAGCATCAGCAACAGCTACTGGAGGAGACAGTTCCACAGACCAAGGGGAAGCAGCTGTGAGAAGTTGGCCTGGCATATGCTGTCCACTAATTATAGTGGGCACCTTGCACCAGTCCAAACAACCCCTTATTGGAGATAGGTTAAAGACAACCTTATTGAAAGCTATCCTAGTGGTAGCTATGGAGAGCAGCCTTCAGGCTAAGTCTTGAAGGAATGTAAAGCAGCTTGTTTTACCAGTCTATAATCTCTTGAGTGACCAAATGAAAGAGCACCACACCAGGTATATATTCAAAATATATGTATTTATTGCTAAACACACCCCTCTAGTCTCTTTATGAGGCTAGAGTTCGAAGTACACAAGTTATAAGTTATTTAAACACAGTAATAGCACAAATACACGTTTGGGCCCTAGGGGCGTACCAAACCATATACCAATAAAGTGGTATAAGAACCACGACTGAACTAGACACTAGGCCTAGAGCCTCTAGAAGTGCTTGGACCACAAGGAACCACCCAAGGTAGTGACACAGGGGACCCACGGGGGACGCGTGCAGTGTAATACACAACCGCGATACGCCGTTAACTTCTATGGAGAAAGTCGCGATCAGGAAATTAAAGAAAAGGGACACTTAAAGGAGGACTTGGAGCAAACCCTTTGAGAACTAGGTCGTTCTAGAGTCTCTACCCACGGGAGCACCGGAGTACTCGTGTTACCTCACCCAGGGAAGCCGGGTGCATAGGTGCCTTTCGGGGTCGGGTTTCGTCGTCGATTTGAATGGCGATCTGCTGCAAAGTGCTGCTGGCGACCAAGTGGAAAGTGTCCGGGTGGATCCAAGAGTGGATCGGAGATCTGAAGAACCTGAAAGCAGAGGGGACAGAGTCTGGGTCACTAGCCAGTGACCAGGAATGCGATGGACAGATGCCCACCGATGTCGAGTGCTTCAGGTGCGTTGACGGTCGTCTTGACTCTTCAGCCACGAGGTCCGGGAGGCGTTGTCGGCGACCAGGAGCAGGATTCGGGCTGGTACACAATGTCTGTCAAGTGCTGAGGTGTCGGCGACCGGATTGGACCCAACAAGCCTTGGCAACGGCAAGTCTCGATGAAGATGAAGATCGTCGATGGTGCAGACCAGCAAGGTCTGAGGAACTCACCCAGCAAGGATAAGTGAGGGCAAGCCTAGAGCAACCAGGGAGCCCAAGAAGAAAAGGATTAGCCTTCGTGAAGGGCTACTAGCCAACGGGCTAGCAACCGCGAAGGAGCCTCAAGACGTCGCACATGGATCTGGCTCGCAGGACACTCATGGAGTGGAGGCCAGTGATCTTTGGTGCAGTTGGTCCTGGAGGCTAGGGCTACTCGGAGCCCAAAGCACGACTTCGTGGGAGACCCAGAAGAGGATGCACTAGCAAATGTGTGCGGTGTCCAGGGGTCACGATTCCACGTTACCCACGACAGCTACGGGCCTCAGCTTTGCTGGGGACTCAGGGAAGCCTCGGGAAAGTCTGGAAATCTACCTCTGGTGATGCAAAGACTTCGGCGTCCGACGGGAGCTTAGGCGATGCAGACCGGACAATTGCTTCTTTGGTGCCTGCCAAGCAGGGGAGTCACTCCTTGACCCCAAGGGAGATTCTTCTGTCCTCTAGTCTTTAGTAGAGCGTCGAAGGTCCAGGATTCTGTTTCAGAGTTTCGTCCAGGGATAATCTAAAGTCCTAAGGACTGGGTTCCTATACTTATACCAAGTTTAGGGGTTGGACTACTCTGTGGCCCCACCTATGGGTGGGTCAGGGCAGAGGGGTGGCTACACCCCTTTCCCTTTGTCCAGTTCACGCCAAAGCAGGGGCTGCAAGGCCCTGATCCGGTTTGAACTGGGGTATGCACTAGGGACACCAAATGTGCCCCCAGTGCAGGACTTCAAAGCACCCGAAAGTGCTCCCGCCCAGCCCCAATACACATTATCCTGTCTGGGGAGGTGGTCACACCTCCCTGGGACAGGAAACCTATTGTCCAGGCCTCCCCTGCCGGAGTTTCGTCCAGCAGCAGGAGGCCAGACTCGTGTCTGTGGCAGCAGCATCCATTTTGTGATGCCAGGGCTTTAGAAAGAAGTTACCGGGCTAGCCAGAGTTAACATGTCTTTCCCTCTAGAAGGGTGGAATGCTACCCCCGCCACCAGAATTGGCGGGGGGTAGTATTCCAAGATGTTTGACACCAAACACGACATGTTTAGGTGCAGCCATTCCAAAGTTAGCATTTAACGCGAGGTTATAATGCGCTTAAGAGTATATGGTCAGGCTGCACTACAAACAGCATCAAAGAAGGGTCTCCGAACGCTGCAGAGGGGCCCTGCTCATGCAGGGGCACCCTCTCACATAGGAACCATGCACTCTGCCTTCAGGATTGATAAGGCCTGCCATAGGAGTGACTTATAGGTTTATATGTGTGTATGTATTTAGTGATATAGGTAACCTATATCACAGTAAGGGGTTCTTGCACCACCTTACCCAGGCTGCAGTAGCAGACCTGTGGTGTCAGTTTGGATGGCCTTCCAGGGGTGGCATAATACATGCTGCAGCCCCTGGTAGGCCTCTGAGGTACCTATGCCCTTGGTACATAGTATACCATATACTAGGGACTTATAAGGGCACTCCAGATTCCAATCAGTGATGTGCCTAAGGCACATGGAAACCATTTTAGAGAGGAAGCAGCTAGGCTGGGGTTCTGATTAGCAGGGCCCCAGCCAGACTAATGTCGAAAAACAGTGAAGCATCAGCAAAAAGTGGGGGTACCCATGTGAAGCAGATCCTACTCTCCTACACAACCCCCCCAAACGTAGGGACATTAAACTAACCTTGCCCAGTTAAGTCTTCATGTTCTAAGTGGAAGTACCTAGAGAGTCCATCTGCATTGGCATGGTTACTCCCAGGTCTATGTTCCACTGTGAAGTCCATCCCCTGTAGGGAAATGGACCACCTAAGCAGTTTGGGGTTTTCACCCTTCATTTGTTTTAGCCATAAGAGGGGCCTATGGTCTGTCTGAACCAGGAAGTGGGTACCAAACAAGTATGGCCTCAACTTCTTCAGAGCCCAGACCACAGCAAAGGCCTCCTCTCTATGGCTGACCAACGTTTCTCTCTAGGGGTCAGCCTTCTGCTAATGAAAGCTACTGGCTGATCCTGACCTTCTTCATTCAATTGTGACAGTACAGCCCCTACCCCCAATTCAGATGCATCAGTTTGAACAATGAACTTCTTGGAGTAATCAGGACTCTGTAGAATGGGAGCAGTGCACATGGCCTGCTTCAGGTCATCAAATGCCTTTTGACAGCTAGCTGTCCACTGAACCTTTTGGGCATTTTCTTAGAAGTTAAGTCATTCAGGGGTGTCACTATTGATCCATACCCCTAAACAAATCTCCTATAGTACCCAGTCAGGCCTAAGAAGGCTCTCACCTGAGTCTGGGTAGTGGGAGCAGTCCAGTCCATGATAGTCTGGATCTTGCTCTGCAAAGGTTGAACCTGGCCTCCACCCACAAGGTGGCCCAGGTACACAACCTGACTCTGCCCTATCTGGCACTTAGTGGCCTTGATAGTCAGGCCTGCTTTTTGCAGGGCCTGTAAAACATTCCTGAGGTGGACCAGGTGATCCTCCCAGGTGGAGCTAAAGACAGCAATATCATCTAGATATGCTGCACTATAAGCTTCAGACCTGTGAGAACTGTATTCACCAACCTCTGGAAAGTGGCAGGTGCATTCTTCAGACCAAAGGGCATCACCACAAATTGATAATGCCCACTAGGGGTTGAGAATGCTGTTTTGGGCTTTGCAGTATCAGCTAGTCTGATCTGCCAGTAGCCAGCTGTCAAGTCAAATGTGCTGAGATATTTGGCTGAGGCCAAAGTATCTATGAGCTCATCTGCCCTTGGTATTGGATGGGCATCAGTCCTAGTGACTGCATTGAGACCCCTGTAGTCCACACAAAACCTCATCTCTCTTTTTCCACCACTGGTGTGAGGTTTTGGCACAAGGACCACTGGACTAGCCCAAGGGCTATCTGAGGGTTCAATAACTCCCAATTCCAACATTTTCTGGACTTCAGTCCTGATACAGTCCCTGACATGGTCAGGTTGCCTATAAATCTTATTTTTAATAGGCAGACTGTCCCCAGTGTCCACTTCATGAGTGCACCAGGTGGTCTGACTGGGTGTCAGTGAAAACATGTGTCTAAACTGATTGAGCACCTGTCTATAATCAGTTTGTTGCTGGGTAGTGAGGCTGCCTGCCAAGGCTACACCATCTACTGACCCATCGTCAGGGTTCTGTGAGAGCAGGTCAGGGAGTGGGTCACTCTCTTCCTCCTGCCCTTCATCAGTAGCCATGAGCAAGCCCATGTCTGCCCTGTCCACATATGGTTTTAACCTGTTGACATGGAGAACCCTGTGGGGACTCCTGGGTGTTCCTAGGTCTACTAAGTAGGTAACCTCACCCTTCTGCTCAATAATAGTGTGGGGTCCACTCCATTTGTCTTGGAGAGCTGCTGGGGCCACTGGCTCCAACACCAACACCTTCTGTCCTGGCTGGTAAACAGTCAGAACAGCCTTTTGGTCATGCCAGGCCTTTTGAAGTTCCTGGCTAGCCTCACGGTTTTTGGTTGCCTTTTTCATATACTCAGCCATCCGGGAGCGGAGACCAAGTACATAGTCCACTATGTCTTGCTTTGGGGGCTTGAGAGGTAACTCCCATCCTTCCTTCACCAAGCACAGTGGACCCCTGACAGGGTGGCCAAAAAGAAGTTCAAAAGGGCTGTAACCAACCCCCTTCTGAGGCACCTCCCTATAGGCAAATAAAAGGCAGGGCAAGAGTAAGTCCCATCTTCGCCTAAGCTTTTCTGGGAGCCCTTTAATCATGCCCTTCAAGGTTTTGTTGAATCTCTCAACTAAACCATTGCATTGTGGGTGATAGGGTGTGGTGAACTTATAAGTCACTCCACACTCCTTCCACATTGCTTTTAAGTACCCAGACATGAAGTTAGCACCCCTGTCTGATACTACCTCCTTAGGAAAGCCCACTCTTGAGAAAATTCCCAGGAGGGCCCTTGCCACCACAGGTGCTGTAGTGGTCCTGAGGGGAATAGCTTCTGGGCACCTGGTGGCATGATCCACTACCACCAGGATAAACCTGTGCCCAGATGCTGTTTGGGGATCCATGGGACCAACAATGTCAATCCCTACCCTTTCAAAGGGCACCCCCACCACAGGTAGTGGCATCAGGGGGGCCTTTGTAGTGCCACCTGCCTTGCCACTGGCCTGGCAGGTTACACAGGAGCGACAAAACTCCTTGGTGTCTTCAGACATGTGGGGCCAGTGAAAGTGAGAGACAATTCTGTCCCAAGTCTTGTTCTGGCCCAGGTGACCTGCCAAGGGAATATCATGGGCTAGGGTCAATAGGAAGCCCCTGAACTTTAGAGGTATAACCAACCTCCTGGTGGCACCAGGTTTGGGGTCTCTACTCTCTGAGTACAGGAGTCCATCATCCCAATACACTGTATGGGGACCACTAGCTTTCCCAGCAGCCTCAGCAGCAGCTTGCTGTCTGAGGGGTTCAAGGGAGGGGCAGCTCTGCTGCTCCTGGCTCAGATCTGCCCTGGAAGGTCCCCCTGTCCCCAAGAACTCAACCTGGTCAGGTTCAAGTTCCTCTGGGACAGTTCCTTCTTCAGGACTGAGATCATCCCCCTCAAGGGACTGATCTTCCTGAGCCAAGGGGAAGGCACTGCCTTAACCCTACTACTCCTCCTCTTGGAAGGCACTTGGTCCATTATTCCAGAATCCAAGGCCTGTTCAGTGCTAGACATTTTGGCTTGTGACCTGGTCACAGCAAACACATCTGCAGGGATCCCCAGCATTTCTGCATGGGTCCTGAGCTCCACTTCTGCCCAAGCAGAAGTCTCTAAGTCATTGCCAAGCAAGCATTCGACTGGTAGGTTTGCACTCACCACAACCTTCTTAAGGCCAGTTACCCCTCCCCAGGAGAAGTTAACAACTGCCAGAGTATGGTCTGTTCTGACGTTGCTAGCATTGGTCACTTGGTACATCTCACCAAGTATAACTTGCCCAGGATTCACAAGGTCTTGTGTCACCATTGTGACACTTGCCCCTGTGTCCCTAAATGCCAAAGCCTCTCGTCCATTGATTAAAGGCTGTTGTCTGTACTTGCCCAGATTACTGGGACTCATAGAGGAGGGCACATCCATGCCTCCATCACAGACTAACACAGCCTGAGTCAGTTCTCTGACTAGGTCAGAGCCCAACTCAGTACCCAGGGTGAACCCTACTAAACCCTTGGCTGGAGCACTCCCACCAACTGTAACTGTACTAGGGGGAACAGGTGCCTTAGGGGCATTGGTGGGGGCTGGACTTGAGTCTTTGGACTTGGTGCAATCACTGGTCCAGTGGGTCTTTTGCTTACAGACCTTGTACCATGGTTTTCTTTGGCCTTTCCCTTTTGTAGACTGTGAATCCCCACCTGAAGAAGATTTTTGGGGGCCTGATGAAGACTTTCGATCTTTACCCTTCTCCCCACCCTTTTCAGAGTTCTTAGCATCTTGCTTCTTAGTGTCCCCACCTTGGTTCTGTACTTTCTGCTTCACCCTGGTTCTGACCCATTTGTCTGCCTTCTTTCCCAATTCTTGGGGAGAGGTCAGATCAGAGTCTACCAGGTATTGATGCAACAGCTGATTTTGACAGTTATTAAGAATCTGCTCCCTCATTATCAGATTGTACAATCCTGAGAAGTCACACACCTTACTGCCCATCAACCAGCCTTCCAGAGCCTTGGCAGAACAATCCACATAGTCTACCCAGTCTTGAGTCTGTGCTTTTTGGGTATCTCTGAACTTCAACCTGTACTGTTCAGTGGTTAGGCCAAACCCATCAATAAGAGCACTCTTCAAGACCTTGTAATTATCAGCATCCTCCTCTCTAACAGTGAGGAGCTTATCTCTACCTTTGTCAGCAAAGGAGAGCCACAAGATTGCTGCCCACTGCTCCTGAGGGACCTTCTGTACTTTACAGGCCCTCTCTAGAGCAGTTATCCACTTGTGGATGTCATCCCCACTCTGGTAGGCAGGGACAATCTTGCTCAGGTTCCTATGGTCATAGGACCTTTCCCTATCTCTAGGGACATGGCTGCCACCATGGGACTCTAGTCCCAACTTTCTTCTCTCTTTGAAGAGATCTAGGGACTCCCTGTCTATAGCCAGTTGCTGCTTTCTGAGTTCAAGCTGAGCTTCCTCATATTGAACCAGCCTCCTTCTTCTCTCATGAGAGGATTCCCTCCTATGAGATGAGACAGAGCTCCCTATGGAGGTGCCAGAGTGGTTAGACTCCTGAGAAGGAGATCTAGACTTTCTGGGCACACTCTTAATCCTTCCTGGGGGAACAAAGAGGGTATCATTCTGATCCTCCTCTTCATCGTCCACAGAAGGGATTGGGTTATCCAGGTCAGGGTCATTGTCACCCTCCTGGCCAGTTTCAGAGGGGGGGCTGGGGGTATTGCTACCCCTGGCCCCACCCTCATCTTCTGCCCCACCCTCAGCTCCTACCCCTTCAGTCCCCAAGGGCTTACTAAGATCATAAGCTACCAACAACTCTTTAAGGTGTTGGGTGGTGGGACTTTGGCCTGTCCTCAATTTCCTCAAGTTACATAAAGCTCTCAATTCCAAGAATGGGAGTGTATAATACTTGGAGGGAAGAAGCCCAGTGGCTTCTGGCAAGGATTCTTTAGATTCTTCCTTTAAAGACATTACTGGTGTGGTGTATGCACTACCTACTCTAGTGTGGACTACTAAACTCTCTTGAGTTGTAGAAAGGGTGTGCTATCCCTTAACAAAAACTCTAAGTTCAGTAGAACTTACTGTATTCTAAGCTTAAATTATATGTACCTTAGGTACCTTTAGTGGTTTTCAGTTGATCAATTCAATTGAGATTATCTGGTAAAACAATAGCAAGCTGGAATCCCACACGCTGCACACCAATGTGAGAAGTTGGCCTGGCATATGCTGTCCACTAATTATAGTGGGCACCTTGCACCAGTCCAAACAACCCCTTATTGGAGATAGGTTAAAGACAACCTTATTGAAAGCTATCCTAGTGGTAGCTATGGAGAGCAGCCTTCAGGCTAAGTCTTGAAGGAATGTAAAGCAGCTTGTTTTACCAGTCTATAATCTCTTGAGTGACCAAATGAAAGAGCACCACACCAGGTATATATTCAAAATATATGTATTTATTGCTAAACCCACCCCTCTAGTCTCTTTATGAGGCTAGAGTTCGAAGTACACAAGTTATAAGTTATTTAAACACAGTAATAGCACAAATACACGTTTGGGCCCTAGGGGCGTACCAAACCATATACCAATAAAGTGGTATAAGAACCACGACTGAACTAGACACTAGGCCTAGAGCCTCTAGAAGTGCTTGGACCACAAGGAACCACCCAAGGTAGTGACACAGGGGACCCACGGGGGACACGTGCAGTGTAAATACACAACCGCGATACGCCGTTAACTTCTATGGAGAAAGTCGCGATCAGGAAATTAAAGAAAAGGGACACTTAAAGGAGGACTTGGAGCAAACCCTTTGAGAACTAGGTCGTTCTAGAGTCTCTACGCACGGGAGCACCGGAGTACTCGTGTTACCTCACCCAAGGAAGCCGGGTGCATAGGTGCCTTTCGGGGTCGGGTTTCGTCGCCGATTTGAATGGCGATCTGCTGCAAAGTGCTGCTGGCGACCAAGTGGAAAGTGTCCGGGTGGATCCAAGAGTGGATCGGAGATCTGAAGAACCTGAAAGCAGAGGGGACAGAGTCTGGGTCACTAGCCAGTGACCAGGAAGGCGATGGACAGATGCCCACCGATGTCGAGTGCTTCAGGTGCGTTGACGGTCGTCTTGACTCTTCAGCCACGAGGTCCGAGAGGCGTTGTCGGCGACCAGGAGCAGGATTCGGGCTGGTACACGATGTCTGTCGAGTGCTGAGGTGTCGGCGACCGGATTGGACCCAACAAGCCTTGGCAACGGCAAGTCTTGATGAAGATGAAGATCGTCGATGGTGCAGACCAGCAAGGTCTGAGGAACTCACCCAGCAAAGGTAAGTGAGGGAAAGCCTGGAGCAACCAGGGATCCCAAGAAAAAAAGGATTGGCCTTCGTGAAGGGCTACTAGCCAACGGGCTAGCAACTGCGAAGGAGCCTCAAGACGTCGCACGTGGATCTGGCTCGCAGGACACTCGTGGAGTGGAGGCCAGTGATCTTCGGTACAGTTGGTGCTGGAGGCTAGGGCTACTCGGAGCCCAAAGCACGACTTCGTGGGAGACCCAGAAGAGGATGCACTAGCAAATGTGTGCGGTGTCCAGGGGTCACGATTCCACATTACCCACGATAGCTACGGGCCTCAGCTTTGCTGGGGACTCAGGGCAGCCTCGGGGAAGTCTGGAAATCTACCTCTGGTGATGCAAAGACTTCGGCGTCCGACGGGAGCTTAGGCGATGCAGACCGGACAATTGCTTCTTTGGTGCCTGCCAAGCAGGGGAGTCACTCCTTGACCCCAAGGGAGATTCTTCTGTCCTCTAGTCTTTAGTAGAGCGTCGAAGGTCCAGGATTCTGTTTCAGAGTTTCGTCCAGGGATAATCTAAAGTCCTAAGGACTGGGTTCCTATACTTATACCAAGTTTAGGGGTTGGACTACTCTGTGGCCCCACCTATGGGTGGGTCAGGGCAGAGGGTGGCTACACCCCTTTCCCTTTGTCCAGTTCGCGCCAAAGCAGGGGCTGCAAGCCCCTGATCCGGTTTGAACTGGGGTATGCACAGGGACACCAAATGTGCCCCCAGTGCAGGACTTCAAAGCACCCGAAAGTGCTCCCGCCCAGCCCCAATACACATTATCCTGTCTGGGGAGGTGGTCACACCTCCCTGGGACAGGAAACCTATTGTCCAGGCCTCCCCTGCCGGAGTTTCGTCCAGCAGCAGGAGGCCAGACTCGTGTCTGTGGCAGCAGCATCCATTTTGTGATGCCAGGGCTTTAGAAAGAAGTTACCGGGCTAGCCAGAGTTAACATGTCTTTCCCTCTAGAAGGGTGGAATGCTACCCCCGCCGCCAGAATTGGTGGGGGGTAGTATTCCAAGATGTTTGACACCAAACACGACATGTTTAGGTGCAGCCATTCCAAAGTTAGCATTTAACGCGAGGTTATAATGCGCTTAAGAGTATATGGTCAGGCTGCACTGCAAACAGCATCAAAGAAGGGTCTCTGAATGCTGCAGAGGGGCCCTGCTGATGCAGGGTCACCCTCTCACATAGGAACCATGCACTCTGCCTTCAGGATTGATAAGGCCTGCCATAGGAGTGACTTATAGGTTTATATGTGTGTATGTATTTAGTGATTTAGGTAACCTATATCACAGTAAGGGGTGCATGCACCACCTTACCCAGGCTGCAGTAGCAGACCTGTGGTGTCAGTTTGGATGGCCTTCCAGGGGTGGCATAATACATGCTGCAGCCCCTGGTAGGCCTCTGAGGTACCTATGCCCTTGGTACATAGTATACCATATACTAGGGACTTATAAGGGCACTCCAGATTCCAATCAGTGATGTGCCTAAGGCACATGGAAACCATTTTAGAGAGGAAGCAGCTAGGCTGGGGTTCTGATTAGCAGGGCCCCAGCCAGACTAATGTCGAAAAACAGTGAAGCATCAGCAAAAAGTGGGGGTACCCATGTGAAGCAGATCCTACTCTCCTACAGCAGCTAGCCAGACTGGGTCCAGTTTGGAGGAAGAGGGACCCAGTGGAATGGAGGGTGAGGGGAGACACATTGAGAGCAGGTTGGAGACTACAACATCAACTGAAGACCACTCCAGCTCCAGTGATGACTCCATTGTGGTCGTGGGTGTTCCCAGATCAGATCCCACAACATAAGACTCTGCCCAGACCACCACCACCACCATCTCCACCCTCAGCTGCTCCCATTCTGAGTGTCTGTGGACCCTCCCATGTTAGGGAGCATGTCTCCTTTGGGCCAGGCACCGCACCCCCTGCATCAGTCTCCCCTGCTGCCCTGAGTGTGGAGGCAGTGGATTTGCTCAAACAAATCCATGTGGGGCAGACATCAATGCTGAATGTCCTCCATGCACACACCAGTCTTTTGGCACAATTGGTGTCATACATGGAGGGCATCTCATCAGACAGCGATCTAATCAGGCCATGGCCTCCTCACTGATGGCAGCAGTGTCCCTCCTTCAGCAGTCCCTCACCTGTCCTTCCTCTGCCCCATCCACAGTCCCAACTACCCTACCTGACCCAAGCAAACTCACACAGGGACATGCACACACAGCAACAGACACATGCAGCACACAACCACCCAAACAAAAGTCTAAACACAAACTGCCCAGACCACCACCACCACCATCTCCACCCACAGCTGCTCCCATTCTGAGTGTCTGTGGACCCTCCCGTGTTAGGGAGCATGTCTCCTTTGGGCCAGGCACCGGACCCCCTGCATCAGTCTCCCCTGCTGCCCTGAGTGTGGAGGCAGTGGATTTGCTCAAACAAATCCATGTGGGGCAGACATCAATGCTGAATGTCCTCCATGCACACACCAGTCTTTTGGCACAATTGGTGTTATACATGGAGGGCATCTCATCAGACAGCGATCTAATCAGGCCATGGCCTCCTCACTGATGGCAGCAGTGTCCCTCCTGCAGCAGTCCCTCACCTGTCCTTCCTCTGCCCCATCCACAGTCCCAACTACCCTACCTGACCCAAGCAAACTCACACAGGGACATGCACACACAGCAACAGACACATGCAGCACACAACCACCCAAACAAAAGTCTAAACACAAACGCACTCACACTCAGGGGACTGGCATCCCACACACACTGGAGAGAGGGCAACAAAAAGTCAAACACCCATCCACAACCACTCCACATTCCACAGCTACCTCTTCCTCCACAACCCCTACACTTGACTCTCCTGCAACCCCCTCTTCCCAGCGGGTCTTCCTCTGTGACCTTGGCCTCTTCCCCACTGACCCATCAGACCACCCTCGCAAGGGGAAGAGGAAATCCCCCAGCCCAAAGAGGAGATCCACACCTGTCCGCACCCCCTCCCCTAAAAGGAAGAGCACTGAGCCCCCCACCTGTACATCCCCCTGATCTAAAAAGGCAAAAACCCCACCACCAACCCACACTTCCCCTCCAAAATCCACTTCTTCCCAGCCCCAGGTCCACCCTCCCAAAGGGCACACCACAGACCCCATCCCTGTTTTCAACATTCACCATTATACCAACCCCAGAAAGCTCAAGCCCTCACCCCATACCACAAGCACTTCCCCTCCAACAGCCCCCCATTCAGTCTGTTCCTGACACTGCAGTGGACCCCCCTCAATCTGGCCAGTCCACTGCATTGGACCCCCCCTCAATCTGGCCAGTCCACTGCAGTGGATCCCCCCTCAATCTGGCCAGCCCACTGCAGTGGACCCCCCTCAATCTGGCCAATCCACTGCAGTGGACACACACACACCACCAGATCCCAGCCCTCCCGAAACCCAAACCAGGCCCCCCTAGTCCTGTCCCTGCAGTGCCTGGCATGCACCCATAGATGCTCTCCATGGCCAAGCAAGTCAACGCAGTCTCCTCCTCCTGCTTCAACACCCTCCGCATGCTTCGCAAGATCTACAGGTGGATCCCGACAGACACAAGAAGAACAGTCACCCAGGCCCTCGTCAGTAGCAGACTGGACTATGGGAACGCCCTCTACGCGGGAGCCCCGGCCAAGCTCATCAAGCGACTGTAACGCATACAAAACGCCTCCGCACGACTGATCCTCGACGTACCACGCCACAGCCACATCACCCCCCACTTGAGGAACCTGCACTGGCTCCCCGTCGACAGGAGGATCACCTTCAAACTCCTCATCCACGCACACAAGGCACTCCACAAAACTGGCCCAGCCTACCTCAACAGACGACTCTTCTTCTACGTCCCCAACCGCCAGCTCCGCTCCGCCGAACTCTCCCTCGCCACCGTCCCTCGCATTCGAAGAACAACCACCGGCGGCAGATCCTTCTCACACCTCGCCGCCAAGACCTGGAACACCCTTCCACTAAGCCTACGACAGACCCAAGACCTGCTGACCTTCAGGAGGCTACTCAAGACCTGGCTGTTCGACCAGTAGCAGCATCCCCCCCCCTTCCCTCTCCCCAGCGCCTTGAGACCCTCGCGGGTAAGTAGTGCGCTCTACAAATTCTGTGATTCATTGATTGATTGATTGATGCCCCTCCGAGGGGAGGTGTTCCCTTGTGGTTGCAGTGCAGGCAAGGGATGGAGGGTGATTTGACCTGACTCCCTCCGGGACTCATAGTAATGGACTGGCCATTGGACTTCTTTTCATGATTTGAAAAAGGAAATGCTGAATAAAGCATGTTAAGTTCTTTGAACTGTTGCTTTTGGTGTCCCAAAACTTGGTAATAAGTTAACTGTCATTAATATGCAAATCTTGTTGTGGATATACAATGATGTTGTGATGTGATGGACTGCATGCAGTCCATGGCATATGTGACCTATTACAGTATGCATCTTGAGTCCTAATTATCTACATTTGCAGGGTGTCATCATCAACATTGTTTTTGGCAATGAGGGTGACATGCACCTGTGCTCCGACTAGTCCAGATATGCATCCATGCACCTCACAGTAGACTGCACACACGTGTGTAATCAAGGCATTGTGACTTTGACTGGCCAAGGTTTGGGGGGACCAGGAGAGTGGAGTCATTGTGATGAGATCCCTGGTTGTGGAGAGACAAGAGCCTGCACTGTGAGCAAACTCACATGTGACACGGGCACATTTCACCCAGTTCCATTTGTGTTAGCATCATCAGCATGTTTTGATTCTGTCATCTGGTTTTGCAAGTGTGGGCCTTGTATGTGTCAAAGAGTGCTCTCAATCAGCACGTTGTACTCTATCCTGTAGCCTGCGGGCAACATACGTCTCCTTGACGGATTTCAGGATTTGAAGACAGTGTTCAACTGCCAAATGTGGCCAATGCATATTCCATTATGCACACGTACACCATCCTCACCAGATGTACACATTTACCATGGCTTGTGTCTAGCTATGTGTGTTTGGTTTGTGAGCCACAGATTGACACACACCCCCTGGCGTTGTCACCAGTGCAGGCAGATTATCTTAAACATTTGGCTCTGCATTGGTGCCTACAAACCAGGTTGTTGTTTCCTCTATCTGCTGACACATGTGTCTTCCAAGTCTTCTGCAGTACACACT
Source organism: Calotriton arnoldi (assembly GCA_963921515.1). Classification (NCBI taxonomy): domain Eukaryota; kingdom Metazoa; phylum Chordata; class Amphibia; order Caudata; family Salamandridae; genus Calotriton; species Calotriton arnoldi. The sequence goes on from CAWUFW010014545.1 coordinate 49,296, forward strand.
CCGCATTGTCAAAATGGCATTAGTGATGAGCTGCACATAATGCAGCTTTTGTGGCTAGATGCAGAGTTGCTGTGATTGACATGCAAACAAGTTGACAGTGTAAATGTTTTGAACAGTAGTTATGTGCAACGCCCCCAGGCCACACATGGTGAGTGTCTCCTACATTGTTGTTGAACCATGCTTTTCTACACAGCAAGGAAGAATGTGGTCTAGACATGTAGCGCTGACAGCTGTGACACAACCACTTCTGGTTTGTTGTAGTGGGAGGCTAATGATTCAATTTTGTGTGCCTGTGGACTTGTGTGGGTTTGGGGCCAGTCTCCTCTGTGCTTCATTGTATTTTGACTCATCACAATGACATCTTTCTGTGAGTAGGTGTACTCCTGTTGCCCTGCAGGCTTTAAGTATGTGTTGTGGTGGACAGATGATGTAACTTTGTGTCACATACATATGTGTGTCTGTCACCTCTTGTTCCACCATCAAATGTGTGTTTGTCCTAGTATGTGGCATGCTGGGTGTACCTGCCTGATACTGAGATTCCACCATTGGGCATACATAACAGTACATTGACCCATGTTTGTATTGTGCTCACAATGATGGCTGGTCAATAATGGATTCATTGTCATACATCCAGTGATCAATGCTGTCATGGTGGCCTCTGCAATGTCACCTGTCAAGGGAGGTTTTGATGAGGGACGATGCTGCTGAGCAAGGTGGGTGCTGTTTGGACTGGCAAAATGTGCCTTGGCTCCCGACAAGGCCCCTACCTACAATGAGGCCTCCCTGCACCAGCCATGCCCTAGGAGTCATGTTTGTGTATGTGAGATGACAGTACTTTTTGCAAGGCACGTGACACAGTGCGCAACAGTGAATGTGCTGAAAAGTCTGGCCCCCATCCTAAATTTGCATCACAGTGACTCACCAGACAGGATACTGGCAGCACAGTCCTGTGGCATGGAGGGAACTGTGGAAGTGAGTCAGTCTTTTGATGTGGTTTTGGGTGTTCCCCCATGCTTGGCCCACATGTGACTCTGATGCACACACTCATCAATCAATGCCTGATTGCACATATTGCCAATCCAAGCACTATATGGAATACTTCCTGATTGGACTCAACACGCATATGGCAAAGTGGTGTTCAGCCCCCCGTCGTGTGTGTTGTCCCAAGCTAAGCCGACTTCCACACTCACGCACATGTGGTGTTTGTTCAACAATGTTTGTCTGGTCGGTTGTCTTTGTGCAGCTCCCCCCATGTATTTTATCTGTCTTTGAAGGGCATTGAGTGGATGGTGTGTTTTGTTTCTTTCTCTACTGGCCATGGGACTTCTACATTTCAACTCAGCACATTCCTTAGGTTGGTCAGTAAACGTTGCTGCCACAGCGTGGAACTTGATGTCATCAAAACAGGACTTTGTGATCAAATCATTTGTATTTGCCACTTCTGGTAGCAGACATGTGTGTTGATGCATTTTGGATGGTCCCATGTCACATTGTGCAATTTCAAATTGTTGGCAGTGTTAGCCCCCAAAAGTACTGATTGGCTGCACATGGCTGAGGGTATGTAACAACAATCTTTGCCTCAACAGTGCTGGGGGTGTTTGCCCCACATACACCACTGAAGTGCTGGGGGGCTTAGCCCCCCCAACACACTATTTGCAGGACCAGGCTGGGGGGCTGAGCCCCAAAATCAGCTTTTTGTCACTAAAGTGCTGGGGGGCTTAGCCCCCCCAAACCCTAATTGCAGGACTATGCTGGTGGGTTGAGCCCAAAAATCAACTTTTTGTCACAGAAGTGCTGGGGGGCTTAGCCCCCCCAACACCCTATTTGCAGGACCATGCTGGGGGGTTGAGCCCCAAAATCAACTTTTTGTCACTAAAGTGCTGGGGGGCGTAGCCCCCCATACCCTAATTGCAGGACTATGCTGGGTGTTGAGCCCCAAAATCATCTTTTTGTCACTAAAGTGCTGGGGGGTTTAGCCCCCCCAAACCCTAATTACAGGACTATGCTGGGGGTTGAGCCCCCAATTCACATTTTTGTCACTAAAATGTTGGGGGGGTTGTCCCCAATACCAAATTATGGGTAAACATTGCTGCCTGTTTGCACCCAAAAGCACAATTTGGCATGACAATGCAGGGAGTGTTAGGCATCCACCCCCCTATGGGGTGGACAACACAGGGAGTGTTATGCATCCACCCCCCTATGGAGTGGACAACGCAGGGAGTGTTAGGCATCCACCCCCCTATGGGCATGAGATGACTGGGAGTGTTATGCATCCACCCCCCCTATGGGGTGGACAACGCAGAGAGTGTTATGCATCCACCCCCCTATGGCCATTAGATGGCTGGGAGTGTTATGTATCCACCACCATGGGGTGGACAATGCAGGGAGTGTTATGCATCCACCCCCCTATGGGGTGGACAACACAGGGAGAGTGTTGGGCATCCACCCCTATGGGGTGGACAACGCAGGGGGAGTGTTGGGCATCCACCTCCCTATGGGCATTAGCTGGCTGGGAGTGTTATGCATCCACCCTCCTATGGGGTGAACAATGCAGGGAGTGTTATGCATCCACCCCCCTATGGGGTGGACAACGCAGGGAGAGTATTGGGCATCCACCCCCTATGGGGTAGACAAGGCAGGGGGAGTGTTGGGCAGCCAACCCCCATGGGCATTAGATGGCAGGGAGTGTTAGGCATCCACCCCCCTATGGGCATTAGAAGCTGGGAGTGTTATGCATCCACCCCCTATGGGGTGGACAATGCAGGGAGTGTTAGGCATCCACCCCCCTATGGGGTGGACAATGCAGGGAGTGTAAGGCATATATCCCCCTATGGGCTGGACAACTCAGGAAGTGTTAGGCACCCACCCCCCTATGGGCATTAGATGGCTGGGAGTGTTATGCATCTACCCCCTATGGGGTGGACAATGCAGGGAGTGTTATGCATCCACCCCCCTATGGGGTGGACAACACAGGGAGAGTGTTGGGCATCCACCCCATATGGGGGGACAACGCAGGGGGAGTGGTGGGCATCAACCCCCCCATGTGGGCATTAGATGGCTGGGAGTGCTATGCATCCACCCCCTATATGGTGGACAACGCAGGGAGTGTTATGCATCCACCCCCCTATGGGGTGGACAATGCAGGGGGAGTGTTGGGCATCCACCCCCTATGGGGTGGACAGCGGAGGGGGAGTGTTGGGCATCCACCCCCCTATGGGCATTAGATGGCTGGGAGTGTTATGCATCCACCCCCCTATGAGGTGGACAACGCAGAGAATGTTAGGCATCCACCCCCCTATGGGCATTAGATGGCTGGGAGTGTTATGAATCCACCCCCTATGGGGTGGACAATGCAGGGAGTGTTAGGCATCCACCCCCCTATGGGGTGGACAACGCAGGGGGAGTGTTGGGCATCCACCCCCTATGGGATGGACAACGCAGGGAGTGTTGGGCATCCACCCCCCTATGGGCATTAGATGGCTGGGAGTGTTATGCATCCACCCCCCTATGGGGTGGACAACGCAGGGAGTGTTAGGCATCCACCCCCCTATGGGCATTAGATGGCTGGGAGTGTTAGGCATCCACCCCCTATGGGGTGGACAACGCAGGGAGTGTTAGGATCCATCCCCCTATGGGCATTAGATGCCTGGGAGTGTTATGCATCCACCCCCCTATGGGGCGGACAATGCAGGGAGTGTTAGGCATCCACCCCCCTATGGGCTTTAGATGGCTGGGAGTGTTATGCATCCACCCCCCTATGGGGTGGATAACGCAGGGAGTGATTGCCATTCATCACCACCCTTGCCTCTACATTCCTGAAAGTATTCCCCACCCCAGTATTGACAGTGGTTTCTCACAAACTGTGGATTATGTTACCTTTAGCGGGGTAGTGACGTTTTTGTGTGTGCTCGGTGTCTGACTTACCGTCTGTGACGAACGCGTCGGTTAGACTTGTAGAATCGACCGTAGGCGTACAGTATTGGGATGACGTGCGCGATCGGATACATGACTGCTCCGTCTCGTTCGCTAGGATCGTGTTGTGGCGCGAATGGGAGCTGAAATACTGCTCTTCCGGATGCTCTGACGTGCTGGAGGTAGCGACCTGTTCGGCGCATAGGAAGTACGCATCGTACTTGGCCGGCCTGAAACCGATTGGGAAACGCCTCCGGACAACTCCATTCAGCGTTTTCGGAGGCTTCTCGTTGGGAAAATGGAGCCGGAATCAGAGCGTACGAGTCAATCGGGAATTGAAGACTTTTGCGCATCTTACTTCGTCGTTTGGATGGACCGGCTCCCGGGACGAGTCGGTCGGAAGGTAAAGCTACGGATGCCTCTGGGAGGGCCTTCCGTACGGGATCGGAATCGGCCCGTTAGTGTTAGAACTTAGAACCATTAATGGATATTCCAGGAGCTTTAACAATAATTAATAATTCTACATCTATATCAAATTGATTCATCTAATCATTCTAACAGCTTTTGCTCCAAGGAGATATACAGCTAAAAATGAAAAACAAGAAAAAAAAATCTTTTTTCGAACATTAAAATTTGGCATGTATAGGGATTAAACCTGTGATCTTGGCGTTATTGGCACCACACTCTAACCAATCGTGCAAACGGGCCATTTTGTGCCAAAGCGCCTTGATGGAGGACCAGCATATGAAGAAGTGCTAATGATAGTTAACCCGGGAGAGTGGAAAGCTTATTTTCAGCTGTTTACCTTTAAGGTATATTTATATATTATCAACATGAAGAAACTAATATGACTTCAAAAAATTGCAACACAAAAGAGATTTTGGTACTTAGTGATTGAATTTAGAACCATTAACTTATTTTCCAGAGGCTTTAGCAATAAAGAACAATTTTACAACTATATTAAATTGATAAATCTAATCATTCCATCAGCTTGTGCTCAAAGGAGATATACAGATAAAGATGAGAAAGAAGAAAAAGCATCTATTTTCAACATTAAAGCAGCATTAAGAGTTGGCTTGGAGAGGGATTGAAAGTATGACCATGGCGTTTTACAACACCATGCTAAGCTAACAGGATAACTAAATCCTTAGCATATTATTGAAGAAATAGCAGATGATTAAGTGCTACTGATAGATATCCTGGAATAGTTGGAAAGCTTACATTCAGCTGATTACATTCATGGTATCTTTATATATTATCAACAAGATGAAACTAAAATGACCTCAATAAATTGTAATAAATAAGACATTTTGTTACTAAGTTTTAGAACTTAGAACCATTAATAGATATTCCAGGCGCTTTAGCAATGAACAACAATTCATTAACTTTATTAAATTGATTCATCTAATCATTCTATCAGCTTGTGCTCAAAGGAAATATAGAGATAAACATCAAACAGAAGAAAATGCATCTATTTTCAACATTAAAGCAGCATCAAGAATTGGCTTGGAGAGTGATTGAAAGTATGACCTTGGCATTTTTAACTTCATGCTCTAATAGACTTAGCTAATAGGCTCACTAAATTTATAGCATACTATAGAAGAAATAGCAGATAATGAAGTGCTACTGATTGTTAACCCGGGATAGTTGGAAAGCTTATATTCAGCTGTTTACATTCATGGTATCTTTATGTATTATCAACAAATCGAAACTAAAATGACCTCAATTACTTGTAATAAATGGGAGATTTAGTTACTTAGTGTTAGAACTATTAATGGATATTCCAGGCACTTTAACATTAATATATAATTCCACATCTATATCAAATTAATTCATCTAATTATTCTAGCAGCTTTTGCTCCAAGGAGATATGCAGCTAAGAATGAGACACAAGAAAAAGCATCTTTTTTCAAACATCAAAACTTAGCCTGTACAGGGATCGAACCTGTGACTTTGGCGTTATTAGCACCACGCTCTAACCAACTGAGCTAACAGGCCACTTTGAGCACATTGATGGGGGACAAGCATATGAAGAAGTGCTAATGACAGTAAACCCCAGATATTTGGAAAGCTTGTGTTCTGCTGTTTACCTTTAAGGTATATGTATATATTATCAAAATGAAGAAACCAATATGACAAAAAAAAATTCAATACAAAAGAGATTTTGATACTTAGTGTTAGAACTTAGAACCATTAATGTATTTTCCATGTGGTTTAGCAATAAACAATAATTCATCAACTGTATTAAATTGATTCATCTAATCATTCTATCAGCTTGTGCGCAAAGGAAATATACAGATAAACATGAGACAGAAGAAAAACAATCTATTTTCAACATTAAAGCAGCATTAAGAATGGGCTTGAAACTATGACTTGGTGTTTTTAACTTCGTACTCTAACAAACTAAGCTAACAGACTCATTAAATCAATAGCATATTATTGAGGAAATAGCAGATGATGAAGTGCTACTGATAGTTAACCTGGGATAGTTGGAAAGCTTATATTCAACTGTTTATATATTATCAACAAGACGAAACTAAAATGACCTCAATAAATTATAATAAATAAGAGATTTCCTTACTTAGTGTTAGAACTTAGAACCATTAATGGATATTCCAGGTGCTTTAACAATAATGAATAATTCTACATCTATATCAAACTGATTCATCTATTCATTCTAGCAGCTTTTGCTCCAAGGACATATACAGCTAAAAATGAGACACAAGAAAAAAGCATCTTTTTTGAACATCAAAACTTGGCATGGTCAGGGATTGAACATGTGACCTTAGCACTATTAGCACCACACACTAACCAATTGAGCTAACAAGCCATGCAGTGCCAAAACACTGTATTAGAGGACCAGCAGATGAGGAATGGCTAATGATAGTTAACGTGGGAGAGTTGGACAGCATATTTTCAGCTGTTTACCTTTAAGGTATCTTTATATTTTATCAACATAAATAAACTATTATGACTTTAAAAAAATGCAATAAAAAAGAGATGATGGTATTTAGTGTTAAAACTTAGAACCATTAACATATTTTCCAGGAGCTTTAGCAATAAAGAACAATTCTACAACTATATTAAATTGATTCATCTAATCATTCTATCCTCTATGCTCAAAGGAGATATACAGAAAAAGATGAGACAGAAGAAAAAACATTTTTTCAACATTAAAGCAGCATGAAGAGATGGCTTTTAGAGGGATTGAAAGTATGATCTTGGAGTTTTAAAACACCGTGCTCTAACAAACTAAGCTAACAGGGTGACGAAGTCCATAGAATATTATTGAAGAAATAGCAGATGATGAAGTGCTACTGATAGTTACCCCGGGAAAGTTGGAAAGCTTATATTCAGCTGTTCACAATCATGGTTTCTTTATTTATTTACTGTTTTGTATAGTGCAAACGTGACCCGTTAGGGTGTCAGAGCGCTTAACAAAGATATAGCGCTCCCGATTGTGACAATAGCAAGCATCATAAACTTACGAATGAAGAATAATATAAAACAGTGGACAGGAAACGATATAAGCACTTACAATAATATCTGAGACTGACTTTTTTCCATCAAAGGACTCAAAGTTTAGGTGAGCGCTCACCTCAATAGCTTAACTTGATAGGGGGCCCTGGAAGAGATTGTATAGACCCCAATGTGCTTCATTAAGGAAGTCTTGAGGGGCCCTCTGATTATAAATCCATAGGGAACGGATGATGATCAATAGTCAGACGATTAGATTATTCCTTTGTAGTGAGTTATGGAAGGAATTTACCCATTATGAAGATCTTAGCTTCCTTCTTGAAATTTGAAGGGAACGGTATTCTTCTAATGTTTGGCAGTAGTGAGTTCCAGATTCTGGGTGCTGCACCTGAGAAAGTTCTGTTGTATGTTTTCTTCTTCTGGAAGAATGGAGGTTTCAGCACAAGATCTTTTGCTCCCCGGGTGTACCTGCCTTCTCCGGATATCACTACTTTCTGAGTTAGATACGCCGGTGTTTTTGAGTGTAGCGCCTTATGTGTGATATAGGCCAGTTTGAGTTGTATTCAGGCTTCGTATGGTAGCCAGTTCAGAGCTTTTAAGTGCGAAGAGATGTGATCAAATTTTCTAGATCCAGTTATAAGTCTTGAAGCTGTGTTGAGACAGGCTTTTAGTGGAGCTGTTGAGCTCTTGGGCAGGCCAGATAGAGTTGAACATCTGTATTTGATCCTCGCGATGACCAAAGACTGAACTGGCATTTTGTGGTCTGACGTTTCTGGGAATGGTTTCAGTTTTCTAAGACAACTCAGGTGGAACCGGGTGTTTTCAGCCAACAAGTTGATGTGGGTTCGTATGTTCAGGTTCTTGTCCAGCGTGGTTCCTAGTGATTTGGCTGAGTCCACTAAGATTAGGGTGCTGTTAAGTGCGGTGATCAGTTTTGTCCATTCCTTTATTTCTGAAGAGATTTTGGGGGGGAATTAGTAAGAATTCTGTTTTTTGCGTGTTTAGTTTAAGCTGATTACTTGTTAGCCAATGAATGGTCATCTTTAGTGCTTCATTCATTGACTTGATCTCCTCCAGTGATGAAACTTTAATGTGAATCTGTGTGTCATCAGCATATATATTAAACAAGATGTTAGCATGTTGAAGTCTTTCAGCCAGAGGCTCCATGTAGAGGTTAAAGAGAGTTGGGGAAAGAGTTGATCCTTGTGGTACTCCAATCGTACTAAGGGACAGCGATGATAGCTTTTGATTTTCTAAAAATCTTTGTGTTCTGTTCTCCAAGAAAGATTTAAACCAATCGAGGACGGTTCCTGACACTCCCATCCTGTTTCGAGTGAATCTAGCAGTCTATCATGGTTTACGGTATTGAACGCAGACGAAAGGTCCAGAAGAAGTAAGAGACAAGCTTTGTCTTGGTCTCAAGCTTGCAAGGCGTCATCCACTATATGAAGTATTGTAGTTTCCATACTATGGTCTGGTCTGAAAGCTGATTCGCAGCAGTCTAGAAGATTAAATTTAGAGATGGGTTGGCTCAGTTGTTGATACACACATTTTTTCTAGCACTTTTGCTAATAAGGGAATATTGGATACTGGCCTGAAATTATTTGGGTCAGCAGCGTTCGATGTAGTTTTTTTATGATGGAGATGACTTGCCCAGTTTTTAGGCAGTCTGATATGGAGCCTTGAGACAAAGAGGCATTGATTATAGCAGTCCAGATGGGGACGACAAATTGGTTGGTTGTCGTCGAGAATTTCAAAGGGAGAGGATCATAGAAGTGGTTATTTGGTTTTGTAGATGAGAGGATTTTGGAGATGTTGTTGTCGTCATATACCTTGAAGGAAGAAAATTGAGCTTAATATATGTTTATATATATATATATATTTATATTTATATATTTATATATCATCAAGAGAATACTAAAATGACCTCAATAAATTGCAATAAATAAGATATTTTGTTACCTATCAAAACATGCATCTAAAAACTTCAAACACAGACTCCTAAAATCATACCCAGAAACCCTCGACTCGGATCCCTATTTCTGCATAAGAAACGGTGAGACAATAACCGATCTGATATTCTTTACGAAAAGACGTGCTAAATGGAGGTCGACATTTTACTCACTGCTACAAATCACCACATCTAAGAAAACCCCTCATGGTCTTAGACTTACGGTGACCCCCTCACATACTTAAAGTTGAAGCAACCATCTCCCTGTATAACAATGGGACCATACTTATTTAATCATCTGCCCACAACCTGGCTATCATCAAATCCATCTTCCCCATCATCAAGAACTCATTGCCTAGCAACGACACCTCACCCTCCCATGGTCCCCCTACTTCCTCTGGCCACCCCTGAAATCCAATAATTGTGGCATCACATGACCTTGGCATCTCAGATGATCCTTCCCATTTCCTTCCTTGCTCCACCAGTGGGACCTGTATACTAAATAGCAATGCTGTGATAACATCAGTTGGACCATAATCCCTCTCCTCTCATTCCCCTACGAGTCAACATGCTCACCACTCTTTTAGAGCAACCAGGTCTGAGGCACGTAACCCATTAGAAAATACCTTCACCCCTTCTACTTCCCCGACCCCCACGCTCATTATGGTGGACACGCCTACTGTGCCCATGTCTCTCCCCATAGCCACTCCAGTGTCACCCCCTTACCCTGTTCCCCCTAACCAGGCCAGCAACATGAATCATAGGACCCTTGTACCTCTGCTTAACCAGGTGCTCATCTTCCCACCTAATGATGCACCTTACATCCCCACATCGCCTCTGCAGCTTTCTATTCGCTCCTCCTTTAGTCCACCTCCACAGCATAGCTCCCTTCCCCAAGTATCAGGATTCCGATCACACTCCACTCATCTATTGAATTTAGACTAGATGAGATCGCACTTACCCTTCATCAGCTCAAGGCGGATGTTCTAAGCCTCTTGCACCTCACCGCCGAGCTATCTGAGAATCAGAAATCTAGTGGACGCCCGAAGTCTGAGTACCTCAACTACACACTTCCCTCTGAATCTTGCCCCAGGCCCTTTGCGCATCCCTCCCTCACTGTGACCCCTTCACCAGTGGCCCTTACACACCATAGATGAGAAATCTCTCCCCTCCCGAATGACCCCTCTTGGCCTTACAGAGTCAAAGACCCACTTCAGGATAAGGATATCATCTCCCTTCTTCTCTCTTATGATACATCGTATGCTGTTTACACAGAGATTCTCTCTTATGACCCACTGCATTCTGCTAACACAGAGAATCTCTGCCTAATTGAAGCAATCCACTCTGATCCGTTTAGAGAACCTTCGGTAAACGTGAGATCCTTAAATAAGAACAACCTTACTCTTGTCCCCACCACTATTCCTCACTCAGCTGATCCCAAATCACAGCTTATAGGCATGCTTCTCAACTGCAGAACTGCAGTACGACATGCTGCTTACATCGCTGCCCTCATCCTGGCTCATGATCCAGACATTCTAGTGTTGACTGAAACCTGGCTCAACAACTCCCCTGCACCCATTATTGACATACTAGTGCCCTCTAACTTTGACATCATCAGGCTAGACAGATCCAGTGGACAAGGGGGAGGCATCGCTTGCATACATAGTAAAAATCTATCAGTTAGACAACTGCATGCTGATCCCATGCCGTCATGCAAGTACCTGTGCTTCGAAGTATTATGCAACAACAGGCAAGCCTGTAAATTCCACGAGCTCTACCACCCTCAACAAGACATTCTCCCCTTCCTATAGCAAGTCATAGAAATCATCTCATTGAATGCGGTGCGCCATGGCAGCCAGATCTTCCTTGGAGACTTTAACCTCCATTGGAATGATAAGAATGACTCGTCAGTCAACAGCCTCAAATCTTTCCTATCAGACCTCAACCTCACTCAAATATGCGATAGCCCTACCCAGATCAAGGGAGCGACCTTAGATCTGGTCATTGGTAAGATAGACTCTATCCAACTTGAAGCTATCGCCTCATGTGACTGGACAGACCACCACTGCATCTCCTTCCTCATCACAGAATCTGTGAGACTTAATAAATCTCAGCTAAAGAAACCAAGGCACTGGCAAAGAAGTCTTAGAAACATTAACCTATATGATCTGACTTCACACATTGATAACAGCCTGCCCCCACCCCTGGATATGTCTGATGTCGGAGAACGTACAGATTATTACAATGGCTCCATGGCTAACATCTTAAACTCAATGGCACCCCTACAGCTAAAAAGAATGCCTTCCAAAATCTCCAAACCCTGGTATAATGGTAGCTTAAATGCTGAAAGAAGAAATCTTAGATTGGCTAAACATTTGTGGAGATCCTCTCCCTCCCTTGACCACCTCACTCAGCTGAGATCACTGAGAAATCAATACAACAAAAGCATCAGATGCTCTAAAGCCAGTTATTTCAAAAAGCAACTTGAGCAAGCAAAGAACCGGCCAAAGAAATTGTTTAAACTCATCAAGCTTCAATCTAACAGCCAACCCAATCCTCAATCAATGGATCACTGCGCGCAGCCAAATTGGGAGGAATTTGCTGCCTTCTTCCAGGAAAAGACTACAAAGATTGAACTGGAACTAAGAGTAGCTTTGGAGAACCTTCCTGTCCCCTATCCTACCTCCGGATCGGTGATGCCCCCAGCCATTCGGGTTCTCCCCACCAAAAACAATGCTGCTTGGAGCATTTTCCAAACCTTGGATGAAAGCACCATTCGCAAAACTCTGGCCTCTCTGAAACCATCCAACCATTTCAGCGATCCCTTGCCATCAAATCTCTTCAAGGAAATCAGATCGTCCTTACTCCCTCTTTAGAAGAAGATAATTAATGTAAGTCAAAAAGATGTGTAGTTCCTATGGGGGAGTAGACAGGTCTCTTATATGTTGCCCTCACACACCCCGAAGGATGTCATGCTTCATCATTTGGGCTGTGCTCCTCGTCGGGCCGGCGCTGCAATGCCCAACGGGCTCCCGAGAAGGGGCTCTTTTTCGGAGATCTTTTAAGAGACAGCCGTTTGGTGCGTGAGGGTAAGTGGTGAGGGTAGTGACTTGAGTGTGAATTGTGATTAAAATAGGTAAAGTACTGCCCGGGCGGAACTATTTTATTTGTGGGGCGTACTGACCTAGCTAAAAACGTGATGCGCCCGATCTAGATATAATGCTCTTATAGGGTCTAGTATGTTCTTACGGTCAACATGTTTCTTGCCTGCAGCCCCTAACGGGTCAAACGGCAATTCGTCAGGACCAATGTGAGAGTATGTTCTACTAACTCTACACTACCATTGGGCAGGTGAACAGATAGTATAAGTCACCTGCGTGGTGTACCAACTTCCAGGATGGGTGTCCTGTATAGTGAAGAGACCTAAAAAAAGAAACAAGTGATTAAAACCAGACACGGTCTGGATAGCGTAGTTCTCTTACGAGATACGAAGCGTCATGCAAGTGCTCAAAGAGCTAAAGGGAAAAAAGGGGGAGGGGGAAACGAGGCTACATAAAGTATAGTTATTACAATTGAGTCCATTGGCCATAGTGTTTTTTCCTTATGTGCTCGTGAGTTCATGCACACCTTGGGTATCAGGGGAGCAGTGGCTGTAATTGATGACTGTGGAATTGGTGTCATGCTTTTTTTATATAGTGGCGTGACAAGGTATTGTTGCTTTTCACCCTTCAAAAAGTGCTCTAGACATGAAAGTGTGGATGCCCACAACAGTGTATGTCTCTAAACCCTCTTAAACTCGTTGTCTTATTTTTACTTACCCCCAAGCTAAGGGGTCGTAGGCAGTACGGGGTATGCCAGGAAAGCCACTCGTTGCTAAGACCTAGAAGGAACGGCAAGGAAAGTACAAATCCATCCTGCTGACGTCGGTGGTTCGTAGCGGTTAAATAAATGCTTAGGACTACAAACCAGCGCCGACAAACAAACAGGCAAGGTAATGGCGATAGATTATTACTTACATGGGTGGGCGCGCAACTAGCGGTGCTCCTAACCCTGCTCCGGCTCCCGTAGCTCTGCCTGGCCGTGTGCGGCGTGAAATACCGCGTCATCGGGTGAGGGTAGAGAGCACTAGAACGGGAGTAGCGGGCGGCCATCTTGGTACTAGAAGTGAGAATTGTTCAATCTGCCGTGAACTTTATTGAGACCTAGAGGGACGCTGTAGCAGGGAGCGCAAGCCTATGAGTGCACACTGCAGTGTGTTAGTCCTATACAAAGGAGTAGATGTCAAAAGATGTTGTGGTGCTCCTGACGGGATGGATGGTTGTTTGGGGCAATGAGAAATCCCGTACTTAGATTTAAGTGTATGATTGTAGAAAAGCACAATTCACTGTTATGTGAGTGTAGCACCATATTTAACCAATAGGCGAGTAAGATGGCAGGTAACAATTGGGCTGATAAACTGTGGGCTGTCAGGAAATCAGGTGGCATCAGCCTTATGAAAAGTGAAAATCAGCCTTTTGATAAGTGAACAGTATGTCAGCATCAGAGCCCAAAGTATGAGAGGCAAGGGTAGTATATATATGCCAGCTTCAGCTAGGATTTATTATGCCGGTCTTGACAAGGGCGGCAGGTAGGGGATTAGGCGACAGGTAGGGATATTTAGGAGTTATTGAGGACCACCCACGGTATATCATCGTTAAGGCCCCTTATATTGCTTGAAATCCTGAAAATCCATTTTTGTTCTTTTCTGAACAGGGCTTCCTTACTAAGCATGGGATGTGTTTCAAGGATAGTCCAATGGATGTCGTCCGCAGTATGATTAGCCTCTATGTAGTGGGTGCACATTTTTGTGTTTTGTTTCCTGCATCTGATGTTACTGCGATGTTCTGAAATTCTGGTTTTGATCGGGCGTGTCGTCATGCCCACATACATGAGATTGCAAGGACAAGTAATTAAATACACACAATTGCGGGTGTTACAGTTGGTGTGTGTCCTTTGTGACCATATAAGAGTGTTAGTCACGGAGATGGTTTTACTGGCATGTGTAAATGCACAGGCTGCACACTGCCCGCTTGGGTAGTGGCCGGTAACTGCAGGTAAATCCCAAAGTCGATTCCTAGCGGGCGGGTCTTTTTTTGGTCTAGTTCTGACCAGGAGATTTTTTAAGTTGTTAGTTCTCTTGAAGGCAAATCTTGGAGCCTCCAAGAGAGAATCACCTATGTTCAGAATTCTCCAATGTTTATTAATGATTTTCTTAATCATGTTGGACTCTGGAGTGTAAGTTGTGACACATGTTATCTGTTTTTTGTCTGATTTTTCTGTTGTCTGTAGTAATATTTCTCTGTTGGTATTGCGAGCCCTCTTGCATGCTGATTTTATGGTGTTGGTGGGATACTCTCGTCTGGCCAAGCTAGATGTGAGTTCGGAGGCTTGTGTTTTAAAATCTTCCACCTCACTGCAGTTACGTCTAATTCTCAGATATTGTCCGTATGGTAGGTTGTCGCCCAGACGTGGGTCCCTTGCTCACTTTGCCACTGGATTCAAGCTAGCCTGGCTGATGACGGCTGAATAGCCAGAAACCGGTCCCAGGATGCTTGTTTCCGGTCCAGGGAAGACATGGCTTGGCAGTTCGGGCTGGACTGTTCCCATGAGGCACAGGGTCAGACTGATTTGCATATGGCCATGTCTGAACTGGGGTGGTGGAGTGAGCTAAAGAATGATGATGGATTAAACCCAGATCAGTTGACTGGGGGTGAGTGTTTGATTTGCTCAAGCGCTCCGTCCATCATCCCCTTTTGTATCGCTTTGTTCGCCCTAAGTTGGCAGGGTTTGCCCAGACGTGGGTCCCTTGCTCACTTTGCCACTGGATTCAAGCTAGCCTGGCTGATGACGGCTGAATAGCCAGAAACCGGTCCCAGGATGCTTGTTTCCGGTCCAGGGAAGACATGGCTTGGCAGTTCGGGCTGGACTGTTCCCATGAGGCACAGGGTCAGACTGATTTGCATATGGCCATGTCTGAACTGGGGTGGTGGAGTGAGCTAAAGAATGATGATGGATTAAACCCAGATCAGTTGACTGGGGGTGAGTGTTTGATTTGCTCAAGCGCTCCGTCCATCATCCCCTTTTGTATCGCTTTGTTCGCCCTAAGTTGGCAGGGTTTGCCCAGACGTGGGTCCCTTGCTCACTTTGCCACTGGATTCAAGCTAGCCTGGCTGATGACGGCTGAATAGCCAGAAACCGGTCCCAGGATGCTTGTTTCCGGTCCAGGGAAGACATGGCTTGGCAGTTCGGGCTGGACTGTTCCCATGAGGCACAGGGTCAGACTGATTTGCATATGGCCATGTCTGAACTGGGGTGGTGGAGTGAGCTAAAGAATGATGATGGATTAAACCCAGATCAGTTGACTGGGGGTGAGTGTTTGATTTGCTCAAGCGCTCCGTCCATCATCCCCTTTTGTATCGCTTTGTTCGCCCCTAAGTTGGCAGGGTTTGCCCAGACGTGGGTCCCTTGCTCACTTTGCCACTGGATTCAAGCTAGCCTGGCTGATGACGGCTGAATAGCCAGAAACCGGTCCCAGGATGCTTGTTTCCGGTCCAGGGAAGACATGGCTTGGCAGTTCGGGCTGGACTGTTCCCATGAGGCACAGGGTCAGACTGATTTGCATATGGCCATGTCTGAACTGGGATGGTGGAGTGAGCTAAAGAATGATGATGGATTAAACCCAGATCAGTTGACTGGGGGTGAGTGTTTGATTTGCTCAAGCGCTCCGTCCATCATCCCCTTTTGTATCGCTTTGTTCGCCCTAAGTTGGCAGGGTTTGCCCAGACGTGGGTCCCTTGCTCACTTTGCCACTGGATTCAAGCTAGCCTGGCTGATGACGGCTGAATAGCCAGAAACCGGTCCCAGGATGCTTGTTTCCGGTCCAGGGAAGACATGGCTTGGCAGTTCGGGCTGGACTGTTCCCATGAGGCACAGGGTCAGACTGATTTGCATATGGCCATGTCTGAACTGGGGTGGTGGAGTGAGCTAAAGAATGATGATGGATTAAACCCAGATCAGTTGACTGGGGGTGAGTGTTTGATTTGCTCAAGCGCTCCGTCCATCATCCCCTTTTGTATCGCTTTGTTCGCCCTAAGTTGGCAGGGTATGCCCAGACGTGGGTCCCTTGCTCACTTTGCCACTGGATTCAAGCTAGCCTGGCTGATGACGGCTGAATAGCCAGAAACCGGTCCCAGGATGCTTGTTTCCGGTCCAGGTAAGACATGGCTTGGCAGTTCGGGCTGGACTGTTCCCATGAGGCACAGGGTCAGACTGATTTGCATATGGCCATGTCTGAACTGGGGTGGTGGAGTGAGCTAAAGAATGATGATGGATTAAACCCAGATCAGTTGACTGGGGGTGAGTGTTTGATTTGCTCAAGCGCTCCGTCCATCATCCCCTTTGTATCGCTTTGTTCGCCCTAAGTTGGCAGGGTTTGCCCAGACGTGGGTCCCTTGCTCACTTTGCCACTGGATTCAAGCTAGCCTGGCTGATGACGGCTGAATAGCCAGAAACCGGTCCCAGGATGCTTGTTTCCGGTCCAGGGAAGACATGGCTTGGCAGTTCGGGCTGGACTGTTCCCATGAGGCACAGGGTCAGACTGATTTGCATATGGCCATGTCTGAACTGGGGTGGTGGAGTGAGCTAAAGAATGATGATGGATTAAACCCAGATCAGTTGACTGGGGGTGAGTGTTTGATTTGCTCAAGCGCTCCGTCCATCATCCCCTTTTGTATCGCTTTGTTCGCCCTAAGTTGGCAGGGTATGCCCAGACGTGGGTCCCTTGCTCACTTTGCCACTGGATTCAAGCTAGCCTGGCTGATGACGGCTGAATAGCCAGAAACCGGTCCCAGGATGCTTGTTTCCGGTCCAGGGAAGACATGGCTTGGCAGTTCGGGCTGGACTGTTCCCATGAGGCACAGGGTCAGACTGATTTGCATATGGCCATGTCTGAACTGGGGTGGTGGAGTGAGCTAAAGAATGATGATGGATTAAACCCAGATCAGTTGACTGGGGGTGAGTGTTTGATTTGCTCAAGCGCTCCGTCCAACATCCCCTTTTGTATCATCCCCTTTTGTATCAGGTTGTCGCGCAGTGCCTTAGGGTGAAAGCTACTAAAAAGTAGCGGACTGTGACTATCCGTAGGTTTTTTGTAGGTCTTTGTAATAAGTCCAGATGAAGTGCGACTTATAAGGAGATCAAGAAAAGGTATTTCCTGTTCTGAAAAATTAGCTGTAAAGTTTAAGAAAGGGTTTAGGCTGTTAGCCCATGTTACAAATTCTGATATGATGGATTGGTCTCCTCTCCAGAAGACCAAAATGTCATCAATATAGCGGCACCACTGGAGAACATGGTCTTTGTATATGTTAGTGGCAGGCAGTATATATTTAGCCTCAAAGTCCGCCATATAGAGACAGGCCAGACTGGGAGCGAATGTACTCCCCATGGAAGTACCTTGGGTCTGATGGTATAAAGATTTCTCAAATTGAAAAAAGTTTTCTGTAAGTGCAGCATGGGCACATTCCATAATGAACGAGATAGGTGTGGGTGCTGTCCATTCAGTGGAGCGTAGTGTTGCTTCCACTACTTCTAGTGTTGCCAGTTGGGGGATGTTGGTATACAGGGCCTCCACATCTAGAGTGATTAGCACATCTGGATGGGGGCCCTCCCTATTTTGGATCTCTATCAAGTTGAGTACATCCCTGGTGTCCTGTAGGAACGTGGGTGTTACCTTGACAAGGGGCCTAAGAAAATGGTCACAGAACCGGGAGAGAGGTTCAAGTAATGACCCGATCCCGGATACGATGGGTCTTCCCGGAGGTGGTAGGGTGCCCTTGTGGATTTTTGGCAACGTGTAGAAATAAGGGATGCGAGGGTTGTCATTCATGAGAAATTCTGACTCATTCTTGGATATCCAACCTTCAGTTAAGGCTTCCAACACCAAGGATTTTATTCTGGCGGTGAGTCTCGTTGTGGGATCTTCTCTCAGGGGAGTGTAGTATCGATTATCATTGAGTTGGTGGAGGCATTCGGTTCTGTAGTCTGATGTGGACATGATGACGATGGCACCTCCTTTGTCTGACTCCTTTATTGTGATGGATTTATCGTCTGACAGACTCCTGATAGCATTATTTTCCAGGCGTGAGATGTTATGAAAGGTTCCTGTAGGTTTTTTGAGGTTGCTAATATCCTTAAGGACTGCCTTCTCAAAGGTGAGGACTTCTGGTGGCACCATTGCCGCCGTAGGTGTAAAAGTCGAGGGCTTACGTAGTCCAGTATCCTTCGGTATCCAATCGGTTTGTTCTTTGAAGAAGCTCCTTAGGCGGACTTTCCTGAATAGGTCGTGTATTTCACATTGGGTGCGGAAGTCATCTGTAGTTGGGGTCGGTACAAACCCCAGTCCCTTCATTAGGATTTTTTCTTCTGTGGGATTCAGCGTCTGGTTGGATAAGTTGACAATTAGTTTTTCTTGTCCTTGCTACTGAGTTCCATCTGTAGTTGGTGAGACTGGTCCTGCCATTGCACCTGTTTTCGTGCGTTGTTGCCACCTCTTCTTTTGCCTCTTCCCCTGCCCCAGCCTCTGCCTAAAAAAGGTGGTTGCTGGTGGATAGCGGCAAATGGGGGTTGTGGGCCTTGTTGGTACCCTGGGTAATGCCACATTGGGGGTCCTTGAAACGGAGGCATACCATAGCCAAATAATTGGTTGGGGGGACCCCGTGGGTAGTGGTGTTGTGATCCGTTCCAGCTGTCTGTGCTCGAATTACTGCTATGGGAGGATGTCCTTCTGCGCGTCGACGAATTTTCGCCTGACGAGTTGTCATATTGGGGTGGCTGGTAGTCTTCTCTTAAGTATGGGTAGATTTTTTCCTTATCAAAACGGCTGATGTCCTTTTGGAGTTTCAAAATCTTTTGCTTCATTAGAAACTCTTTATTCTCAGCTATCTCATTATTCACTTCAGCCAATTTTGTCTTGAATGAAGTAATGGTGATGCTTGCCTTGAGAGCTCCTTCTGCTATTGAGATCTGGATAATTAGCTCGTCTGCCAGACGTTTTGCTGTTCTGATTATTAAGATTATCCAGTCCCTGGTACACTTCCAGGCGACCAGGGACCATTCCTCCTTAAATTGTTTGTCTTCAAGGAAGATTCTTGGGACGTTTGTCACAATCAGACCATTGGGCGCTATGTTTGCACGCAGATATTCAGTCATTATCGCGCCGTGCATAATTATCTTCATCAATTGGCGCTTCATATTGGTGATAGAGTTCCAGTCACCCCCTTGGCTTGTGGAGGCAGCAGCTCCATCTGGGTCCAGTAGTGAGGGTGTTCTCAAGATTTCAGTTACTAAGTCATCGCTGAACGACAGCCCTTGGTTGAGGTCCATGTTGGTATCCAGGAGTAGTATGGACTAGTCCCAGTGTGGGAGCAGTGGAAGGGAAGGAGAAGGGGAAATGGGGGGAAAAAACTAAAAAATTAAAAAATTATTATTAAAGCTGCAAGTTTTCCGCTGGCCCTGGTAAGGGTATTTGAGTTCCACGGCTGAGCCGCCGTACGAATGATTATGAACAAGAAGAGGAACTAGGAGCTTTTAAGACTAGGTCCTACACAATGCTCCCAATGGTAACGTAAGTCAAAAAGATGTGTAGTTCCTATGGGGGAGTAGACAGGTCTCTTATATGTTGCCCTCACACACCCCGAAGGATGTCATGCTTCATCATTTGGGCTGTGCTCCTCGTCGGGCCGGCGCTGCAATGCCCGACGGGCTCCCGCTGAAGGGCTCTTTTTCGGAGATCTTTTAAGAGACAGCCGTTTGGTGCGTGAGGGTAAGTGGTGAGGGTAGTGACTTGAGTGTGAATTGTGATTAAAATAGGTAAAGTACTGCCCTAGCGGAACTATTTTATTCGTGGGGTGTACTGACCTAGCTAAAAACGTGATGCGCCCTATCTAGATATAATGCTCTTGTAGGGTCTAGTATGTTCTTACGGTCAACATGTTTCTTGCCTGCAGCCCCTAACGGGTCAAAAGGCAATTCGTCAGGACCAATGTGAGAGTATGTTCTACTAACTCTACACTACCATGCCTCTCTGCTTCAAGGTACGATTCGGATTGCCTTAAATCGGGGCAGGTCACCCCCATCCTTAAAAAACTGACGGCAGACCACAATAACCCTCACAATTTCCACCCAATTTCCAACATTCGTACTCTGGCTAAGCTCTTAGAGAAATGCGTACACATCCAGCTATGTAGCCACATTAAACAATTCCGCTTGCTGGACCAATTCCAATCGGGCTTCCGTCAGGGACATAGCACGGAATCTGCTCTTACTCACATTATTGATGACGCTCTATGAATGCTAGACTCAAATGAATCATGCCTTCTGATCCTCCTTGACCTATCATCAGCTTTTGATACGGTCAAACATGATACCCTTATTGAGCTACTGGAGCACAGGATGGGGCTATCAGGGACTGTGCTAAAATGATTCTCCTCATTCCTTCACAACAGAACACAAAGACTTAAGGTGAATCAGGCTCTGTCAAAACCCGCTCCGCTCACTCTGGGGGTCCCACAGGGGTCCGCGCTTTCACCCACACTCTTCAATTTGTTCATGGAGCCTCTAACATAAATCCTGAAATTGTCCAACATCCATTACCACATGTACGCTGATGACACCCAATTGCACCTGAAAGTCTCCTCCCCAGACGACATAAGGTCCGTCAACTCAACTCTTCAGGAAACACAAAGCTGGTTGACTCTCAATCACTTGAAACTAAACGCCATCAAAACAGAATTTCTCCTTGTCGCCCCAGCCAATCACTCTCCAGACATTGAAGAATGGATGCGTCAACTCACAGCCCTTGACTGCACTCCAAACATCATTGATTCCCTGAGTTCTCTGGGAATAATGCTAGATAAACATCCGAACATGCAAAAGCACATTAGTGCTCTCACCAAAGGTGCGAACCTCCAACTGAGAGTCTTGAGGAAAACAAAACCGTTCCTACCCCATAACGACTTCAAAAATGCTGTGCAAGCTCTAGTGATTTCTAAACTGGATTATGGTAGTGCTATCCTCTGTGGCCTTCCTAGAGCAGAGACGGCACCACTTAGGGCCTCTCTCAAATCCACTGCAAGGCTCATTACAGGCTCCAAACGCTATCATCACATCACGCCTGGATTGAAATCTCTTAAATTGCTCCCATATGAAGCAAGTATTCATCTGAAAATTGCATGCATGACTCATAAAGCTTTACACTTCAACACCCCAAATTATCTTGTGCAAAAACTTGAGCTCTCTGGGGGCTCTCGTTCCTCTAGAGGATCAGGTACCTTACTGCTCAAGCCACTGAAATTCCATAGAAAGAAAACCTACAATCGAGCATTCTCGGGTATTGCACCAAGAATTTGGAATGCCTTGCCACCTGAAATAAGACTTAACAATTCCACTGCTTCCTTCAAAAAGGAAGTCAAAGAGTTACTGATGAAGACATTTCTGGGCTAGTTCCCAATCACCTTAGGATGCATTTGCTTTCATTTGTTCTCTATAGATCTGTTATGTTTATCATGATCTGTTATGCTTGTTTCTTGTTCTGGTAGTGTTATGATTTCCACGGTGTGTACCCTCTGAACTGCAAAGATGTAAAGCACTCTGTTACCCATATGTGGTCTTGTTCGCGCAATATAAAACTCTTTAAATAAAATAAAATAAACTTAGTGTTAGTACTTAGAACCATTAATGGATATTCCAGGCACTTTAGCAATAATGAATAATTCTATATCTATATCAAATTGATTCATCTAATCATTCTAGCAGCTTTTGCTCCAAGGAGATATACAGCTAAAAATTAGACACAAGAAAAAAGCATCTTTTATCCAACATTAAAACTTGGCATGTACAGGGATTAAACCTGTGACCTTGGTGTAATTAGCACCACGCTCTAACTAACTGAGCTAACAGGCCACTTTGCGTCGCAATACATTATTGGAGGACCAGAGATGAGGAAGTGCTAATGATAGTTATCCCGGGAGTTTTCGGGAGCATATTTTAAGGTATCTTTATATATTATCAACAAGAAGAAACCAATATGATTTCAAATAAATTGCAATAAAAAAGAGATGTAGAAGCATTAACATACTTTCCAGGTGCTTTAGCAATAAAAGACAATTCTATAACTGTATTAAATTGATTCATAATAATCATTCTATCAGCTTGTGCTCAAATGAGGTATAGAGATAAAGATGGGACAAAAGAAAAATCATCCATTTTCAGCATTAAGAGTTGGGTTAGAGAGGGACTGAAAGCAGGACCTTGGCGGTTTTAACTTCATGCTCTAACAAACAAAGCTAACAGGATCACTAAATCCATAGCATATTATTGAAAAAATAGTAGTTGATGAAGTACTACTGATAGTTAACCCGGGAGAGTTCAAAAGCTTCTTTTCAGCTGTTTATCTTTATGATATCTTTATATATTATCAACAAGACGAAACTAATCTGACTTCAAAAAAATTGCAATCAAAACGAGATTTCGGTACTGAGTGTTAGAACTTAGAACCATTAACGTATTTTCCAGGGTCATTAGCTATAAAGACTAATACTACAACTATATTAAACTGATTTATCTAATCATTCTATCAGCTTGTGCTCAAAGGAAATATATAGATAAAGATGAGACAGAAGAAAAAGCATCTTGTTTTCAACATTAAAGCAGCATTAAGAGTTGGCTTAGAGAGGGATTAAAAGTATAACCTTGGCGTTTTAAAACACCATGCTCTAACAAACTAAGCTAACATGATCACTAAATCCATAGCATATTATTGAAGAAATAGCAGATGATGAAGTGCTACTGATTGTTAACCCGGGATAGTTGGAAATCTTATATTCAGCTGTTTACATTCATGGTATCTTTATATATTATCAACAAGACAAAACTGAAATGACCTCAATAAATTGTAATAAATTAGAGATTTCATTCCTTAGTGTTAGAACTTAGAACCATTAATAGATATTCCAGGCACTTTAGCAATAATAAATAATTCTACATCTATATCAAATTGATTAATCTAATCATTCTAGCAGCTCTTGCTCCAAGGAGATATACAGCAAAAAATGAGACACAAGAAAAAAGCATCTTTTATCCAACATTAAAACTTGACATGTAGTGGAATCAAACCTGTGACCTTGGCGTTATTAGCACCACTCTCTAACCATCTGGGTTAACAGGCCATTTTGTGCCCAAATGCATTATTGGAGGACCAGCGGATGAGGACTTGCTGATGATAATTGACCCATTCAGATTTGGGAAGCATATTTTCAGCTGTTTAGCTTTAAGGTATCTTTATATATAATCAACAAGAAGAAACTAATATGACTGCAATAAAAAAGAGATGTTGGTTCTTAGTGTTAGAACTTAGAACAATTAATATATTTTCCAGGCGCTTCAGCAATAAAGGACAATTCTACAACTATATTACATAGATTCATATAATCATTCTATCAGCTTGTGCTCAAAGGATATATACAGTTAAAGATGAGAAAGCATCTATTGTCAGCATTAAAGCAGCATTAAGAGTAGGGTTAGAGAGGAATTGAAAGTATGACCTTGGCGATTTAAAACGCCACGCTCTAACATACTAAGCTAACAGGCTCGCTAAATCCATTACATATTATTGAAGAAATAGCAGATGATGAAGTGCTACTGATAGTTAACCCGGGATGGCTGGAAAGCTTATATTCAGCTGTTTACATTCATGGTATATTTATATATAATCAACAAGACGAAACTAAAATGACCTCAATAAATTATAATAAATAAGAGATTTTGTTACTAAGTTTTAGAACTTAAAACCATTAATAGATTTTCCGGGCGCTTTAGCAATAATGAATAATTCTACATCTACATCAAATTGATTCATCTAATCATTCTAACAGCTTTTGCTCCAAGGAGATATACAGCTAAAAATGAGGCACAAGAAAAAAGGATCTTTTACCCAACATTAAAACTTGGCATGTACATGGGTTGAACCTGTGACCTTGGTGTAATTAGCACCACTCTCTAACCAACTGAGATAACAGCCCATTTTGCATCGCAATACATTATTGGAGGACCAGAGATGAGGAAGTGCTAATGATAGTTAACCCAGGAGAGTTGGAAAACTTATTTTCAGCTGTGTAACCTTTAAGGTATATTTACATATTAGCAACATGAAGAAAGTAATATGACTTCAAAATAATTGCAATAAAAAAGAGGTTTTAGTGCTTAGTGTTAGAACTTAGAACCATTAACGTATTTTCTAGTCGCTTTAGCAATAAACAACCATTCTTCAAATATATTACATTGATTCATCTGCTCAAAGGAAATATACAGATAAACATGAGACATAAGAAAAAGCCTCTATTTTCAACATTAAAGCAGTATTAAGATGTGGCTTTGGAGAGTGATTGAAAGTATGACCTTGACGTTTTTAACTTCATGCTCTAAAAAACAAAGTTAACAGGCTCACTACATCCATAGCATATTATTGAAGAAATAGCAGAGGATGAAGTGCTACTGATAGTTAACCCGAGATAGTTGGAAAGCTTATATTCAGCTGTTTACATTCATGGTATATTTATATATTATCAACAAGACGAAACTAAAGTGACCTCAATATATTATAATAAATTGAAGGAAGTGGCCCGATTAGGGGCACCCGGGTCACTAATGACCACCTCTCAGCCTTCCATACTAAATGAAGAGTCGGTCAGACAGTAGAGAATACAAACCAATAACTGTTTATTCATATACAATGGGAGCAGACCCCAGTCTGCCCAACCGCTAAGAGTGCTGCAGAGGGACTGAAATCGACAAGCAAAAAGATACATTATGTACATCTCGCAACTGGGCTGAAACACACCCACAGTGGAATTTTCCAAGCAGATGCAGCTGGACAGTGAAATACAAAAAAATAAGTTTTGATTCTCATATCTCCCACCACCTAGTACAACTCAAGGTCGTTTCACCCTGTACCTACCATCAGACAAGTGGGAAAGGGGCCTCTATCTAGTGAGAAAGGTTTGCAGTAATAGGAACAGTATATTCATTAGTGAAGCAAAACCTAACATTGCAGAAACGAAACATAACAGAGGCCTTTTCTCAGAAATAGCAAAGGATTAGTTTCGTTCATGGTTCAAAATGGCGCCTGAACAGAAAATGGTGCAGCGAATGCTAACTTTACATAGGCAATGCTCAAACATGAATATCTAACAGACCCTCCTTTTAGCATGAGCTAAAATATTTTCTAACAGCAACAAGGAAAATATAAAGCCTGAAAAACAGGAGACCATGAGTAAAACTCCTTATGAGCATTCCATATTCTCAGTATCAAGAAAGGAGACTGTAAGGAGGGAAGAAGTCTCAAAAATGCCCTCGTCTATCTGCATGAGGTTGTCTATCTCTTTCTGTACCATAATGGCAGCGTTGGTATCATGAATCGATATTTTCCTTTTAGGGGTGAGAATGGTGGTGCAATAAGAGCAACAGAAGGGAAGGCACTGAATAAGGGCACAACAAAGCACCAATATCACAATTATGTAAATCACTTTTTCAAGAACCCAGCCCCAACAACTGAAAAGAGACCAACCCAATTCCCACTTTCCATTCCTTTCACATTCTCGAGGATGTCTAATATGTGTTTGGTAATATTCTTTTCCATATTTTTGATCCCGACTAC
The DNA here is from genome assembly GCA_963921515.1 of Calotriton arnoldi. Lineage (NCBI taxonomy): Eukaryota > Metazoa > Chordata > Amphibia > Caudata > Salamandridae > Calotriton > Calotriton arnoldi. Next base: position 75,383 of record CAWUFW010014545.1, read on the forward strand.
ACACTGGTCTCCCACTACCGCGCATACACCACCACTCTTGGCTAAGATGAAATCAACCGCGTTTCTAGTCTGTTCAGAATATATCCGCATGCTTTCCAACTGAGTGGTGATGTCGCGTAAAGCTGCCGCGTTAGTATTAGATAATATTTGTAACTTGCACCCAAAATATTCCCTGGCTTTCTCATCCCGAGCCATTGCCGTACCACCCAAAGTAAAAATGGAAGAAAGGATGTTTCCAAAAGTGATCCCATTACTATGATTATTGACCTCTATATAGGTCACTCCCTCACAGAATTCCTTGGTCAAAGTCCTCTTAACCCAACGGACATTAGGCTTAGCGTATTTACAGGGCACACCTATGGGCAACACCATCCCAAGAGCGACATCGTTTGTACCATTATGAACGTTAGAATAAGTACCGTTAGACAAAAAGTAAAACCCCGGGTGTGCATAAATCGGTCCTTCGTAATCTACTGCAGCATATCTGGTGTTCATTCCAAACGTACTCGGATCTTTGTCATTCACCAGGGGCATTGTATTCTTGTACAGCACTATTCCAGAACAATTGATATACAAAGAAGTGTCCGTACTATTCACGATAGGGCAACAAGCAGGATAATAACCAGCCTCCCGGGTAACTATCAATTCCTTATAATGCCAACCCACCAGTATGACATTTTGTTCTTCCATATAGAAGTTGTCGCAATATGTGTTGTTATCACACCCTGGATAACCCATCCCCAGTGGTTTTTTATAATATAAACTGGGACCTGGATAGCCAAAATCAAAAACTCCCTTTACTTCTGTAAATTGCGGTGGGCGAGTGTAAGTGTAATTCACAAGGGACAATGGATATGCAGTCCATAAACTAGTGACGGACTCAGTGGGGTAACAAGCGGTCCCTTCTCCAAAGAATCTCTTGTGTGTATCTAGAAACACAATATTTGGGGCTATCCTCTTCTTCCTTGTTGGGGAAATAACTTTAACCTTGGTACGTAAAGGCACAGCCCGATCATTTTCCAAAACCCATGACACCCCACACAATATTATTAGCAATAAAACCACAAGAGCAACACATGTTATTTTCTGTTTGTGGGTCCACACCATATTATACTGGGCAACAAGAATCACCGGTAGCTCCTCCTCAGCAACCTGTCTGCCACAAGGATGCATAACGACTGATAAAGAGAGGATCAAAATGCAGGAAGAATATATAAGTTCCCAGTGTCCGTCAGAGCCTCACTGGTACAGGCTCCTATTGTCCATCAATACGTTGGCGCTCTTGAGCACCGGCGGTGGAGCTTGCTCTGTCCTAAGCTCGTATCCCACGTCAATCAACATGGTATACCTTCAGGGTATACTTCGGTCTTCCCTGTCTAATGTTCAAACAACTAAAATGAAGTACGCAGAAATCCCTCACTAATCTCAACTAATGCCGTTGGTACTAGGCTTCGGTACAACCTGTCTTACGCAGGCCATCCCTAATCTCTTTTCTCCTTAGACGCAGTTTCCCTCAGCTGAGGGCGCAAATTGTACCTGGTAGCCCCAGGCACTGTACGATCAGTGAACAAGGGCTTTTGGACAGCTCGTATTTCTGGAGGAACAGCCTCGTTCAACACATCTGTATTCTCCTTATCCGTCTGCGTCCACGTTAGCTGGGCATCGCTGAATGGGACAAACCGAGGCACCTGCTCGCACTCTGAGTCCCTGATGCCGTCCTTAACCCACTGATCATAGGGTAGATGTAAAGGAACCCTCTGACAGTGGGTTGCATGGACCCAGTTCTTACGGCCAGCAACTTTCACAGCAGTACATGTCACCAATAGAACCTGTTCAGGCCCCTTCCAGCGCGGCTCCAAACTTTTCTTCCTCAGAAAGTTGCGCAATAGGACGTAGTCACCGGCTGGAGAACGTGGCCGGGTCCCTCTGGTGTAGAAGGTAGGAACTCACGCACCTGTTGGTGAATAGAACGTAAATTCTCTGTTAACTGGCCAAGATAATCAAGCAATACAGGGTACTCAATATCGGAAAATTTACGAGGACGCGGGACGCCCCAGACATTTGCCGGGCGCCCAAACACAACCTCGTAAGGAGACAATGCTGTCTTAGAATGAGCTGTCGTTCTTGTCGACAAAAGAGCTAACGGTAAAACAACTGGCCACTTTAACCCTGTAGTCTCTTGTATTTTTGCCAATTTCAGTTTGAGAGTACCATTGTACTTCTTAACCAAACCTGCTGACTGTGGATGATTAGCAGCATGGAATTTCTGCTTCACATGAAGACCCTCACAAATTAATTGAATAACTTTTGCATTAAAATGATTTCCGTTGTCACTCCAGATAACTCGGGGCAAGCCGAAACGAGGAAAGAACTCCTTCAGGAGTACTTTTGCAGTCGTAATGACTGTATTGTCTTTGGTGGGGTAAGCCTCAACCCATTTACAGAATGCACATATAACCACCAGAACATACTTCAGATTATTGCATCCCTCCAATTCAATATAGTCCATTTGAAGGACTTCAAAAGGAAAAGTGGGTGGTGCAAAATTACCAGGTGGTGTAGGTGTACCCTTCCCTGGATTATGCATCATGCAGACCATGCAATATTTCACCAAATGTGCGGCTGTCTTAGAGATATTGTCATTCTGCCATACAGGGTCTAACAATTTACAAATGCCTTTGGCACTGATATGAGCTGGACCATGTGCCATAGTCACCACAGCGAGGACATATGCATTCGGCAACATCCATCTCTGCTTCCCTGATTTATCAATTCAACATTCTTCCTCATTCAACTGTGCTGTGCTTTCCTGCCATTCCACTACTTCTTCGATTGTAGCTTCACTTTGTATCTCTTTACACTCCCAAGGGTATTCTCAAGCATGACAACTTCAGGGACCCACCTAGCTGGGCCTGCTACAAACATGCGTTTCATCTTTGTTCGGGCTGTTTCCTTAGCTGTCTGATCTGCAAAAGCATTTCCTCTACCCACGTCATCAGTAACCTTCCTGTGGGCACTACATCTGATTATGGCCAACTTCTTGGGGAGCGTTAAAGTGGACAAAAGCCTCATTATGAGGTGCCCATGCTGAATCTTGGTGCCATGAGAAGTAAGGAACCCTCTTTCTGCCCAGAGTTGCCCAAAATTATGCGCGACCCCGAAGGCATACTGGCTGTCAGTATATATGTTGACAACCAGTCCCTCGCTCAATTCGCAAGCTCGAATAAGAGCAACGAGCTCAGCAGCTTGAGCCGACTGATAGAGGACCCTTGATGTCTCTACCACTGTGCGTAGCGTAGTGACAGCATAAGCTGCCGTCATGGTGCCATCTGGTAATTTAAAACAAGAGCCATCGACATATAGTTCTCCTTGGGGGTCAGATAAGGGAACATCAGTCAGGTCTACCCATCCCTTCGTCTCTTCTTCTGTCCGGTAGATACAATCATGCTTATCAACTGCATCGTTCTCAGAAGGGATGGGTAGTAACGTGGCTGCATTCAGAGTAGCACATCTTTTAATTGTAATGTGTTTAGCAAACAATGTCAATTCATAGCCGGTAAGACGTGCACTGGTGAGGTGCTGTGTCTTTGTCTTATTCAAAAGTGCATCCACAGCACAGGGTACCATAACTGTGAGGTCAGTATCAAGCACAAGTCCAGCCGATTGTCGGATTGAAGTGGCCACAGCCGTGATGGCTCTGAGACAACTCCGGAGGGCCCTTGCGAAGGGATCAAGCATAGCAGAGAAATAGGCACACAGCCGTTGCTTATCCCCAAGTTTTTGTGTTAGGACAGAAAGCGAACAACCAGCCATCTCGTGGACATACAGCACAAACGGCTTGCCATAGTTAGGTGTACCAAGCACTGGAGCGGTACAAAGCACAGTTTCCATCGCTCAAAAGACAGCTGACATTCAGGCATCCAAGGCAAAGTCTCATGCACTTTTTTCATTGTTAATGCAAGCAAAGGTTTGATTAGTAGCGAGTAGTTTGGGATCCACTGGCGACAGTAGGAAGTGATACCTATAAAAGCACGTACATCTTTTTGAGTTTGTGGAATGGGAATTTTAACAATAACACTGATGCGCTCAGGGGTCAACCTCCTATCCTCCTTCAACAGTAGGTGACCTAAGTAGGTGACCTCCTGTCGACAATACTGAAATTTTGAAAGGGAAACCTTATGTCCATGATGAGCCAAATGCAACAATTTAACTGTACTGTCTCTACAACCCTGTTCTGTATCAGAAGCTATGAGTAGATCATCAACATACTGCACCAATACATTACCTGGGGGAAGCGACAAGGAATCCAACTAACCATTTAATGCTTGACTATAAATACTAGGACTTTCCGTATAGCCCTGAGGAGTGTGACAGAATCTAAAGCTCCTACCAGCCAGTGTGAACCCAAACAAATATCCTCTGTCTGGATGGATAGGAATGCTGAAGAAAGCGTTTTTCAAATCCATAACAGTGAAAAGTTTAGTGGTTGAAGGACTCATCGTCAAAAGCGCAGTAATATCAGGAACCAGAGGGAACTGTGGAACCACTATTTTATTAACTTCGTGCAAATCAATCACAAAACGATAAACATCATCAGCGTCCTCAGAGGAACCTGAGGGTGCCCTTTTAAGAATCTGAAGAATAGGACTATTACAAATATTGCCAGACGTTTCCTCAACTACTCCCTTTTGTATTAAATCCTGAATAATCTGAAGAAGAGCCCGTTCTCCTGCCTGAAATATCTTATACTGAGGAATACGAGGCAAAACAGCATTCTCTTTGACTTGTATAGAAACTGGTGGTATATGCAACAGTCCTACGTCCGTGTCACCTGTGGCCCATAGAGTGGGTGGGACATCAGCAAATTCAGCTGGAAGGGGTGCATCCTGAGACAAACACTGCTTAGTACTCGCATCCGGACCCATTCTGATATAGACACCCGCAGGAGAGCAATAAATCGTAGCATACAACTTTTTCAACAAATCCAAACCCATCAGATTCTCACCACAGTTGGATGTCAACAAAAACGGAGGCTCAACAGTAAAAGGACCAACAGTCAATGCAAGGGGGCGGGAAATGGGGCTTACAACTGGTACACCTGAAAAACCTACTGAAACATTATTGTGGCCAGACAGAGCAGCCTCAGGGACCATATGTCAAGAAACAGAACTTATTGTCACACCTGTGTCCACCAGAAATTCCTTAGTCGAGCCTTGCAAATCTGCTGTGACATAAGGACCACACTAATCTACAGGAATCGGAACTGGTCCCTCTCCCTGTCCTTGGCTGTCCTAGCTATAGGACATACCTGTCACCTCATCCATATCGTAATCATCATGATAATACTGGCCATCATGAGGGTCATCAAAGTAATTATTATCAGACCGACCCTGTGAAGCAGTAGCATTCTGAGCTCTCTCTTTCCCACACCCTCTTCCACCAGAACCATTTAATGCTTGACTATAAATACTAGGACTTTCCGTATAGCCCTGAGGAGTGTGACAGAATCTAAAGCTCCTACCAGCCAGTGTGAACCCAAACAAATATCTACTGTCTGGATGGATAGGAATGCTGAAGAAAGCGTTTTCAAATCAATAACAGAGAAAAATTTAGCGGTTGAAGGACTCATCGTCAAAAGCGCAGTAATATCAGGAACCACAGGGAACTGTGGAACCACTATTTTATTAACTTCGCGCAAATCAATCACAAAACGATAAACATCATCAGCGTCCTCAGAGGAACCTGAGGATGCCCTTTTAAGAATCGGAAGAATAGGACTATTACAAATATTGCCAGACATTTCCTCAACTACTCCCTTTTGTATTAAATCCTGAATAATCTGAAGAAGAGCCCGTTCTCCTGCCTGCAATATCTTATACTGAGGAATACGAGGCAAAACAGCATTCTCTTTGACTTGTATAGAAACTGGTGGTATATGCAACAGTCCTACGTCCGTGTCACCTGTGGCCCATAGAGTGGGTGGGACATCAGCAAATTCAGCTGGAAGGGGTGCATCCTGAGACAAACACTGCTTAGTACTCGCATCCGGACCCATTGTGATATAGACACCCGCAGGAGAGAAATAAATCGTAGCATACAACTTTTTCAACAAATCCAAACCCATCAGATTCTCACCACAATTGGATGTCAACAAAAACGGAGGCTCAACGGTAAAAGGACCAACAGTCAATGCAAGGGGGCAGGAAATGGGGCTTACAACCGGTACACCTGAAAAACCTACTGAAACATTATTGTGGCCAGACAGGGCTGCCCCAGGGACCATATGTCGAAAAACAGAACTTATTGTCACACCTGTGCCCACCAAAAATTCCTTAGTCGAGCCTTGCAAATCTGCTGTTACATAAGGACCACGCTGATCTACAGGTATCGGAACTGGTCCCTCTCCCTGTCCTTGGCTGTCCTAGCTATAGGACATACCTGTCACCTCATCCATATCGTAATCATCATGATAATACTGGCCATCATGAGGGTCATCAAAGTAATTATTATCAGAATGACCCTGTGAAGCAGTAGCATTCTGAGCTCTCTCTTTCCCACAACCTCTTCCACCAGAACCACGTCCCCTAGGAGCTGCAACTTTCTGTAAAAGCACAGGGCATTGGCTACGCCAATGACCCTCCTCCTAACAATAGGCACACTTATTTGGCCCTAAAGGTGTCATTGAAGGCTGTCTACTGGTACGTGGAAGCTGTCTGGAAGGACCACCCCGAACCCTACTATTTCCCCTAAATGCTTGCTGTAACAACATCTTCGTCTTTGAATCCTTATGTTTCTTACCAGTCCTATCCTTTTCCTCCTGATCTCAATGTTCATAGTACTGAGCCATATTCAAAATAACAGAGGGGGAAGAGGTGGACCAAGTACTCGCAGACGCCTGTAAATGAGTCGCAATTTCAGGAAGAAGATTAGAAACAAATCTGTCAACAAACAATCGAACTCCTTGCTCAAGAGACATATCCTGCCCACTATACTCCAAAAACATATCTTCGAACCGGGTAAAGAAATCAGGCACGCTTTAATCCTTCTTCTGTCGACAAGCCGTCAATTTATCCCAGCTTACCGTCTTGGACGGAATAAGGGAATGCATATATGTAATATCACGGCTCGGGGTTCATCACCTGGCTTCCTTTCTTGATCCCATCCTATAATCACATCCCATGTACCACCCAACTCCGCGATATGGTCTTGAGTATGAACCTGTCTCCAAACATCAACCGGAATGAGAAGACTAAAGAACATTTCAATATCAGCAAGAGTCATTACAGTAGAAGAGGCAGCCTCTGTCAATTCTTTATAATAAGCTGTAGGATTCTTCCTAGGATCAGGCAAATGGGCCTTAAGGGCCAGAACCTCACTTCTTTTCCATGGAGTATAAACCCATTGCTCCTGAAAACGTGAAACAGCCTTTAGTACGCATGCTTTACATTCCATGCCATTACAATGCGGTCGTTACAACGGCCGCGTTGTTACAACGCGAGCAATTACATCGCAAGTCGTTACAACGACTTGCTGTAGGGGGCAGAAGGTGTTGGATTTATAATCCAACAACTTCCCTGCTGTTGCACAAACTGGAGTAGGAATAGTACATTATACTATTCCTAAGTCCACCATGCCCCCTACAGCAAGTCGTTGAAATGACTTGCGATGTAATTGTTCGCGTTGTAACAACGTGGTCGTTGTAACGACCGCGTTGTAATGGCATGCGATGTAAAGCATGCGTACTAAAGGTATATATTTCTAAAAACGGGCCGCTACAGCCAGTCTAGTAACATTTCCGTGCTGGTCTGTTATCGCAGGTATTTCTGGGTGATATATAGGATGGACTTCCCGCATCCGAAACTGAGATACCGGAGTAGGGTTCCCCCTATGTAATCTACCCCTGTAAGCAACTAGAGTTGTAACATTCCCAAATACTTGGCCTGGCTCCAAGTCAGCAGCATACACACGATCTCTAATATCAAATAAAATCTGACTCGCTTTGGTCCCAATATGTTGTTGCCAAAGACGAATCAATGTAGCAGACAAATGCTTAAGGGCATGTTGCTGTATAAAAGGTTCAAAATCTTGCATGACTTCCCAAACATCCTCCACACTATAAATCACATTATGGGCCTACTGCGCAGCCTGGTCAGCTATTACTTGTTTCTCTTCATCCCCCACCCCAGATTGCACTAACTGGCCTATTCGCTCCTTGAATTTCGTCCAATCTCCATCATCAAATCCGCGTACTGGCATCTCAACATTCAAAGGTGTTGGAGGATGAAAAACCATGGAAGGAGAAACAAACAACAGAAGTGACAGGTACAATCATCGCTGGTGCTTGCACCGGAGTAGAGAGAACAGAGGATGGAGTCGAAACAGTAGATGTGCTGAGGGTCACAGTTGCCAAAGACGGCGAGGGTAAAGAAGGAGCGGGAGGTGTCGTAGCCACAGCCGTCAAAACAACAGCCGTGGATACAGGAACAGCCGGAGCAGACATAACAGGCTGCTGTGACTGTAAGGAAATAGCAGGATATATCCTCGGCGGGGCATAAGGGGGCGGGGGTCGAGTATCTAACAACTCCTCAACAAAAATATTGTCTTCTTCTTTGGTCAAATAAAACTTATCAATATGCAATCAAAATCTCCTATCCTCACATTCAATTCCAGACTCTTGATTTTCTCTATCATATGCCACAGTTTTCTGTGTCAATGTTTGCATTTTCCCTTTCCGTGCATCTCTCTCCATCTTCAACCGTCTCTGTCTAGCCTCCTTCTGCAAGTTCTGAGTGAGTCAAACATGGACTGTCTACTTCTTTTCTTAAATAATTGCTCCTGTAAATACCCAATTTTTTGTTCATCAAAAATGCCCGTCAACGGCCACTGCAACTCAGCATTGTCCCTCGTATATTTGTGCCATAATGTACTAAACATAATAGGGCCAAGACCATGTTTCACATACATATATAAAATTAGGGCTGCCTTCAGGAGGCGCCGGCTGAGCTTCTTCCAATCGAGCATCTTCAGAACAACAACAGAAGATGGTGCGGTGAATGCTAACTTTACATAGGCAATGCTCAAACACGAATATTTCTATTCTAACAAAATAAGAGAATTTGTTACTTAGTGTTAGAACGTACACAAATTAATGGATATTCCAGGCGCTTTAGCAATAGTGAATAATTCTACATTTATATCAAATTAATTCATCTAATCATTCTAGCAGCTTTTGCTCCGAGGAGATATATATACAGCTAAAAATGAGACAGAAGAAAAAAATTTCTTTTTTCGAACATTAAAACTTGGCCTCTACAGGGGTCAAACCTGTGACCTTGGCATTTTATTAGCACCACACTCGAACCAACTGAGCTAACAGGCCATTTTGTGCCTGTGAGAAATGGGGGTCTCTTGTTGACAATGGTTTGCACCTTTGTCCAAGTAGGGACCCTTCTTCCTAGTCAGGGTAAGGGGGATACACCTCTAAAATAACCCCAGCTCACCCCCTTGGTAGCTTGGCATGAGCAGACAGGCTTATCTCAGAGGCATTGTGTAAAGCATTGTATACACATACAGTAATACAGTGAAAACACTACAAATGGACACTACACCAGTTTAGAAAAATAACTAATCTTTATCTAAACCAAACAAGACCAAAACGACAAAAATCCACAATATAGTAATAAAAATATGACTTTTAAAAAGTAGAAATAGTTCTGTTCATTGAAAATGGTGGATGCGACACTGTCAACACAAAGTACCTTGGATGCATCAAAAACACAAGCAAAGAGGTTCGCAGGGAAGGTGATGCGTCAGTTCCTTACACACAGGGAAGGTGATGTGTCGGTTCCTTGTTTCAGGGGAGGTGATGCGTCGGTTCCTTACCAGAGAGGAGGTGATGCGTCGGCTTCTTAGTGCGTGGGGAGGTAATGCGTTGGTTTCTTACTGCGTCCCCCAGCGAAGCGACCGACCTGGCACCTCGATGCGATGCGTGACGATCCGGGACGATGTGATGCGTGATGATCCGGGATGCTCTGCGACGATTACAGTTGCGTTCCCTCGATGCATCGTTCTTACACAGCAGGACCTGCGTCTGAGTCGGTGTGGTCATCTCGGACATCAGAGATCGGTGCACAGGACTCGTCGCACGGCAGACACTTCAGCTGTGGGCAGGCGCTGCGTCGATTCTTCGGCTGCGGCGATGTGTTGGAAATTCTTCTCGCACCGCTGCGCTGCGTCGGAACCCGGCGATGCATCAATTTTCACGGTTCTTTAGTCTTTTGCAGTTCTCAGCCACAGAAACAACCTCCAGAGGCCCAGAACACTGACAGGCACCTTTTGGCAGGTCAGAACTCCCAGCAAAGGAGTTCAGAGGGGACTGGGGGTGAAGTCTTTGAGTCCCTGAGACTTCAGAATTATAGGCAAGCTCTACTTCCTCAAGCAGGGGACACAGCACACAGCAAAGTCCTTGTCCTTTCCTTGGCCGAAACAGCCACTGCAGGCCAACCCCAGGCAGCAAACAGCAAAGGGGCAGTACTTCTCAATTTCCATCAGCTCTTCTCCTTGCCAAAGGTTCCTCTTGAATCCCAGAAGTAATCTAAGTCTGGGGTCTGGGCCCCACTTTTTGTAGCACAAATTCCTTTGTTCTCTGGTGGCAGAGAAGCTCTTTGACCGGTCAAAACCAATTCTGTCCTCTCTGGTACAGCTTCCTGGCAGGAAGTGGAGACAGCATTGTCCAAGGCAGACCGGGCCCATTCAGGTGTGAAAGAAATCTCCTCCCCCTGCTCTAAATACAGCCCAGGTCTATTCAGCCTAGCCCTGACTCACCCTGGAAAGGCAGGACACACCTCACCCCCCCAAGTGGCTGCCTGAACAGAATGCACAACCCCAGCCCCTGTCACTCCAAAGCCAGACAGTCAATACACAAACCTAGCAGTGGCACACAGGATGGCTAGGCAAGAAAATACCTACTTTCTAAAAGTGGTATTTTCAAACACAGAATGTAAAAATCATCCTTACTAAAAGATGCATCTTTATATTCTGACTTCAGGCATACTAAAGTTTACCTTCCCATCTTGTCCCAATGGGAAGTTATATTTATAAGATGTTATAAATGAACTCCCATTCTATCCTATGGGACAGATAGCCTTTGAATAGTGGAAAAAACGAAATTGGCAGTATTTCACTATCAGGACATGCCACACACATCAGGGCATGTCCTACCTTTCACATACACTGCACCCTGCCCACAGGGGTACCTTGGGCGTACCTAAGGGGTGACCCACATGTAAGTAAAGGGAAGGTTAGGGCCTGGCAAGTGGGTGCACTTGCCAGGTCAACATGGCAGTACTAGACTGCACACAGACACTGCATGGCAGGCCTGAGACCCTTTTGCAAGGCTGCTTGTGTGGGTGGCACAATCAGTGCTGCAAGCCCACTAGCAGCATTTGGTTTACAGGCCCTGGGCACACCCAGAGCACTGTACTAGGGACTGAACAGTAAACCAAATAAGCCAATTACGGAAACACTAATCCATGACAACAATTTACAGAGGGAGCACCTGCACTTTGGCACTGAACAGCAGTGGCAAAGTGCCCAAAGCATCTAGACCAGCAAAAACGAAGTCCAACGCACAGATAAATCACAGGAGGCAAAGGCAAAATACAGGGAAAACTCACGCCAAGGCTGCCAGGTCTAACACGTGTCCCCTCCAGCTGAAATGTGGGGAGAACTACCCACCCTCTTGGGAGTTCTCTTCATTAAGGCGGAAAAATCTGAACAGACCATCAGCATTGGCGTGTTCTGTACTAGGGCGGCGTTCTACTGTAAAGTCCATCCACTGTAGGGAAATGGACCACCTCAACAACTTTGGGTTTTCACCCCTCATCTGCATCAACCATCAGAGGGGCCTGTGGTTGGTCTGAACCCGGAAGTGAGTCCCAAACAAGTAGGGCCTCAGCTTCTTCAGCGCCCATACCTCAGCAAAAGCCTCATGCTCAATTGCACTCAACCTCTGTTCCCGGTGAAGTAACCTCCTACTAATGAAGGCTACAGGTTGGTCTAGGCCCTCCTCATTTAGTTGTGAGAGCACAGCCCCCACACCATGCTCTGAAGCATCTGTCTGCATCACAAATTCCTGTGAGAAGTTGGTTGCCTTGAGCATGGGCGCCGTGCACATGGCAGATTTCAGGGCATCAAAAGCTTTCTGACAGGTGTCAGTCCAGTTCACCTTCCTGGGCTGCTTCCTGGAAGTCAGCTCTGTCAAGGGGGCAATGATGGTGCCATATCCCTTGAAAAATCTCCTGTAATACCCACTGAGTCCTAAGAAGGGTCTCACCTCTGTCTGGGTCTTGGGGGGTTCCCAAGCCAGAATGGTATCAGTCTTTGGCTGTAGAGGTGCCACCTGGCCACTCGCTACCTGGTGTCCTAAGTACACCACTGATCCTGCCCAATCTGCCACTTGCTGGCCTTGATCGTGAGGCCTGCCCTCTTCAGAGCCTTCAACACTTCCCAGAAGCGACACAGGTATTCCTCCCAAGTGGCACTGAACACTGCAATGTCATCCAGGTAGGCAGCACTGAAATCCTCCAGCCTGGACAACACCTGATTGACCAACCTCTGGAAGGTGGCAGGGGCATTCTTCAGCCCCAAGGGCATCACCCGGAACTGGTAATGCCCCTCTGGTGTTGAAAATACAGACCTCTCCTTTGCCCCATCAGTTAAGGCAATCTGCCAGTACCTAGACGTAAGTCAATCGTACTGAGGTACTTGGCAGCTCCCAACCGATCTATGAGCTCATCAGCTCTGGGGATGAGGTGCGCGTCAGTCCTGGTGACTGAATTGAGCCCTCGGTAGTCCACACAGAACCGGAGTTCAGGTGTGGCACTGTGTGCAGCAACCTTTGGGACCAAGACCACTGGGCTGGACCAAGGGCTCTCGGAGGGCTCAATCACCCCTAGAGACATCATCTTGGAGACTTCCTCCTTGATGCTAGCTTTGACCCTGTCAGTCAACCTGTAAATGTTGTGTTTTCCAGGAGGACTGTTCCCAGTGCCAACATCATGGACACACCACCGAGTGACACCAGGGGTCAGGAAAAACAGAATAGCAAACTGTCCCAACAGTTGGCTGCAGTCACACTGCTGTTCAGGAGTCAGGGCGGGAGAGAGGTTTACACCGTCCACTGACCCATCATGCTCCTCGGCAGACAGGAGGTCAGGCAGAGGCTTAGTCTCCTCTTCCATTCCATTATCTGTCACCAGGAGCATGCCCACTTCGGACCTCCCCAAGTGGGGCTTAAGGCGGTTCACATGTAGGACCCGCAAAGGGTTTCTGGGAGACTGCAAGTCCACCAGATAGGTGACTTTACTCTTGCGCTCCACCACCTCAATTGGCCCAGTCCACTTGTCCTGGAGTGCACAAGGCTCCACTGGGGCCATGACCCACACTTGCTGGCCAGGCTGAAAGTCGATCAGTGTGGCATTCTGATCATCCCACCGTTTCATCTCTTTCTGGCTGGCTTCTAGATTCACCTGAGCGAGTTGTCTGAAGCACTTAGTCTGGTTCCTGAAGGCCAGCATGTAGCTATATACATCCTGGGGAGGTTTACTGGGAGTTATCTCCCAGCCTTCTTTGACCAGACTCAGAGGTCCTCTTACAGGATGTCCATACAGGAGCTCAAATGGACTGAACCCTAAGGACTTCTGTAGTACCTCTCGGTAAGCAAACAACAGGCATGGTAAGAGGACATCCCACTTATGCTTCATGGGTTCACCAAGACCCATAATCATGCCCTTCAGGGTCCGTTGAATCTCTCAACCACCCTGTTACCTTGGGGGTGGTAAGAAGTGGTGAACTTGTAGGTAACACTGCACTCCTGCCACAGGGACTTCATATATCTGGATATGAAGTGGGTACCCCGGTCGGATACCACCTGTCTGGGGAACACCACACGGGAGAAGATCCCCATCAATGCTCGACCCACCAGGGTCCATCACAGTCCGGAGAGGGATAGCCTCGGGGTACCGGGTGGCATGGTCCACCAAGACCAGGATGAACCTCTTGCCCTTGACTGTCGTGGGGTCCAGTGGCCCCACAATGTTGATGCCCACCCTCTCAAAGGGGTGCTGACAACAGGGAAAGGTTGGAGAGGAGCCTTGAACTTCCTCCCACTATTGCCACTTGCCTGGCAAGTCTGGCAAGTCCTACAGTGAGAGTCAGAATCCTTGCGCATTCGGGCCAGTGAAAGTGGGTGACAAGCCTCTCAAAGGTCTTGTCCTGCCACAAATGCCCTGCCAAAGGCGCATCATGAACCAGACCCAGTATCAATCAATCAATCAATCATGTCACTTATAAAGCGCACTACATACCCGCGAGGGTCTCAAGGCGCTGGGGGAAGAGGGGGGTGGTGCTGCTACTGATCGAAGAGCCAGGTCTTGAGGAGTCTTCTGAAGGCCAGTAGGTCTTGGGTCTGTCGGAGGTTGGTGGGGAGGGTGTTCCAGGTCTTGGCGGCGAGGTGGGAGAAGGATCTGCCGCCGGCGGTCGTTTTCCGGATGCGGGGGACTGTGGCGAGGGCGAGGCTGGTCGAGCGGAGCTGGCGGGTGGGGGTGTAGAAGCTGAGTCGTCTGTTGAGGTAGGCTGGTCCGGAGTTGTGGAGTGCTTTGTGTGCGTGGGTGAGGAGCTTGAAGGTTATCCTCTTGTTGACAGGGAGCCAGTGCAGGTCTCTCAGGTGGGGTGTGATGTGGCTGCGTCGGGGGATGTCGAGGATAAGACGTGCAGAGGCGTTCTGGATGCGTTGCAGCCGTCTCAGGAGCTTAGCCGTAATTCCTGCGTAGAGGGCGTTTCCGTAGTCCAGCCTGCTGGTGACGAGGGCCTGGGTGACTGTTTTTCTTGTTTCGGTGGGGATCCACTTGAAGATCCTGCGGAGCATTCGGAGGATGTTGAAGCAGGATGAGGAAACGGCGTTGACCTGCTTAGTCATGGAGAGGGTGGGGTCGAGGATGACCCCTAGGTTGCGTACGTGGTCGGTGGGTGGCGGGGCTGTTCCCAGTGATGTTGGCCACCAGGAGTCGTCCCAGGCTGAAGGGTTGGAACCAAGGATGAGGACCTCCGTCTTGTCCGAGTTCAGCTTCAGGCGGCTGGTCCTCATCCATTCGGCGACGGCCTTCATTCCTTCGTGGAGGTGGGCTTTGGCGGTGTGAGGGTCTTTGGTGAGGGAGAGGATCAGCTGGGTGTCGTCGGCGTAGGAGATGATGTTGAGGTTGTGCTGTCGGGCGACGTGGGCGAGGGTGCCATGTAGATGTTGAACAGCGTTGGGCTGAGGGAGGAGCCTTGGGGTGCGCCGCAGATGATCTTGGTGGCCTTGGATCGGAAGGGGCGAGGCGGACGCTTTGTGTTCTGCCGGAAAGGAAGGATGTGGTCCAGTCCAGGGCCTTCTCTTGGATCCCGACGTCGTGAAGGCGTGTTCGTAGTGTGTGGTGGCAGACCGTGTCGAAGGCGGCTGATAGGTCCAGGAGGATGAGGGCTGCTGTTTCTCCGTTGTCTAGCAGGGTCCTGATGTCATCGGTGGCGGTGATGAGGGCGGTTTCGGTGCTGTGGTTGCTGCGGAAGCCGGACTGGGAAGGGTCCAGGATGTTGTTCTCCTCGAGGTAGCGGGTCAGTTGTTTGTTGACGATTTTCTCGGTGACCTTCGCGGGGAACGGGAGCAGAGAGATGGGTCGGAAGTTCTTGAGGTCCTTGGGGTCTGCCTTGGGTTTCTTGAGTAAGGCGGTGATCTCGGCGTGCTTCCAGCTTTCCGGGAAGGTTGCTGTCTCGAAGGAGATGTTGATTATTTTCCGGAGATGGGGCGCGATGGCTGTACTGGCTTTGTTGAAGATGTGGTGAGGGCACGGGTCTAGCGGTGAACCGGAGTGGATGGTGTTCATGATCTCGCTGGTGTCCTCGTCGTTGATGTTGGTCCAGGAGAGCAGGCGGTTGGTGGTTGTGGGGGCAGTGGTCTCGGTGGTTGCCGGGGCGGTCGCGGTGTTGAAGCTGTCGTGGATGTCGGCGATTTTGCGGTGGAAGAAGGTGGCCAGTGAGTCGCACAGGTCTCGCGACGGCTGGATGTCGTTGGTGTTGGAGCTGGGGTTGGAGAGTTCCTTCACGATGTTGAAGAGCTCTTTGCTGTTGTGTGCGTTGTTGTCTAGGCGGTCTTTGAGTGAGGCCCTTTTGGCGGATCTGATGAGGTGATGGTGACTGCGGGTGGCGCTCTTGTGGGCAGCGTAGCTGTCCGCTGTCCGTTCGTGGAGCCAGATCTTCTCCAGTTTTCGGCATGTTCGTTTGGAGGCCTGGAGGTCTTCGGTGAACCAGGTGGCTTTCTTGCTGGTGTGGCTGTTGGGCGGATTCTTGAGCGGGGCGAGGGTGTTGGCGCAGTCGTCGATCCACTGTCTGAGGTTGCGGGCGGCGGTGTCGGGGTCGGAGGGTTCGGCGGGTGGGCTCAGGGCGAGGGTTGTGGTTAGCTGGTCTTCCGTGACTCTGCTCCAGCAGCGGCGAGGCATTTGTTCGGTGCGGTGGTGCATGGTGGGCTTCCTGTAGGTGAAGTGGATGCAGTGGTGGTCAGTCCAGTGGGGTTCGGAGTAGGAAGGCTCTGAAGCGCTGGGGTACCACCAGCACATGGGCTGACCCAGGCTCAGCAACCTTAGGCTCACTATACAGGAGTCCATTCTCCCAGTAAATCCAATGTGACCCAGACTGATCACCTGCTGCCTGGCTTCCAGCCTGCTGCCGCAATCCAACAAGAGAGGGACATTCCTGCTGCTCCTTGCAGAAGTCCTCCCTGGAGTGGCCCCTTCCTGCTGCCAATGGGTCAGTTCAGGCAGGTCCCCCAGTTCAGCCACTGCTCCCCTGTAGGCTCCAAGGCATCCCCCTCAAGTTCTGCTTCCTCCTGGACCGTGGGAACTTCGGGGGCCAGTTTTCCGCGCCTCCTGCCTCCTCTCATTTTGGCAGGCACCGGGGCCATTCTTCCAGGCTCCAGGTCCTCTTGATTGCCCTTACCAGCTGCCAAAGACCAAGTGGTCACTCACGCCCACTAAGGCAGACCCAACATCTCCAAATGAGACTTATGTTCCACCTTCTCCCAAGGGGAACTCTCCAGATCATTGCCTAGCAGACAGTCAACAGGCATGGCTGGCCTCACAACTACTTTCAAGGTACCTGTGACCCCCCTCCACTCAAAGGGAACCTGTGCCACTTTGCAGAGGCACTCTGAGTTGTCAGCTGCAACTACTGGGTAAAGTACGTTGGGGACCATCTGCTCTTCAGACACTATCCTACAACTGACAGCTGTCACACTGGCTCCAGTGTCTCTCAGAGCCTGCACCCTATGGCAATTTATTGTCACCCACTGCCCGTATTTCTTAGTGTTAGCAGGCAGGTGGGTTCTTGGGACCATCTCCCTGTCTCCTAGTGAGACCAGGGTCAACTCTGCTGGCTCCCACCCTTCCTGTTAACCCAACTCCTCCCCCAAGGCTACACTAGTCATCTCACGGGGCGGTGCACCTGTGGGTGCAGTGGTGGTCTTTATAAGACACCAGGGATCCCCGATGAAGTGACCCACCTGATCACAAGCATAACACTTACGGGGACCCTTCTCTGAAGGCTTACCTGAAGAGACCCATGGCTTCTTACCACCGGGGGGCTGAGAACCTTTCCTTTGGTTCCCTTGGGAATTACTTTGGGGCCCTTTTTGGGACTCCTTCTGTTTACCCTTGCCCCCCCACTCTTCTGCTGGGGACCCTGCCCACCCTTGGCGCAGTCTCCCACATGACCTTCCTGGGAACAGTCAGCCTACAGTCAATCAAATGCTGGTGTAGCTCTGGAAAACAACTACCAGACAAGTGCTCCCATGCAACCAAATCATAGAGCCCCTGAAAATCATTTACCTGGCTACCCTTCACCCAACCATCTAGTGCTCTGCAAAAATAGGAAACATACTCCACCCAAATGCTTTACTCAAGCTTCCTACAGGCCCTCAACTTCTGCCTGTATAGTTCTGGGGTCAAACCATACCACTTGATCAAGGCTTCCTTCATAGGGGCATAAGACATCTGATCCTTGCTTGACAAGGCTAGCAAAGTTTCCCTCCCTTCTGTTATGAAGTGGATCCACAACCCCGCTCCACAGTCTCTCTCAGGGATCCTGTGGAACCTCATTGCTACCTCATATGCCTTAAACCACTGCCCAATGTCCTGACTCTTCACAAAATCCTTAATCACTTCCTAGGGGATGTATACCCTCCCTTCTCCAGGCACTGATGGCAAGCTGCCACCATTGGAACTGGATTCCACACTCTGGCTTTTATGTCCAGCTGCTTTAAACCTCTCTCATGCTCTAAGAGCATCTTCTTTTCCTCCATGGCCAGTTTCTGCCTCTCTAACTCCAATTTCTTAACTTCCATTTCACTCTCCTTCCCCAACCTGAGCTTAGTAAGCTCCAACTCATGCACTCTGCTTCTCTCCCTGTCCTCCAGCTCCTCTGGAGACAGCTCCTTTGAAGATCCACTGCTGCCCCCCCTGGACGGTAACCTCCTTCCAGGCAGACCCAATAGCCCATCCTGCTGTCCATCTAAACTCTCAGCCTCAACCATAGGCTCCTCAGTATGCTCACTGGCATCCCTTGATTCCAACCAGGCCCTCAGCGCCTTTTGGTATTCATCCTTTCTGGTGAGGCCTCTTACTGAGATTTTAAATTTCTTGCAGACAGCTTTCAATTGTGGCACAGTGTAGGTTTCAACCCTATCCTCTTCAAATTCAATATCCACAGATGCAATTGATGCTGGTTTTGTCATGGTGAAAATTGGCAGTTCTCAAGTTGCAAAAAATTCCATAGAAGAAAAAGTTCCACCAATTGTATGTGGTTGAGTGATGGTCTGCACTATACTAGTAGTGTACACCAATCACTGTATGTAGGGCACAAATGCAAGTCCAGATCCTCACCGCTGACCACCAATGTTAGAAATGGGGGTCTCTCATTGGCAATGGTTTGCACCTTTGTCCAAGTAGGGCCCTTTCTTCCTAGTCAGGGTAAGGGGGATACACGTCTAAAATAACCCCTGCTCACCCCTTGGCAGCTTGGCACGAGCAGACAGGCTTATCTCAGAGGCAGTGTGTGAAGCATTTAAGTACACATACAGTAATACAGTGAAAACACTACAAATGGACACCACACCAGTTTAGAAAAATAAGTAATCTTTATCTAAACCGAACAAGACCAAAAAGACAAAAATCCACAATACAGTAATAAAAATATCACTTTTAAAAGGTAGAAATAGTTCTATTCATAGAAAATGGTGGATGCGACACTGTCAACACATAGCACCTTGGATGCGTCAAAAACACAAGCAAAAAGGGTCACAGGGAAGGTGATGCTTTGGTTCCTTGCTCCGGGACACGTGATGCGTCGGTTCATTACTGCAGTGCAGGGGGGTGATGCGTCGGTTACATACCAGAGAGGAGGTGTTGCATCGGTTTCTTACTGCATGGGGAGGTATGCATTGGTTTCTTACTGCGTCCCCCAGCGATGCGACAGGCCTGGCACCTCAATGCGATGCATGACGATCGGGACGATACGATGCCTGAAGATCCAGGATGTGCTGCGACGATTCCAGGCGCGTCCCCTTGATGCGTCAGTTCTTACACAGCAGGGCCTGCATCAGAGTCGGTGCGATGATCTCAGACGTCGGAAATCGGTGCACAGGACTCGTTGTATGGCAGACACTTCAGCCGCGACAGGTGCTGCGTCGATTCTTTGGCTGTGGCGAGGCGTCGGAAATTCTTCTCGCACCACTGCAATGCGTTGGAACCAGGCAATGTATCGATTTTCACAGTTCTTTAGTCTTTTGCAGTTCCAAGCCACAGAAAAAACCTCCAGAGACCCAGAACACTGGCAGGCACCTTTTGACAGGTCAGAACTCGCAGCAAAGGAGTTCAGAGGGGACTGGGGGTGAAGTCCTTGTGTCCCTGAGACTTCAGAACAGGATGCAAGCTCTACTTCAACCCCTTGGATTTCTTCCTCAAGCAGGGGACACAGCACACAGCAAAGTCCTTGTCCTTTTCTTGGCTAATACAGCCACTGCAGGCCAACCCCAGACAGCACACAGCAAAGGGGCAGTACTTCTCTTCAGTTTCTCCAGCTCTTCTCCTTGGCAAAGGTTCCTCTTGAATCCCAGAAATAATCTAAAAGTCTCGGGTCTGGGCCCCACTTTTTATAGCATAAATTCCTTTGTTCTCTGGTGGCAGAGAAGCTCTTTGCCCAGACAAAACCAGTTCTGTCCTCTCTGGTGCAGCTTCCTGGCAGGAGGTGGAAACAGCATTGTCCAAGGTAGACCAGGCCCATTCAGGTGTGAAACAAATCTCCTCCCCCTACTCTGAATGCAGCCCAGGTCTAGTCAGCCCAGACCTGACTCACCCTGGAAAGGCAGGATACACCCCACCCCCTCAAGTGGCTGTCTGAACAGAATGCACATCCCCAGCCCCTGTCACTCCAAAGCCAGACAGTCAATACACAAACCTAGCAGTGGCACAAAGGATGGCTAGCTGAGGGGTGACTCCCATGTAAGAAAAGGGAAGGTTAGTGCTTGGCAAGTGGTGGCACTTGCCAGGTCGACAGTACTAGACTGCACACAGATACTGCATGGCAGGCCGTAGACCCTTTTTGCAAGACTGCTTCTGTGGGTGGCACAATCAGTGCTGCAAGCCCACTAGCAGCATTTGGTTTACAGGCCCTGGGCACACCCAGTGCAGTGTACTAGGGACTTAACAGTAAACCAAATAAGCCAGCTATGGAAACACTAATCCATGACAGCAAGTTACAGCGGGAGCACCTGCACTTTGGCAATGAACAGGAGTGACAAAGTGCCCAAAGCATCTAGACCAGCAAAAACGAAGTCCAGCACACAGTAAAAACACAGGAGGCAAAGGCAAAAATACAGGGGAAACCCACGCCAAGGCTACCAGGTCTAACAATGCCAAAACATATTATTGGAGTACCAGCAGATGAAGAATTGCTAATGAAAGCTAACCCGGGAGAGTTGAAAAGCTTATTTTCAGCTGTTTTCCTTTATGGTATCTTTATATATTATCAACAAGAAGAAACTAATATGTCTTCCCAAAAATTGCAATAAAAATAAGATTTTGGTACTTAGTGTTAGAACTTAGAACCATTAACAGTATTTTCCAGTCTCTTTAGCAATAAAGAACAATTCTACAACTATTTTAAATTGACTCATCTAATCATTCTATCAGCTTGTGCTCAAAAAAGAAATACAGATAAACATGATACAGAAGATAAAGCATCTATTTTCAACATTAGAGAAGCATTAAGAGATGGCTTTTAGAGGGATTAAAAGTATGATCTTGGAGTTTTAAACCACCATGCTCTAACAAACTAAGCTAACAGGGTCACAAAGTCCATAGCATATTATTGAAGAAATAGCAGATGATGAAGTGCTACTCATAGTTAACCCGGGATAGTTGGAAAGCTTATATTCAGATGTTTACATTCATGGTATCTTTTTATATTATCAAGAAGATGAAACTAAAATGAATGACCTCAATAAATTGTAATAAATAAGAGATTTTGTTACTTAGTGTTAGAACTTAGAACCATTAATAGATATTCCAGGCGCTTTAGCAATAATGAATAATTCTAAATCTATATCAAATTGATTCATCTAATACATCTAGCAGCTTTTGCTCCAAGCAGATATACAGCCAAAAATGAGACACAAGAAAAAAGCATATTTTTTCGAACATTAAAACTTGGCCTGTACAGTGATCAAACATGCGACCTTAACGTTATTAGCACCACACTCTAACCGACTGAGCTAACAGCCCATTTTGTGTAAAAGCTATTTATTGGAGAACCAGCATATGTAGAAGCACTAATGATAGTTAACACTGGAGAGTTGGAAAGCTTATTTACAGGTGTTTATCTTTAAGGTATATTTTTATATTATAAAACATGAACAAAATTATATGACTTCAAAAACGTTGCTATAAAAAAAGAGATTTTGGTACTTAGTGTTAGAACTTAGAACCATTAACGTATTTTCCAGGAGCTTTAGAAATAAAGAACAATTCTACAACTATATTAAATTGATTCATCTAATCATTCTATCAGATTGTGCTCAAAGGAAATAAACAGATAAACATGAGACAGAAGAAAAAGCATCCATTTTCAACATTAAAGCAGCATTAACAATTGGCTTGGAGAGGGATTGAAAGTAAGTCGTTGGCGTTTTTACTTCATGCTCTAACAAACTAAGTTAACAGGCTTACTAAATCCATAGCATATTATTAAAGAAATAGCAGATGATGAAGTGCTACTGATTGTTAACCCGGGATAGTTGGAAAGCTTATATTCAACCGTTTACATTCATGGTATCTTTATATATTATCAACAAGACGAAACTAAAATGACCTCAATATATTGCGATAAATAAGAGATTTCATTACTTACTGTTAGAATTTAGAACCATCAATGAATTTTCCAGGTGCTTTAGCAATAATGAATAGTCTACATCTATATCAAATTGATTCATCTAATCGCTCTAGCAGCTTTTGCTCCAAGGAGATATACAGCTAAAAATGAGACACAAGAAAAAGCATCTTTATTCCAGCATTAAAACTTGGCCTGTTCATGGACCGAGCCTATGACCATGGTGTTATTAGCGCCACGATCTTACCAACTGATCAAACTGGCCATGTCATACCTGAGTACATTGTTGGAGAACTAGCAGATGATGAATTGCTACTGATAGTTAACCTTGGAGAATCAGAAAGCTTTTTTTTTACAGCTTTTCACATTTAACATATCTTTACATATTATCAACAAGACAAAACTATTATGACCTCAATGAGGAATAATAATATTGGATTTTGGTACTTAGTGTCATAGGTTAGAACCATTAATGTATTTTCCAGGTGCCTTAGAAAAAAAGAACAATTCTACAAATATATTAGTTTGATTCAATTAATCATTTTAGCAGTTTGTACGCAAAGGAGATATACAGATAGACATGAGACAAAAGAGTAAGCATCTAGTTTCAACACAACAGCAGTATTGAGAATCGTACTAGACAAGGTTTAAATCTTTGATCTTGGCATTACTAAAACCACGGTCTATCAAACTAAGCTAAAAGGCTTTCTGTGTTTAGTGTTAGTATTTAGAGACTTTAATGTATTTTCCAGGTGCTTTAGCAATAAATAATAATTTTATATCAAATTGATTCATCTAATCATTCAAGCAGCTTGTGCTTCAAGGACATATACTGCCACACAAATGAAAAAGCATCTATTCTCCACATAAAATCAGCATTAAGCAACGTCCTGTACAGGGATTGATCCTGTGACCTTGACGTTACTACCACCATGTTCTAATCAACTAAGCTAACAAGCCAAGAAATCCGAAGCTCTTTATTTTGCAGTTTCCAAAGCATATAAAGTACACAGAATAAAACAATGAACATAGTTTTTACACATCTAGTACATGAATAAAACCAGATAAAAACCAATAAGATACAAATCAAACCATCAGCACAATCAAAGAGCATTATAATTGCCTGATACCATCCACATTTAGAATAAGTCATGTTTCATCAGTCCACTAGACTCCCGAGGTGATCTCCCTCATAAAAAAACTTTATAAAGAGCAAAGTGCCATTAGATATTGATAAAATCAATTTCATCAGCCCTCAAGACTCCCAGTCAATACGAGCTCTCCTACATTTCCAAGAAGACTACAGAAATGAAGCTATTTTGAAACATACTAACGGATCATTATGTTTTTTGATCAAATAAAGTACTGGTCGGCATTGTCTAAAATTATATATTTTTTAAATTAGGAGAATGCATGTATGTGGAGATCAGACTGCTCTGACTTTCCATCATATGGACAGGCTGGTAAATCATCTAATGAATATCGTTTCCACCGAAAACCCATCATCACGGGAATAACATTAAATAGGAACCTCACCAAAAAAAAATAATGCTGGAGGTTCGGCACAAACTCTAAATAAGAGTGTTCTCCTCACAAAATTGGGGGGGGTCATGGATTATAGCCTTACACAGGATTTTGATCTATTTTCCTCCTCTCTCTCATGCGCAGCTTTCATCAAAAAGATTTATTTGATTCTCTTTTTAGAAATGGTCGCGCAGCCAATAGGGTTTACGTATAAATCGTCCAACCCAGTGATCTCAGTGTACATTTTACATATAATGCATGAGTTGAATTAACTGTGTCCCTCCTCCAAATTGAATGCCATAATAAAATAGGGGCAAGCCTAATACCTTCAGAGAGGTATGGGGAACCTAGTTTGGTATGACAAATAGCATTGAAACAACTATGAGTAAGGGCCAATAACCTTTTTATAAATCCGTCCTCTAAATGTTAAAGAGAGTCTATTGCAACAACTCCCCAAACCCATGCCCCATACGTTACAGAGGTGATAGTCTTTGCTTTGTATACCTTTTGAATTGTCTCAATAAGCTTAGGCCCTAGCTTGCTCTTAAAATTAAAAATAGTCGTCACACTTGTTTCCATTACAAGAGCTCTATTTGCCACCATCTTTAGTCAGGAATGCTTGTTGTCAAAAAGAACCCCCAGATAGGGAAATGTGTCCACTGCCGCCAACTTACGGGACTGTTTGTGGAATGCTGAGAGTTTCCTGAAGGCCACCCCAGTTCTTGCTATTAATACAGCATCATCTGCATATAGTAATATTGGAAGGGGGGCTGTATTAAAAGAGGGGACGTCTGTAGTGGACCCTGTCACTGCGGCCTCCACCCCATTCGTGTAGATCAAAAATAAAAAAGGGACAAGGACGCAGTCTTGCTTGACACCCCTCTTCATTTGGAAAAACCTCCTACCCTCCCCATCCCTACCATAGCACACAAATGCAATTGCTTGGGAGTACATCTGGTGAATACAATTAATTATAGCAACATCTATGCCCATGTCCTCCATGAACGAACATAGCTTGGGGTAGGACACACAATCAAAAGTGGCAGACAGGTCCATAAAAGCCATACAGATCTGCCCGCTCTTAGCCCTCATATATTTTGCAATAGTCAGGCTCAAGTTAGGATATTGGTCCACCGTACCCCTTACCACTTCGAAAACCATACTGCGCTTCAGGATATTTCTTTCTCATGCCCAGTCCTCCAGCATATTTAACAATAAACGCCACATCAATTTTGCAGTACTATCTAGTAGGGAAATGGGTCTGTAATTGTGAGGTAATGATGCATTCCCTTTTTTAAAAATGGGGATTATTATGGTACTTTTCTAAGAGGCAGGAGGACCCACCTTCCATATTGCATTGAAGATGTTAGTCAGCAATGGTGCCCATAGTTCTTGATGATCTAAGAAAAAATCTATGGGAACCCCATCAGGACCTGGAGCCTTGGCAGTCCTACATTGAGCCAATGCACTTCTCACCTCTGCCAGACAAACACCAGGTGATCCTTGGATATGACCTGCATTATAGTAGTTGCTGTGCCGGGGGTCCTTCGGCCACCCCAAACTTTTTCCCAAAACGGGCCACCCAGGCTTCATCACTGACATGACTATCTAATGTCGTGTCAGTTTCTTTTTTGAGAAGAGTGCATTTAACACATGTGAGAAATCCTTACAGTGTTTAGAAATCACCGCTTGGGAGAGATCTCCCCAAGCTTCCTCCCTGAAACTTCTTAGCCTAGCTTTCTGAGCCTCTCTATATAAATTGTGCAGCTCCTTAACCAATCTATGGTCTCTTGGGGCAGATCTAAGCGTGCTATACAAGTCTTTTAGGGTCTTTGCACATGTTTCCTCAAACCACCGGACTGTCGGGATCTCCTCGGGGGACATGGACCCAGTCAAATTGCTTTTGACCTCACCCAGTATCTCGGAAAAAGCTGTTAATAAACTTTCCGGCTGGTGATTAGGGTCTAGACATATCATGAACTCCCGCAATTTTTTAGATCTTATCAATGGGAACACGTTCTCCTTATTGATCTTATCCCATTTTAGTGGGAAACCATTCCTTCTTGCAAGAATTTGCTTTTGGATCTTCTCTACTACACAGTTACTATCACCCTTCCATAGCATGGATAAAAAGAGCGCTGCATGATCGCTAAAAGCAAAGACGTTTGGTTCGGCTTGGGTGATTTTCTCCCGTAGGGATTCAGAAACTACAACAAAATCTATATTAGAATCGTACTCATTTCGCCCAAATGTCTTTACAAATTTGCCAGTGGCCGGATCTAACTTAATAATTACCTCAAGATTTCTAGTTATTAACATCCTATTTGGCAGATCACCAAAATCATTATGTTTGAAGTGGGGAATGACCTCTCCCTCTTCGTCCACTAAACCATACACGGGGTTCATCATGTACTTACAGCAATGAGCATTAAAATCTCCCAACCACACAATGTTAAAACGTTTTTTTGAATAGGCTTCACGAATGGCGTCAATCTCCATTTCTAAGAGCTCCACCAAAGAAGCCATATTCCAGCCAAAGTTATTATTACAACAATTTATCAGTAACCAGTCCCAATCACCATAGCCTTCACATAACAGAGTGCGAAAATATGGGCAAAAATGGTGAAACCTTTTTACTTTTAGCCATAGCGTGTTTGCTATTAATGTAACAATGCTTCCCCTTGCTCTACCCATTGGGGCAGGGACTCCTGCTGTTTGAAAAGAGCAATACCATCTAGGAAAGTTGTGCATACTGCCCAAGTCTCCTAGAAGCACCAAATATCCTGCTCCCACGCTATATTTAAACAATCTGAATTACCCAGCTTTTGACCAAGACCTGCTACATTCCAGGTTACTGTTTTTAGGCAACAGTTTCCTACACCTTTTGCCGTTACCCCCTCCTGTCTTGTTGTTTCTTGCCTGAAAGGGGGACTGAATGGATAGTACTCAGTCAATCACAAGACTCCAGATCTGTCAAGGGGCCAAAATTATTTTCAACCCTCACTTCATACCTGGCCGATCCTGAATTATAAGACACAGTAGGACTAAGTATGGCAGTACTTCCCCCCATCTGCTTAAACATCGGTGGCTTTATGGGTCTTTAAAAGTGACCCAATGGGAGAACAAAAATTTGTGTGCCCAGAGAAGTGGCATTGGGAAGTTCCCTTAACAAGTCACCAGTCACCTTTCAGTCATTAAAATTAACAATTATGCAGTCACCCTCTAGTGTCTTGACAGATCGGCCCACCCACCCAACTCTCTCCCTGTCCTAATGATTTTCCTACTGAGGTCACCTTCCCTCTTACGTGTCTTGTCATCCAATGGAGTGCTTTGGCCATAAGCTGCTCTGTTGTTTCAAACTGACCCTCCTTCAGCTCCGGGACTTTGACCAAGACAAGGATGGTTGGGGTAGCAGCTGAGGGGGGTCTAATTTTTGAAACCTTTTCCCACCTTTGCTCACCCCCTCCCCAGAAGCCTCCCCATTCCCTCTTTCCCCATTAAATGCTTCCGTGAGGGCGGGGGATTTAAAGAATAACCCTTTACCTGTCCAGGGTACCACCCCTTGGTACAGGGGCAGACCTCATGGAAGGCTGGGTTATCTGGGTGGAATAGTCTAATTCCCTCTGGTGAGTGGATTGGGGTAGGTGGTTTTTCCTGCTCTTTTATCCCACAGCATCTCCCAGTACCATAGACACCCGCGCTGGATCACTAAGAGCCACTGATTTTGAACTCTCAATCACAACCTGAGTTACAGCCCCTCGTTCAGTCAGTGCAGAAACACTTTTTTTCAATGCTCAGTCTAAGCACTAGAGGTTTTAACAATAGAGAAATCACATTTTCAAGTTTCACACACAAATCGTCATTACAATTTGGGGAACTGACTTTTTCTGGTGACACTGGGCCCGTGATCTTTGGTGGTTTAGGCAATTTAGTCCCTTTAATAACCTTCATCGCCTTAGGCTTTACGACACCCCTCTTTCTTTTAACTGGTGGTTCTGTTATTGGTGATAACCCAGCTTCACAAGGGCTCAATGAAGGGCTGCTGTATGATGCAAAAGGGCCCCCATTCTCTACTGACCTCGGATGAACTAATAAATCCACTATCGGGGGTACTACAGTTAAGTCCACACCTCTCCTACCCTCCTCCAGCAAGAGGAGTCACTCAGTCAACTCTATCTCCTTTGACAGGACATTTGCAACCCTCGTTAGGAATGAGTCGAGAGTATTAACAAATTCCCCCCTATCTGTTGCTGATTGGCTTTCCTCTTACCCATTAAAGATTATAGATATTGTCCACCCTTCACATTAAAGCAGATCCAAGGGGTAATGACTTAGAGGGGGGCCCAGCCCAGCCTCTTCCGGTCGCTGACAGTCGCTGACGGTAACTGGATGGGCCCCCCCTTGGCCCGGGCTTCGCCGCAGGACAATGACGCCCTTATCAACATTAACAGGACCGAAGTGATGGCTGGGTTGTATAGTTCTTCCCCCTTTCTTGGCTCCTCGAGGTACTGTACTGCTGAGCTAACAGGCCATTTCATGCCAGAACACATTATTGGAGAACCAACAGATAATGAATTGCTACTGATAGTTAACCCGGGAGAGTTGGAAAGCTTACTTTCAGCTGTTTACCTTTAAGGTATCCTTATATATTATCAACAAGTAGAAAATATTATGACTTTGTAGGAAAGTGCCCCTTTTGCACGGTTACCCCTAACATTTTGCCAGATACCTGATGCCAACTTGACTGAGTGTGTGCTGGGATCCTGCTAACCAGACTCCAGCACCTGTGTTCTTTCTCAAAACTGTACCTTTGTCTCCACAATTGGCACACCTCTGGGCCACATGTAAGTCCCTTATAAGAGGTACCCCTGCTACCAAGGGCCTTGTGACTAGAGAGGACCTCTGAGGGCTGCAGCATGTATTATGCCACCTTCAGAGACCCCTCGCCTTAACACCCCCCCACTGCCATTGTAGGGTGCGTATTTTGGTGCAGACCAAACTAAAGAGTTGACATGGCACACATCCCTGTGTGCCATGCCCACCAACACTGCCTGTGGCATGGGTAAGTCACTCCTCTAGCAGGCCTTATAGCCCTAAGGCAGGGTGCACTGTACCACAGGTGAGGGCATAGCTGCATGAGCAATATGCCCCTACAGTGTCTGTGCTATTCATAGACATTGTAAGTGCAGTGAAGCCATTTTGAGTACATGGGCTGGGAGGTTGTCATTACGAACTCCACAGCTCCATGATGACTTTACTAGAAACTGGGAAGTTTGGTATCAAACTTCTCAGCATAATAAACCCACACTGATGCCAGTGTTGGATTTATTATAAAATGCACTCAGAGGGCATATTAGAGATGCTCCCTGAAAAACAACCAACTTCTAGTGTATTGGATGATGGTTCCCGCCAGCCAGCATCCACCAGACAGGTTTCTGACCTCATGGGGTGAGAGCCTTTGTACTCTCAGAGATCAAGAACAAAGCCTGCTCTGGGTGGAGGTGTTTCACACCTCCCCTGGCAGGAATGGGAACACTTGAAGGTGAGCCTCCAAGGCTCTCACCTTGT
The DNA here is from genome assembly GCA_963921515.1 of Calotriton arnoldi. NCBI lineage: Eukaryota > Metazoa > Chordata > Amphibia > Caudata > Salamandridae > Calotriton > Calotriton arnoldi. The sequence goes on from CAWUFW010014545.1 coordinate 104,945, forward strand.
GATGTACTGATTTGAGCAGCTCTAACTAGTGAAGATGCCCACCCCCCTGTCCGGGCCCCACTTTTGGTGGCAGGACAGGTGGGAAAATTAGCAAGCAGAGTAAGAGTGTCCACCTCCACCAGGCACACCTCTAGGGTCGCCAGGAGGTGAGGTGAACCCCTCTCTTAGAAATTCTCCATCTTGAATTAGAGAATTAGGCCCAATAGGAACATGGATGTGCCACTCTCTCCAGGGGGAGGGGGAACCCAAAAGGTGTAGTTACCCTAGGGGACAGTAGCCATTGGCTACTGCCCCCAACCTCAGGAATGCCATTATATTTAGTATTTAAGGGCCCCCTGAACCTTGTTCTTCAGATTCAATGGACCAAAGAAGAAGATGAAGGAAGACGCTGCCAGACCAGGAACTGAACTGCTGCAGACAGAGCCCGGCAAGAACCCCACCACCTGTAGCTGGTTCAACAACTGGACCTGCTGTCCTTTCAGGGCTGGGCTGTTGGGCCTCTCTTTGACCTACAGTGACTCACTGATGACGACTGCGACGGTACCGATGTTGGTGGCCTACTGACTCCCATTCATCCCCATTTCCATCCGCTGACAGCAAGAGCAAACATCATTGCCGTTATCAACTGCCACAGCATATATACTGAACTCCGCACCTCTTTGGGTGTCCCCAGTCTCCATTGACTAGCCTTGGGCTCGGCAAACTCTGCACCCAGCATCCCCAGTGCCACAGGCAGTGCAGTGCCTGCCTCAAACTGACCCTTGCCCAGGGCCGGTCTAAAACCCCCGAAGACTGGAAAAGTAAGTTGTCTACTTACCTGCTGATTCATAACCCTGTTTTCCTACCTTAGGATTAGATGGCATTTTATCTATTGCCGACAGCTGTTCATCTTTTTCAAGTAATAAGTGTTACTTTTTCGGATCGTCAATACCAAAGCATGTCCAAGACCATAAAGTATTTCCACTGCCTTTGTGAAAGTATTACCTACCGGAAAATTCTACTTACCTATAACTGAGTTCAACTTCGTTCCTATAAGAAAAGCAACTAAAGTAATATTTTTGCAAAACATTGGTCCGGAGCTAGTCATTGAGTGTGTCTTCCTGTCTTGTATGAGTGGGTACAATAAATGCATTCACACTACCCTTTGATAAGCCTAAATGCTCAACCCAGCTACCGCAAAACTGAGAGTAAGGTATTATCTACTTTAACCTCTGCCATACCTTTAGGGACTCACTGGACTCTATGCATACTATGCCTCTTTTTGGTATAGTATATGCAAAGCTGGCTTCCTACACACTTAAAAAAAAAGTGCAATAAAAATGAGATTTCGATACTTAGTGTTAGAGCTTAGAACCATTAACATATTTTCAGGGCGCTTTAGCAATAAAGAACAATTCTACAACAACATTAAATTGATTCATCTAATCATTCTATCAGCTTGTGCTCAAAGGAAATATAGAGATAAACATGATACAGAAGAAAATGCATCTATTTTCAACATTAAAGCAGCATTAAGAATTGACCTGGAAAGGTATGGAACGTATGACCGTAAAGTTTCGCGCACACAGTTGCGCATCTCCTAATGAATTATCGTTTTAATCAGATCCTCGTTAAAATTTGAAAGGGGAAGATCTGGGCTATCAGTGTCTTGGTCAGACATATTAACAGGAAAATATTATAAGGGGTGTCCTGATACAGACCAAATAGGAGGATAATATAAGGAGTGTCCTGAGACAGACCAAACAGTAATCTCAGAAGAAGAATTCTTCTTCCAAGTACACTTGCCACAGAGATTTTGTTACTTAGTGTTAGAACTTAGAACCCTTAATGCATTTTCCAGGAGCTTTAGCAATAATGAACAATTCTACATCTATATCAAATTGATTCATCTAATCATTCTAGCAGCTTGTGCTCAAATGGGCTATAGACATAAATATGAGACAGAAGAATAAAGCCTCTATTTTCAATATGAAAAAACTATTAAAAATTGGTCTCTACATTGATGGAATATGTGACCTTGCCATTATTAGCACCATAGTCTAACCAAACAAGCTAACAGGTCACGTCGGGGCTTGCTATCTTATTTGAGAATTAGCAGATGATGAATTGCTACTGATACTAAACCCGGGGCAGTTGGAAAGCTTATTTTCAGCATTTCGCATTTATGGTATCTTGATATATTCTCAGCAAAAAGAAACTAACTTGACCTTAATAAATTGTAATAAAAAAGAGATTTTGGGAATCAGTGATATCTCATCGAACGGTGAATGATATTTATAACCATTAAAGTATTTTTCAGGTGCTTTAGCAATAAAGAATAATTCTGCAATTATATCAAATTGATCCATCTAATCATTTTAGCTGCTGCTGAGATATAGAGTTAAACATGACACAGAGGAAAAAAGCATCTATTTTCAACATGAAAACTGTTTTAAGAATTGTCCTGCAGAGGGATCAAACATGTGACCACTGTGTTATTAGAACTGAGCTTTAACCAACCGGGATAACAGGCAATTTCAGAGTTTGACATAATCTTGGAGAAGTAGCAGATGATGAAGTGCTACTGATAGTTAAGCTTATTTTCAGCTGTTTACATTCAAGGTATCTTTATATAGTATCAACAGCATGAAACTAATATGACCTCAATAAATTGCAATAAAAAAGAGAATTTGTTACTTAGTGTTATAATTTACAACCATTAATGTATTTTCCAGGCACTTTAGCAATACTGAATAATTCTACATCTATATCAAATTGATTCATCTAATCTGAAATAAGTGGCCAACAACGGTGTAGGGAGAAATATATCTTTATGTCGTCCAACAACCGTACCCCCGACCGCTTCAGGCCGTCCAAACCCCCGCAACCGCGACTCTCTGGAACTCCCAGTTTCCTGAGTTCCACGAGAGAATAGAAGCCCTTATGTCACTGATAGATTACAGGTGGTACAGAACGCAGCAGCTAGACTGCTTCTCAAGATACCTAGGCACCAGTCTATAAGTGCTTCCCTGAGGGAGCTACACTGGCTTCCAGTCCTGGCCAGAATCAAATTCAAGTCCCTCTGTCTAGCCCATAGAGCCATGCATGGTAGAGGCCCGCATTGTTGCAATCCTTGATCTCCCACTACTCACCCCGCCGCTGTCTCAGGTCAGGAGCGAACTTTCTTATGAACACCACCAGAGTCAAGAGAACAAGGTTTGGGGGAAGATCATTCTCGCACTTGATTCCTAAAATCTGGAACAGCATGGACCTTGATCTACGGTTAATCAAAAATGAGCAGGCATTTAGAAAAAAAACGTAAAACATGGCTGTTCCCTTAAACTCTCATGCATGATAGCTGTCCTCACCTGTTTTCAGAGCTGGGATGCCTGCGGGTAGCCATGCGCTTTATAAATTCTCTAAACCTAAACCTAAACCCTTAAAGTGGCATTGACGCAGTCGGGAGAAATGGGAACAGAACATTACTACATTGAGTTTTCCCTTTTTGAATAAACATTGGCCTATATGCAACCAAAAAAAAACATAATAAATAACCACATGGGAAAAACAGAAAAGACCCATGATATAAGCTTAACAATAAATAAGATGACATGAGCAACTAACTTAACACTTACTAACATTCCATGAGCAACCCACAGCTAGAAAGATGCTAGAACAATACATAAGAAACCTACATTGCCATTTGTCCAACATTAGAAACGATAGCAAAATATATTAAAAGCCTACATTGCCCTTTATACATCTGTACATTTAAACATAACCTGAAAGAAAAACAAAGGTGCGATATCATATGTGCACCAAAACCCAAACTCTTTAAGGATCCTAACGGTACCTCCTAGGGATCTTTCGAGCTCTGAGGCTCCTGCGCAGGGGTTGAGTGGGGATCATGAAGCCTTCAAGATGTATGGGAGAACCCCCACGGGACCTGTTTGAAAGCTTGGGGGGTTGTCTTGGATTGGCACCAGAATTAACCAATTTCCCAAGACCGTGCTCACCAGGCTGCAAATTCACCTCATCATGTTTATGAATTTTAACAATCCTAGCAGTATTCCACCAATTGCGACCAAGGACCCTTACGGCGTTACCACACACTTTGTCAATGACCAAAGGGTCTGAAAACTTGGGCTCACCTTTCTTCACAAAACTGGGAGTTTTAATCTGCACATCACCTACCCTGTAAGGACAAATTTTGACACTATTCCTTGCATCATAATAGAATTTCTGTTTCTGCTGGGCCTTTTTCACATTGCGTTGAAGCAGATCATTTCGAACATGATGCGATAAATTCTCTTTTAAATACCAACTCATCCAGGCTGGCCTAAACTGCAATGCAGCCTTCCTTCCTTTAAGAGCCTCAAAAGGAGAGAAACCTGTCGTGTAATGCGGAGTGGTTCTATAAAACCACAACATGGATTCGGACCGTATTATGTACATCACACTTGTTGGCTAATGCCCACCTCACACACTCACCAAGCACTCTATTGAAGCGTTCCACCAGGCCATTTGTTTGTGGATTGTAAAGCGAACCTTTGAGATGACGAACGGAACTATCACTCAAAAACCCCTCTACCTCACCAGAGACAAACTGCACCCCATTATCTGAGATGATCTCTTCGGGTAGGCCTTCATTCAAAAAAAGTTATTTGAGGAAAAGAATAAAAGTCTTGGAGTCCGGCTCACCTATAAATTTCACACACGGCCATTTTGAGTAGTAGACCAAAAGTACTAATACAAAGCGAGAATTGTGCGGAAGAACATTAAATGGCCCTACCAAATCAATACCTAGTTTTTTCCACGGTCCTGAAGGACAATCAATGGGTTTCAACGGTGGAGTGATAGTTCTGAAAGATTTGTCAGAAGAGGAACACACACAACAACTCTTGACCAAATCATCTATTTGTGCATCCATTTGAGGCCACCAGAATGACTCACGTACCCTTCGTTTGGTGAATGTGGACCCCAAGTGACCCTCATGTGCTTTAGAAAGAATACTGAGCCTTAATTCAACTGGGAGAACAAGTTTGTCACTTCTCAAAAGTAAACCATCTTCAATGGTCAATTCCTCTGACACCTTGAAAAATGGCTGCATGTTTAGATCTAAAGATTTTTCTCTAGGCCACCCTGAGACAACCTTATCCATAACTTTTTTTTAAACCTCATCATGACCTAATTTTGCTCTCCAAATCTCTTCGGTGAACTGACAGCAATTTTCGACCTCTAAGGCAGCAATAAAACAACACTCATCATCACCCACACCAACCATCACACCCTTCTCGACAATGGGATTTCCTGACAAATAATCTGCCCTCACGTTTCTCCCTCCTGAAATATGGACAACTTCAAAATTGAACTGGAGAAGTCTGGCGGCAAACCTTGCTATTCTGGGAGTGCTGCTCTTGCAATTGGTACCATTGAGGATTGGATCTAATGGTTTGTGATCTGTTTGTAAAACAAAACTTCTTTCCCACAGATAACACTTGATTTTTTCTATGGCCCGCCAACACACTAGCAGTTCTTTCTCAATCACCTAATAGTGGACCTCGGCATCTCTTAACACCCTTGAAGCAAAGCCAATGGTGTATTCAGATTGTATATCCTTCTGTGTCAACACAGCCCCAACACCAAACTTACTAGCGTCTACGGTCAAAACACATTTAAGATTGTGATCGAAAGTTTTAAGAGCATTCACACTGGTCAATTGTTTTTTTAATGTCGGAAAATGGAGTAGCACACTCATCACTCCACACAAATTCTGATTTGTCTTTCAACAACATGGAAATGGCTCTGACTCTTGATGCGAAATCGGGTATAAAGCGTGAGTAGAACTCACACAGACCTAAAAACGATTTCACCCCAGCTTTATCAACCGGGTGAGGGGCATCAAGAATCGCTTCAACTAAGCCAGGCTTTGGACGTACCCAAACCTCAGAAACCAGATGACCTAGATATTCCACGGAAGATCTAACAAACTGGCACTTTTCCCTTTTTAGGACGACACCAGCTTGATCAAACACCGTAAGCACTTTCTTCAAAATGAGATCGTGCTCCACTCGAGAATTAGCATGAATCAAGACATCATCTTGAAAAACAGATACCTTGGAAATTCCCTTCATCAGCTCAGACATAAGTCTCTGAAAAACAGAAGCTGCTGACGCCAAACCAAATGGCATGCAGCAGTACTGGAAGGTTCCTGAAGGGGATATGAAGGCCGTGAGATGACGTGACTCCTATGCCAACAAAACCTGATGATAGGCAGATGCTAAATCTAACTTAGTGAAAGATTTTGCCCCAGAGATAGTCAACAACATCTCCCAAATCTTTGGAAGGGGGTGAGAGTCAATCCATATCTCTTTGTTGAGGGCCCTGAGATCAACACACACCCTCAGTTGACCGTTTTTCTTCTTGGCCACAACTAAGGGTGAAAGCTACAAGGAGGACTCCACGGGCTCAATTATACCTTTAGCCTGCAAACTCTCCAATTCCTTCTCTAACTCACTTCACACACTGAAGGGGACTCCTCTCAATTTGTGTTTAACTGGTACAGCATTAGCCTTAATCGTGATTTTGTGTTGGAAGCCAACAATTCTTCCCAGCTCCCCTGAAAATACCCTGGGGAACTCGTTCAGCAAAAGTTCAATATCATCAGAGTCTCTAATGACCGAGTCTTGTTCCTTTGTGCCAGGACACAGGATCATACCAAAGAGCCCTTGGTGGAACCATCCTAAAATGTTTAACCCCTTAACCGCAACATAGATCTTGGCACAGATACGTCTCCCTTTAAACATCATGGAATCCTCAAAGAAACTTTGAAGATCAATCTTTCTGCCTTCATAAGACAAGGGAGACCTATCAGGTGGAGATAGTGTCTGCCTGGGCCAGTCTAGCACCAGAATCCACCAAAAGGTAAAGTTGTTTATCTCCCACCTGCACATATATATAGGGGTCAACACATACTTCATGCTGCATGCAGCTCATTTTATCTTCACCCACCACCACAACCATGTCACGCACTTCACTCAATAAGTTTTTAACCTCACCCTCGCAATCCTCACTGACCGTTGATACCCTGGTATTTTTTTGCCTCATACTTTGACAAACTTTAGCAAAATGCCCAGATTTCCCATGCAGCCTACATTGTGCATTCCTAGCCGGGCACATCCAATTACCCTTTAGATGCTGAGAATAACCACACTTGGAACACCAGTTACTTTGTTTAGCCAACGAGTTCTGCTGCAAGGGATTAACCACAAAGGCGCGTGAAGAAGAAGATGAAGATGAAGAAGACGACATTCTAGACCCTTTTTCCTTGTCGTTCCTGTTATATACAGCATTGACCCGTTCATCAGTTTTGTTCTCTAGCTCCCTAGCCGATTTGATGGAAGTCTCTATGCTCTTAGCAATCCTGATGGTTTCTGTCAAAGAAGGATTCCCTAAAGAAAGCAATTTTTGCTTGATAGACTTGTCAATACAGTGGCAGATGAACTGATCACGAATCAGTTGCTCAGCAAAATATTCGCACTGGCACTCCGCAGCCAACTTGCGCAGCGCAGAGATGTAACTGTCAACATCTTCACTTTGTGTTTGCTCTCTTTTGAAAAGCTTGTGCCTTGACACAACCAAACTGGGAGCTACCTCAAACCTGCTGACAAGTTTCTTTACGGCTTCCTCATAAACATCTAGTTCAACCTGCCCTTCGGTTTGAACGGTTTGTTATTTTGTTGTTTTTGAACTTTTTCACATGCTTCCGCCATCTTGTGTTTATGCTACTCTGTGCCCGAGTGATGGGTCCTCCATCTTGACGGTCCCTGTCTGATTCGCCTGTCGAACCTTTTCCCCCTATTTCCTCCCCCTAGGTCCCCTTCACCCCTTCTCATTTTGTTCTAGCCTCCGTGACCCTGGGGAGTTATGATTGTTGATCTCCAGCCGGTCAGTTGTTACCCTGAACTTCTACCTTCCGTTGCCGATTTATCTGGCCTAATCGCTTTTCTTCTCCAGCCACTGACTCTTCCCCCCTTTTCCTCTTTTTTCTCCTTGGACTTGTTCTTTAGGTTTTGTTACTATGCCCTTTTTTTTTTATTGATGTAACTGTGAAACTTTATTGCTATGTTCCTCATGTAAAGCGCTCTGATACCTCCGGGTCTAGCCAGCGCTATATAAAACTCAATAAATAAAATAAAAAATAAAATAAAATAAAATAAACATCAGGTAGATGCTTAAATATAGATATACCCTCAAAGCCCAATGAGTGTAAAAGTAAGCATTTTTTCTCTCTGGTCTGTATCTAGATGCACCAATTGCTCCCAAGTATGTTTCAAATGCATCATGCCACTGCCTCCATTTAATAGGTGGATCACCTGGTGTCTACAAAAAGCTGGTGGTGCATTTACTGATTGCATGGTTACATTTTGCGTGTCACACAAATGTACAAAAAATGAAAAATAAAATACTTCCTTTTTCTTTTCACCAAAAACTGTATTCACTGTTAATGGATCATGCATCAGCTTGTAGAATCATGTTGTAAAATTAGCACCCAAAAAAAAAAACAGAATGCCTGAAGCGTGCTCAAAAGGCTGCAGTCTTGTGCAAACATGACAATAATGTCCGACTCACTTAAGATGGCCGCCGGTTTGCTCCACTGTTTCGGCAGAACATAGGCACATTCACAGGATGCACATTGACGGTATACTATGCGTAAGATGGCCGTCGTGTATCTTCTTCTGCTTAAAAAAAATGCGCTCGAGCTCTCTCAGTTCAATTCGCGCATGCGTGACTCATCCCTCTGGGCCTGTAGTAATGCTCCTCCTCCTTCAGCCGCCTTCCGATTGCCCACAAGCACCGCGGGGGAACACCAAGACTCTTGAACCACAGACTGACCTTTTTATCCGCTTCGTGCTCCTCTCCGCACACTAACGTGGCACCTTGAACTTGGGCTTGAACTCCTGCTCACACAGCCCAACCGAAGGCGGACCTGCCACTGAGAGGCTCCTACCGATTTTCTCATGAACTCCGAGCTCCGATTCACTGCTGCACATCAGTCAGGAACAGAGGTGAGTGCCCACAGCTTTGCACGCGCTGAAGAGGTTCACCATTAGGGAGTACAGTTCAACTCGTCGCCACATCAAATAAGTGGCCAACAACGGTGTAGGGAGAAATATATCTTTATTTCGTCCAACAACCGTACCCCCGACCGCTTCAGGCCATCCAAACCCCCGCAACCGCCACTCTCTGGAACTCCCAGTTTCCTGAGTTCCAAGAGAGAATAGAAGCCCTTAAAGTGGCATTGACGTTGACGCAGTCGGGAGAAATGGGAACAGAACATTACTACATAATCATTCTTGAAGCTTGAGTTCCAAGGATATATACATCTAAAAAGAGACACAAGAAAAAAGCATCTTTGTTCCACATAAGAATGTTTTGCATCTTGGCCTGTGCAGGGATCAAACCTGTGATCTTCGCATCATTAGCACAAGACTCTAACCAACTGAGATAACTGGTCACGTGATCTTTGAACACATTATTGGAGATCTAGAAAATGATGGGTTGCTATTGATAGCTAACCCGGGAGAGGTTTCTTTTTATGAAAATTCTGTTTATTAGGCGTTATACAACCATTTGCCCACCTCAGAGGGCAATACAGATTGATACATTCCTTGCATGCATCTGCATGCCTTTTGTTTTTTACCTTTAAACAGTAAAGAATTATACAAGAACCGTCATACCTTGGTACAGGCTATATGTCATTTTGCAATTACCAATAGTACATATCTATGATTACATTGTTAAGATCCCTCCTTCCGTTCTTTCCCTCCACCAAAAACTGTTCATAAGGCAGTAAGGCTACTCAACACTCGTAACTGCCACATCTCTCTTCTCATCTTTTCGTCAAATTGGAGCTCACAAACTGAAGGTCTGAGGCAGTCATTAACAGACTCTTACCCATCATGTCAGGGTCCTGTGCCGCTGGTATGCTGTCTCCTCATGACTGCATGGCCTGTATAGGCATTCCATCCCAAGTGCCATACATACCTACCAACAATGCAGCCCAGTTATCCAGATCCTCCTGTAATTTATCATCCCTATGATTGATTTTCAACAGCATTTCCTCGGCGATCAAGTACTCCACCATATCCCTACGCCATAATGTGACAGAAGAAGCCCTAATACCCAGCCATTCGATAGCTATTCTCCTTTTAGCTAATACCAAGCCAGGCCGCAAGAACTTCCACTGTTCCTTTCCTTTCTTGGATTTTTTAATAAGACCCAGTAAACACATCCTGGTGGATTCTTCCAGCACTATTGTTGTGATGTCTCTTAATTGAGTTACCACTCGTTGCCAATACTCTTGCACCCTCGGGCAATCCCATGACATGTGTAGAAAGGTAGCTCCCTCACTACCACACCGAGGGAAAGCTGCTCCCCTGTCCACATGCATCTTACTAAGTTTTATCGGCGTTATATATGTACGGTGGAGGAAATTAAAATTAATTAGTTTAACTCTGGCATTACATGAAACTGTCTTTATCAGTTCACTCGCCGCAGTCCAATATAAATCAGTGAGTGGGTCTATCAGCTCTCCCTCCCAGGACTGCCATGCCACCATTTCCATCCCAGCTCTATCAGCTTTAGGTGCTCTGTAAAGGTGCTGTAGGAAAGTAGGATCTGCTTTTATGGTTACCCCCACTTTTTGCCTGGTGCTATGCTGTTTCCGACTAGTCTGACTGGGTTCCTGCTAACCAGGACCCCAGCCTCTCTGCTTCCTCCCCTAAATTGTTATGGTAAGTACTTAGGTACATCCCAGATTGCATACTGGGGTACCCTTATAAGCCCTAGTATCTGGTACTAAGGTACACAGGGCATAGGTACCCCAGGGGTTCCCCATAGGCTGAAGCATGTATTATGCTAATCATGGGAGACCATTTAAACTGTCACTACAGGCATGCCCTTGCAGCCTGTGTAAGCTGGTGCTAACACCAATTATGAAAGATATAGGTTCCCTATATCTAGGGTCACTTAACTTAAAATCTAATGTTATGTTTCGTATAGAGGCCCTAATATAGACACATTCATATATGCCGTATATGGTCATAATCGTATATGCCCTATTATGGTCATAATCGTATATGCCCTATTTTGGTCATAATCGTCTATGCCCTTTTATAGTCATGATCTCCCATGCCCTAATATAGGCATGATCTTTCACCTACATTAGTTCCCTACAGTACACAACGAACTCTGAGGGTTAAACGTTATCTAGTCTGTGGTTTGAACACTGCAGGGTTTTTCCCAAACACAGGCCTACAAAGTACTCATAAATTATGCATGAGCATTCACCAGCTACATCTCCAGCATAATATGTATGTACAAAGTTCACCCCTGACGTCTTCCTCATGTCCAACAAAGACCAATACAAACCATACTAAGGGACGAGACACTTTAGGGTATAAATACACCACATCTTGCCACGGTAAGACAGAGGGAACCGAGACTTCCATGCTGACACACTGACCAGAGACGCTGAGGCTCTTGCATGCAGTCACTAGAGCTGACAGCGGTCTAACACAGCCCTTGCGGGGTCTCCAACTCGAGACCAGGACGGGGTCCCACACTCTCTCTATTCAGGTAATGGGGTTCGACTAAATCCTAGAAGGATTCTTGGTTCTTAGGCTTTTAGACCTACACACATGCTAGGTACACTTAGGTACATCTAGTTAGGCATCGTAGGAGTACGCGCACTTTTAGAATACATTTTATATTCATGTATGTATTCATGATTCTTGCAATATGGTAGAACTGTACTATCCTTTCACTTTTATCATACTGCTGTTAATATATCTCTGCTATTGTCTGCTGGTTGTTGCAGCACATATATTCTACACCAGAATAACAACTGTTCAATAAATACTTATTGAAACGGCCGGACTGTTTATTCTGTGTAACTCTCTGAGACAAACTGAACAAGTAAGCACGAGTGACTGAGCGAAAAGTAGTACATTGTTTCCACGATTCTGAGGGATCAGGGTTGTCATGATCTTAGGCTGCCAGAAACTAATCTCTCACCGATAAGAGGAGATTCTAGTGGCACTGTGAGCTAGCTAATGCAAATCCAGCTAACATACGCGGTGGGGGTGCACAGAGCCAGTCTAACACCAAGCCCACAGTTTATGTTATCCAAACGCGTAGGTCCTGCAGGGGTACTATAGGAACTACACGACATTGCGCCACCAACGTTGGTTGGGTACTTATTTAACAGTAGAATCTGAGTAGTTCAGTCGTGCTATTCTCAGAGAACCTACTCACAAAACACCAGAGACGTCTGGAGTGGGTGGGCACAAAATCCGCCGCAGCTGAGTAGTACAAAAATACTATTTATTGGCTGTTGGTTATTCAAGCTTGAAAGGACATAGGGTTCCTAAAAATTGTGCATAACACCTTATCTTAGTTCCCTTGGAACACATCTTCCTCTAAACATGACTGATGCCGAAGTAAGGGCAGAGAGAGTTGAACTGAATTTTTCAGAAGAAGGAGAAGATCCTGCGGATGCAATACAGATTGCACCAAAATTCAGAAGGACAGTCACCCTAAGACTATTAGAAAATGGTTTACAAGCTAGGGGTGGCATTGTAGTTTTCGTGATTGAGGCACACGAATCAAACAAAACAGAGGTATTCTATTCATGGGTTACACTCCCAGCAGCAAATGCAGTAACAAAAACATTTCACTACTATATAGAAGGAGATGCACCAACGGAATATTGTCCGTTTGAGGACATAGAGATTCCACTCACTTACCAGGAACATCATTACTAGTTTAATGGCGCCCTACCCCACGTACGAAGAAGAGTAAGGTTAGGCCCACTCGAAGGAGAAGGAGCCACATGGACAATATTAGTGGCATACACACCACATCCTGACATTGACACAATGCCACCAGGAGACTTACTCGTACAACACAAAGATTTAATTAAAATCTACAGAAACCTGACACAATTTGTCATGAGGACTTTAACAATCCAACCTGCACAAGGTGCAGCAAATAGTACTCCAGCTCAGGGTACAGGAAATAAAATTACTCCTCAAACATTACACGCGGTAATGGCAAAATGCCCGCAAAACGCGAACAAATACCATTCTGGATAGCTAAGAAAATAACTCAGCTTGAGGCGGTATTCCCGAATACTACCACCTGTGATAAACACAGAATACTAACAATCTGCTTGCCCATGGGGATCACACCGCAAATAGAGGACTGCACCTCTTGGGGTACAGTCTTTGCTGCCATATATACCAGAACGCATGGTATCCAGACATTAGCAGTAGTACCTGACATATTGAGACAAATACAAAATGAGTACGGAGCAGAGCCTGCCCTTAACTTAGGGATGAAGTTACTAGATAACTACGAACAGGTATCAGCCATAATACTAGCTAACAATAAGGGGGAAGCAGCCTCGGTGGCGATCCGCCAACGCCTAAGGGAGTTCAGTCCAGTAGATCAACCACACAAAATACCCAAAATAATTGAAATTGCGTATGCAGAACTAGGCAGAGACAGTTTAGGTGGGAAAGCATTAAAACCACAACTGGGGGGAGTTCTGAAAAGGACACTACAAAGCAGACACCTACTTCTTCTAAAAAGAAGTGGGAGAATAAAAAACAACAAAAGTCTAAAGACAGCAGATCTCAATCCAGAGGTAGGTCTCCTCAACAGGAGCCCTCTGAAAGGAGGTATAACCTCCGGAATAGGGATAATATTAAAAAACCTGACAGGTATCAGGATACTGATACACGTTCCTCTCGTTCCTTTCAGGGTTCATCAAAAAACTCTGAGAGGGAAGGACGGTCAGAGGAGCGTACAAAGTCCAGAGACACGCAACGCGCTGCGGACTACGCACCTAAAGAAGAAGATAAACAAAAACAAAAACCTCAGTTCAAAAAGAAGAAGGTAGCAGGTCTTAAGATCAGACATGCCCAGAATTCTGAGGACACACCTTCTGAACGGGGAATGGGCTCTGACGATGCTAGACAGCGCGGCAGAAGTAACAATAGCTCGCCAGAACCTGAAGGAATTTCTGGTGACAGCGGAGTTGAGTGAGTATATCACGGTGGAAACACCTGATACTCGGGTAAGTGTCCCATATAAGTTACATGAGATAACACTCCGGATGGAGGGGGACAAGCCCAGGAAAATTAAAGGTCTATTTTGGAAAAATCTGTCATCTGGATATGACATCCTATTAGCAGAGCAAGACTGGCCGCCAGCATTTGTCATGGAGTGCCCTATGGGAGAAAGGGTAATTTTTCCAGCATTTTCCGACCACGTTCCCATACATTTAAAACATGCATATGCGCAGGAGTGGGCGGTTGCCCTAGCTTCAGCATTTTACAAAAATCATGCTGGTTGGGATGAGGATTCGACCAACTACGTGATCCCGTTAAAAGTTTCCCCAAATGCTCAAAGGCAATACCCTATAAAGCAGGAAGCTAAAAAACAAGTCAGGGAGATCCTAGATCAACTAGAATACCAGGGGGTGATTGAAAATTGCACTTCACCTATGAACAATCCTTTGTTTCCCGTAATGAAACCTGACAACACATATCGTTTAGTTTTGGATTACAGACATTTAAACACTTGCACAAAGACATTTGCAGTTCAAAATGCACACAGTGCTGCATTAATGAATAACATTGTGCAAAAAAATACAAATCTACACTTGATATCTCAAATGGATTTTCCTGCCAAAATATAGCGCCTCAAAGCAGGTATTTGACCGCATTCTCAGCGCTAGGGTCCCAACGGCAATTTTGTCGACTCGCCCAAGGGTATAAGAATAGCCCGGGGTTGTTTTCAGCAAGGGTAACAGAGTTACTCCAAAATTTGGATGAAGAAGCATTGTCCTATGTGGATGATATTTATCTGACGGACGATGACTTACCGAGGCACTTGACCAGGGTGAGCACCATTATTATGGGATTCGCCTCTGAGGGCTATAAATTTAATTTCAAAAATCCAAAATTGCCCATCTCAATGTCCTGTTCTTAGGGTATGAGCTGTCAAGTGAAGGAAAAAGCCTAGCAGCTAACTTTTTAGAAAAGTGTGCGCTGCTCCAACCTCCAAAATCGTTAAAGAATTTACAATCAATTCTGGGATTCCTAAATTTTGGTCGAACATACATTTTGGATTACGCAGAAAGAGTAAAACCTTTCTACGACTTAATAAAACCTGATTTTTCAGTCAGACAATGGACACAGGAACATACAAACATCCTACGTTCACTACAAGAAGACTTGATAGCTTCAAAACACTTACAGACACGCGTAAATGTACGCAAATTAGTGATCCGAGTAATAGCATGGTCAATGCGGGTACACTTACTTAACCTTCAATGAAGGCGAAACGGTACCAATCGCATACAAATCACACCTGTACACAAACGCAGAGATGCGTTTCACTTCAACAGAAAAAATCCTGACAGCAGTGCAGACCGCGGTAGCAAGAGAAAGAGCTCTGGCTCAGGGAAAGCGCATAATAGTCGTGACCCCAGTACCAGCCTTAGAGGCTGTTACAAAGGCTAGCATTCCAAATGCGAAAGCCTTACATCCCAGATGGATACAATGGGCTAATTCTCTTACTGCAACGGATGTTGAATACAGATGTGATTCAAGTTTAAAAACACAAGCATTTCTGCAATGCGAACCAGAATATCCTCTACCAAATGAGATTTTGCCTCTAGATCAGTATGAATATATTATTTACACTGACGGATCTGCTCAACCGGCCATAGGGAGTAAGCAAGCTTACAGCGCAACGTGTGCAATCGTTAACGGTCGCATGCGCGATGGAAAGTTTCATCCAAGTTGCACTAAAACGCAATCTCTAGGAGACTGCACAGCTCAGTTGGCAGAATTAAAAGCACTGATACTGGCACTTGTAAATACGGAACATGAATTCCCCACACTAATTGTGTGTGATTCTTTTTACTGTGTACAGTCGTACAATGAATATTTACATCATTGGGAACAAAACGGGTTTTAAGACTCAAAAGGTGGCACAATTAAGCATAAAATGCTATGGGAACAGGTAGTGGAGTTGAGAAACGAACTACCAAGGGCTCACGTGATACATACACTGAGTCATCAGCGTGATGGCGTTCACGTTGAAGGGAATTCATTGGCTGATGAAGCCGCAAAGGGGGCTGTACGCACAGCGTTCGTAGCTGCAATCACTCGTTCAAAAACGAGAATAGACGGCGAGATTTTGGTAGCTGTCAATGCTTTACGCAAAGGCAGCACAGCAGTACCTAAACAATTTCCACTCAAATACTCCTACAAGTTAGATGCACAGAACATTCCATATGCTCAGATTCCTGGAGTGGGGGATAGAGTTATACCAAATATGGATTGTAGGCAAGGCTTAATTCTAGCAGCACACGAGGGTTTGGGTTCTGCGCATACAGGCGTTACAGCGACTATTACTTTACTGAAACAGCGCTACTGGTGGCCAGGGTTAACAAATCAGACCAAAGACTATGTCTTAAAGTGCGACATCTGCCAGCAGATGAAAGGCTCCACCGTAGCACGCCCAGCGCAGACACCATTACTAAAATCAGACAAACCTCTCGCATGTGTGTATTTGGATCACTCCGGACCCCTACAATCGGATGGGGCCAAGAAATATATCATGGTTGCAGTGGATTCCTGCTCTAGATTCCTATGGGTCTGGCCTCAGCGCTCGGCTGACGCTTGAACAGTTATAAAAGATTTGCGAGTCTTTATCGGCACATACGCAGTTGGCACATTACATTCTGACCGTGGCCTGACATTTAGCTCTCGGGCTTACAAAGAGGCCATGGAAGGAATGGGCGTAGCATTGCGGTACTCCTCTCCATACCATCCTGAGGGAAATTCCGTTGTGGAGAGGAAAAACCGTGACTTAAAGCAATCTTTAACAGCTAGGGTATTAGGCAAGGGCGGCAGTTGGGTCAGTCACCTTTATGGGGTCCAAAGAACAATTAACAACCAGCCAAGAAGCTCTCTAGGGGGTGTCACTTCTTACGAGGTCCTATTTGGGACAAGAATGTGGGTACCTGATCTTGATTGTGGAGGCACAGTGGCGGATGAAAAACCATTTGATATCCATGATCGTTTGGCTGTTTTACAGGATCTAAATGAATCCAGGACACAACAAAGCAACGTCCACTTAAAACAGACCGCCACTGAGGAAGTCAAGGCAATAACGGCAAGACCTGTCTGGATCCCAAAAGTCGGGGATCTGGTCAGAGAAAAGATTGCAGACAAGAAAGAATTCGGACCATCCTACAGAACAGCTGTACCGGTCCTAGCAATCCAAGGCACAAGAACTGTACTTCTGCCGCCTCTTGCCGAGAAAAAGGAGAAAAGATTTGTCTCAATCGACTTAATCAAACCACACTATGTGGCCGATACTAAACAGTAGGCCTCGTGCACTCCACAGTAGCAGACGCCCTCCTCTCGCTACAATCCAAGAAGTTCAAACAGAAAGACTCATCACGTTTGAAGAGCCACCTGTGCGGAATGAAGGACTAAGCAACAATGCTATGGAACTCGTTCCACTTCAACAAGAAGTTTGACTTCAAAATGAAAATCAACTTAACAACGAAGTTGCAATAAGACCGACTACAGACGTCTACGTCAACATTCCTCGTCAAGAGCAAAATCCGATTTCAACAAATCCCGATGCAATTCCAACAATGGACCGAACTGCTTCTGGCTACTTCATGAACTTTGATACGTTTTCACTGGATCCAAGCGAGCCAGAAAGGACGCCAGCCCAAAAATCACACAAACTGAAACTCATTGACTTTTTGCACTTTTTTAGAAAGACTTACCTGGTGTCACCTTGGATAGAACTATGGTATATCACTGGGATTCTATTTTTTCTTTTTCTGGCTAGGTTTAACTATAACTTGTAGTATGCTTATTAATGGACGATATCTCCAGCAGAGCTCTACAGCCCAAAGAGTCAATTTGATTTTAAAGCCACACCAGCCTTCACATCGTGAACCAAGAGACTTGTCTTCAGTGAACATCACAGCAGTTCCTATACCGGACGGTATAGTATGGGACAAGATTGATTTCGATATATTTGGTCCGACTGAACTTTTAAAGCTTAAACATGTATTTAAAATTTCTTTAAGTGATATCATTACCTCCAGTACATTTTCTGATGATTGGAACACTGAAACTGTGAATAACATAATGTCTGATTTAGAAAAAAGTGCAGCATTTCCGAACAATGAAATGTTAGTAGATACTTCAGACTATGATACATTGTACTGTTACCAACATTATGGTCATCATTTCTTGCACAAATCTATAACACCTAGAAATGTATTTGAATACCACCAGTGGGAACACTGCCCAACACCTCCAAAAGGTAGTTCGCAAACTTTTGCACAGAAATTCACATACTTGTCAGGGTTTAATACATCTGACCCGAAGTCATTTTATTACAAAGTGGCAACAACATCAGCACAGAAAATTATGTTGACTAACACCAAACAGATTTACTCTGCTTCCTTTATGGCCTAGTTGTCAACACAGGGTTTCGACCTATGGAAGGACACTATAGATTTAAAATCAATCTGGGGTTCTAGGGACTGGAGGGTCCAGGGAACAGAAGCGCTTTTTAGAGCATGCCTCATTCCACAGCAGATGATATTTCTAAATGAAACTCTGCAACAGACATCCTGTCTTGGACTAGCCAAGAACAAGGAAATGAACACACCGGGTTTCCAGCACCATCACAGATGGGTGGGGGGCAGAATTCAACTACACACACGGGGTAGGATTAGATGACATTCTCCAGTACAACAGGTCAGATCCCAATTGGACAGAATGGCTGATTTGGCCCATTGACACAAACACATGTCAACAGAGATTCCTAGGTATAGCCGAGGGGTTTAGGATCAGTAGGCCAGATACACGCTATGTGCAGAGACAACACCCAGGGGTAGTGACATTCTATAGTGTTGGGAAGTTGTGCCTTGATTGGCTAGAGACCTCAACACTCACAGAAGTAAAACATCACTTGACCTTACTCACACCTGATGTAGACCTTAGGGATTTTTTGCGAGGCCCAAGGAAAACACGTCAGAAACGTTTCATATATGCTGGCATTTATGCCTACTATAATGAAAACTGGAAAATATCCCAACAAGAGGCCACAGAAAGAATACGGGAAATAGACCGTATTAGCTTAGAGAAGGCATTAGCTGTAGTGGATAATGGGTTAACAACTTTGACCTCCAGGATTTACTCCTTAGGCAACATTGTATCTTCGGCAATCGACGTATTAGAACAAGACTTGGCCTTGTTACAACACGGGCAATCTCAGTTACGTTCTATTATAATGTTAAGCTGGACGCTGCAATCTTTGCGTGCAGGCTACGTGCCCTGGCGTTTCATAAACACCACGTCTCTGTTTTCGGGATACAATCTAACCAATAAACAGACAGAAATGGCACAAAGGGGGGCCAAATGTACAATGCTGCGTATTGAGAAACTGGAAAGGTTACCATTCACTGTAGCCGAATTACCATCAACTGAATGGCTAATTCATGGCCAAATCACTCAGCCGGTCACTACGTTTCAGTTTCAATATTGCCTTGAGCAAAGGCAGGCAGGCAAATATGAAAAAATGGGTAGGGGTTACATTAAGGAATCTTGGGAGTTACCATATATATATCAATGCCGGAGTGGGGATCGAGAAGTATTTCTGAGTGGTACAAACTGCAAGAACACTTTAAGCGGTTCTCTCATGTGTCAGGATATTTCTCTGCACGGAGCTTGTAGTGGTTCGGTAGTGAATAAATCTTGTCACATGTCAGGGACCCCAGCGGCCATGATCACGCCGGTTTTCCAGCTGCTCTCGAATGGGAGTTACTTGATGCTAAACGATCAAGGTTGCTGTGGGATGCTTCCGGGCATCGCCTATCTGGTCACTGTTAACTCCAGGGTTACTTGCTGTATGCAAGTATTGTTTCCGCCACTGAACACAGTCAGTGAGGCGCCGTTATGGCCTTCGTTGAATGTTTCCTTTATACAATTTGATACTTTGAGCAAACTGAAAGCCATGCTTTTACAGCAACCCGTGCCCTTAACCTCCGCTCGAGAAACCTTTGAACTTTAAGTTGCAAGGACCTCGACTGAGATACAGGCGCTTATACGCACGAACTGCCCCTTTCATTTCGCAGAAATGGTGGGTCGTATCTTTAACATGTCTGATACGAGCGGTATTGTACACCTATGTAAGACCATAGGGTCAGGACTAATAAGCACCTTTCAGACAGTCCTCAGAGTAATCCCAAATTTGATACACTCCGTATTGGGAAGCGTCTTTGGAGGTCTCCCGCTTATCCTGTTCCTAATTGCAGGAGTCCTGATTGTAATCTTACTGCTACGCAATGGACGGCCCAATTTCCGAGGAAATGGTGAACATACTCATGGAGCGGAAATACCGTGAACGCATGGTGCCGCTTCTGGGTATACCTTGCCTAAGAGAACTGAACGCCTCTTGGTTTCTATCATTTAGACCAGTCTGGGTGGACTGCATCTTACCTGTTCTTCGATGCCTGTTTTGCGGAGAAGAATGCGCGTTGATCTCTGTCTAACGTTTCCATCAGATACGCCTCCGGACATGGATGCTATGCTGGAACCCCTAAAGGCCCATGCTCTGCGTTGTCCCCAGCGTCTTCCAATTCTGATGAACGCATTCCTTGAGAATCCACAGGTGCAGTTTGCTCCTGCTGGGTTAGGTGGCTCCTCCACAGGCACTCAGGTAACAACTGCCGCACAAGCTGCCGCAGCACCGACTGTTGGCAGTGCTGAATTCCATCTATGTGCGATTGACGTGCTCTGTGAGGCGTTGGATTTGTCGTCTGCGGTAGCTAACACCGATAATGCTGTATCTCCCAGCCAGGACACTTAGGGGCCGATTCCGATTCAGGCCGGAAAACGTACCGACCGACTCGGTACGGGAATTTAGTCCGACCGACACGTACCAGTGCTGCCCGATCCGCGCAGTACGATGCAATTCATGTGAATCACGACCGACTCGTACGGAACACAAGCCGAACGACCGAACCGCACGGAAACCAGCTATCCGGCCGGAAAACCACGCGAATCGAACCGACCGACACGCACCAGGAATGAACCCGACCTAAACGTACCCGCGAACTCCGACCCACGCAGCACGATGCAATGCGTGGAAAACCAGACCGAGTCGCACGGAGCTCAAGCCGTACGAACGACACGCATACAAAACGGAGCTGAAGAAACCCAATACTCCGCGACCAACGCGTACGCCGCACATGAAACACAGCAGAAACACAGCTTGAAAGACTCGGAGAAGCTCGCACGAGCCAACTGCAGCGTCCTACTCGGTCAGAAGAACGTCTCCTACATGCCCAAAAACTACAAAGGAAAAAATACAAAAAAAAAGGGCCAGACAAGCAATGACAAAGTCAATAAATACTGGGGGGGAAATGGAACATAGACACATCCACAACTCCACCCATATAAAGGCCACAAATCCCTACCATGATCCTTTGCAAATTCTACTGACCTGCCACCACAGAACACCATTAGACAGCAACCACAGACACACCCACAACTCATCCATCACACAAGCCACACACCATTAGCACCTCCCAAATAGCACCCTCACATACACCTAGCAAAACCTACACACACACACACCCTCACCTGCACACACACGCACACATTAATCCCCACCACCACCCATCACCATGCCCCCGAAGAAGAATCCAAAGTTCCTAGATAGTGAATTGGAAGGGCTGGTAGATGAAATACTAAGGGTAGAGCCACACTTATTTGGTACATTGGTCCAACAGACCCCCATGTCGCAGAAAACCAAGATGTGGGAGAGGATCGTCGACAGGGTGAACGCACAATCACCATGTTTGCGCACAAAGGAAGACATCCAGAACAGGTGGTATGATGTGCGCAGTAGGGTCAAGGCCCTACTCAAGAAGGATTACACCTTGAGCCATCGCACCGGCAGTGGCCCTCCTGCCAAACCAGTATACCTCAGGCCCTGGGAGGAGAAGGTGCGGGCCTTCCTACCACCAGAGAGCGTACATGGACTATCAAACATCCCAGAGCCTGGTGAGTACACAACCAATATACCCAATATCGTGTGACAATACACACACATCACTGTCAAGGGGATAGTCAAACCATGCACCGTTAGCAAAGCCACAGTAACCAAAACATAATCATCCCAAGATGTGTATGTTAGTTAGACAAACACAATACCTGCCATCCCATAGTGATATGTAACTGTGTCATGACATGTACAAACCCAACAACAAATAGAGCAAGGCAGTGGCACAAATCTAACCAACAAACACTGTCAGACATTTTGCCACCACTACAACACCACCTCACAGAGAAGCTCACTGAAAGGAAGGAATTCTGTGTATGCTGGTGAAGTCAGTGTAGCCAATAGCATGATGGGAGTTGTAGTCACAGATATTGGTCACCCTCACAATTGGCCCATCAACACCACTCTGAACCATGCTCACATCACAGGGAGTGGAAAAGAACTGACAAGATGGCTGACACTGGGTACTGCTGTGGGGAGCACAAGGCCCTGCTGGGAACTGTGCACCAACCAACAGCAGGACACCACTGACTGACATCCTGAAAGCCAACTTGCACTCCCTGCAATGGAAGCACGTTCCATGGTGGGATATCTGGCTGGGTGGGAAGGAGGACTGACAGCACTGACCACAGTTACCAGCAGCTCATCTCACACACACCCTTAACACAAACTCCACACAACTCACCTGGGAGAATGCATTGCCTCACACTCTAATTAAATATCCCACAAAGAACCACCACCCTGGGTTATGCTGTGTGAAGCACAGGGACACCCTTGGGACTTGTAGCCAAACTAACGCCAGGAAAACACTGTCAGCCATCCTGTCAGCACAGGCACACTACCCCACAGGGAAGCAGAGTCAAAAGGAAGGAAGTATGGGCATGCTGGGAAGGGGGGTGTAGGCAATAGCATGATGGGAGTGGTAGTCACAGCTCAACATCCCCCACCCGCATGGCCCGGCAAGCTCACACTGAAGCATGCATACCTCACAGGGAGTGAAAAGACACTTCAAAGATGTCTGACAATGGTGCTCTGTTGTGGGGAGCACAAGGCCCTGCTGGGAACTGTGCACCAACAAACAACAGGACACCACTGTCAGCCATCTTGCCATTGCTGTCACACTCACACACAGTGAAGTCCACTCAAAAGGAAGGAAGTATGGGTATGCTGGGAAGGGGGGTGTAGGCAATAGCATGATGGGAGTGGTAGTCACAGCTCAACATCCCCCACCTGCATGGCCCGGCAAGCTCACACTGAAGGGGGGGGACGGGGATTCTGGGTAAGAAAACGTTGGGGGCGTGTAGTTCCTGGGGAAAATGGCGGCCGTCGGTTAGCGGTGTTCGGAGGCTCTCTCTCTGTTAAGGCTTGTTTCTGCAAAATGGTAAAAGATTGGATGTGCTTACCGGATTGAGCCAGCTCTTTTGTGTGACCTGATTTCGGATCCTCGATCTTTGATCTCCGACGCGGATCTCCGGCGCGGGCTCTGCTCGGCTGCTGCGGCTCGACGGAGGTGCGGAGGACGGCGGTTGCCGGTCGGCTGTGGGCAGCGCCTTCAATTGCGGTTGGTTCGGTTAACGCCCTGAGGTGGCCGACGTTGGCCATGGGCTGTGGGCGTTTGGGGCGGTCTCGGCTGGGGGTAGTGCGGGACTGCTCCTGCGAGTCTGCCCTGGACTGTTTTGGGGGGGTCTGCTTTGCTCAGTGGGCAGTTGAGCGGCTTATTGGCATATAGTGATATAAAAGTAAACGCTGACGCTGTTTGGAATAATAAATGCAGAGAGCATTTGTTCGGTTTATTTACCGGTAGTGGTTTGCACTTCATTTGGTTTCCTTTGTCTGTGAGGACTTCCTTTAGAAAAGACTGGGGGAAGTTCCCGGCTGGATAATTTTTGACCCAGGAGTGCAGAGGTGGCGGTCGGAGGAGGAGGTGCGACGCGGGGAGGCCGCTGGTTAGAGGCGGCAGAAAAGATCGCATGCGGGAGACGCGCTGCTGCTGGAATAAGCTTGAGGAGCGACGGGAGTCGGTCGCCAGCTTCTCTTTGTCCACATCGGGACCCTCGGCTTGAAACTGGGACAATAATTCCTGAAGAATCACAAAACATCAGTAAATGCAGATTAGTGTCTAAGGGTGAAGGGAGAGTTCTGACTGACCGAAAGGAAAAAGGACCAGATGGATGGCCTCTACTGATGACCTCGGTAAGGAAGAAGGGACGAGACTGGGGGCCTAAATTGAAAGTTGAGCGAGGGAGTTCGGGGGAGGGAAAGCAAGAGGAGAGGCAAGTGGAGGGCACAAGCGCAGGCTCTAATAGACCAAACAGATATACCCTTAGAAGTAGGGATATTTGGGGGGGAAGCCTTCCCTCCGACGAGTTAGATAACAGAGGCTCAGCGCCTAAAATACAAGCACAAATTAAAACTTCTAAAGTCACTGAAAGTCTAGGTACGGCCTGCAACACAAAGCCTGCACTTGGAAAGACCCCTCGGCAAAAGGCGAAAAAACACCTCAAATCAAATATAAGTAGTTCCCGTGTTACACCCTCTCTTAGATCATATTTTAAAATTCAGGAAACTTCACCTATCTTTAACAAACTAATGGAGCCGATAGGTCTAGAAAATAGATTTGAACTTCTAGCCCGATCAACTGATGAAGGGGCAAGTGCCAGTATACCCTCACCCCCTTCACCTTCTTCACCCTCTTCACCCCCTAGGTCTAAAATAGAGAATAGGGCTACCCAGCCTAGTGGAATAGAGACTCAGGTGGAAGGCCAGAATATGGAGCTACTAAACCCTCCTCGAAGCGATAATACGGTAGCAGAAGAGCTAGGCCTTAAAAGAACTTTAATATCAGTAAGTTCTACAGGAGATCATTCCAACACAGAGGGCCTATTAACGACCCTACTAACAGAAATAAGAGACAAATTTGCCGTCTCTGAAAGCAATCAACTAAAAATACAAACGGCTTGTGAATCTCTAAAGGCTAAGTTGATTGATATATCCGGAAGAGTAGGGGTGGTGGAGTTAGCCGTAGAGGAACTTACAAAGCAAGTAGAAGAAAATATAAAGGAAATTCAAGTAATAAAAAGGGGAGATAAAACCTTACTGGAAAAGATGGAAAGCTTGGAGAACAACGCAAGGAGAAATAATATCAGGTTCCTGAATATACCGGAGGATGTGGAGGGCAGAGATATTAGAACTTTTATAATTAACCTTCTTATAGAACTGCATCCTGAAATTGAGAAACAACTTCTTGAAGAGGACATACAAAGAGTACATCGGGATCCGTTTTCAAAAGACCTGGAAAAAAAAATCCTAGGAGGATTCTAGTGAACTTCAAAACGTATGTACTCAAGGAAAAGATCTTAGCAGCAGGATTAAAAGCAGGGATATATAAGGAGCAGAGTGGTCGTTCCGCATCAGATCAGACATTTCTCACATCACCCAAGACAAACAATGGGAGTTGGGGAAATCGTTGCAGGAATTAAGAAATTTGGGGGCCACAGCAAATCTACGCTTCCCTGCCTCCCTCAAGGTAATGTGGAACAACAAAATGTTCAACTTTAAAGATCCGGAAGATGCAAATGATCTGATAAAACAAATAAAGTGCACATCCAAATGAAAATGTTATTGCCTGACCAGAGAGAGAGCCTAAAAATTAGAGGTTTCTAATTTTACCTCTAGTAGTAGAAAGGGAGGGTTCCCCAAGGGAGGGGGTGGGTCACATACAAAAGAGAAAATATAAAAATTTCACACATAGGGTGGGGGAGCATATGGGAGAAAAACAACAAAAAAAATGTCCTCATTTATTGATTTAAGGCAAAAGGTAGATCATAGGTCCCGATGTTTTTTTTTCATAAAAAATAGATGATAGTGAATTTAATGTGCCCAGGGCCGTCTCTTACTAATAATGGAAAATCAAATAAAATAAGAACCATGTCATGGAATGTTAATGGGTTAAGGGTCCCCTCAAGAAGAAAAAGAATATTAGAGTACTTAAGACTGTCTGAGTGTAATGTAATCATGGTTCAGGAATCACATTTACTCAAAGAGGAGTGGGAAGTAGTTTTAAAACAACAAAAGTGGATTGAGCACTGCATTTGCACAACACAATCATGTACAGTAAAAGGGGTCGCCATTTTAATCAAAAAATCTGCCCATGTCATCCTAGGGGAGTGTATGGTGGACCCGCAGGGAAGGTGGGTAACCGCCAGAGCCAAGATGTGTGGCACATGGATAACCTTTGTTAGTTATTATGGGCCAAATCAGGACGATCCGGCCACTCTATACACTATACTCTTCCATTTATCAAAAATAAATGATCGAGTTATACTAGGGGGATTTTAACCTATTCCTTGATCCAAGTCAAGACTCTACCTCAACTAGAGTAGGAGTTAACACTCAGAAAATTAGAAGTGCCCTGAGACAATTAATGTCTGATATAGGGCTTGTGGATATCTGGAGAGAGAGGGCCCAAAAGTCTAAGACTTCGGGAGAAGGTTCACCTTTTATAACAAAAAGTGTGGACACCGATCTAGAATTGACTTCTTTTTAGTAGATATTGCCACAAGTAAAAACGTTACCTTCATTAGTCATGTCCCGGAACATATGTCCGACCACTCGGCAGTTGTGTTGGAACAGGTATTGGAGGTAAGCTCTCCTCCCGAAGATGTACCATCAATCGAGCATTATTACAAGAAAGGGAAGTAATTGATAAACTGAAGGAGGAAACAAAGGTTTTTTTTAATTTAACAATAACTCAGCCTCCTCTCAAGTAATTTGGGATACGTATAAAGCCTACCTTCGAGGCATTTTAACAGCTATATCGTTTTCCCACTCTAAGAAGATTAAAGAGGAGACTAAAAATTTGGAAGCAGATGTACAGTTGTCTCAGGAACACCTAGAACAAGATCAGGAGAATCCAAATATTCTTAGAGAATTAAATTCTGCGAAACAAAAGCTGGCTGACTTTTTAGAAATTCAAATAAAAATAATTTGGGATGCCAGTAGACTAGCACATCATGATTATGGAGAGGGTTGCAGCAAACTTCTGGCGTGGAAAACTAAGGTGGACCAGACCAGAAACTGGATTAGAGATCTTCGTTGTTAAGTTCGGTTAACATCATCTCAGAAGACTCTAAAATAGAGGAGGCTTTTGTCCAATTTTTTCAGAACTTATATATTGATGAGTCATCACTCGAGGAAGATAGAACGGAGGAATTCCTGTCAGATGTAGCTCTCCCTATGCTCCACAGAGATGAAAAAGATAAACTAAACATCCTTATTTCAAGAGAAGAGATTCTCCAAGCGATTAACTCCCTAAAAAAGGGGAAATCGGCTGGCCCTGATTCAATCCCCAATGAGTTATATATTATCCTAAAAGAAGAGCTTGCTCCTTTCCTCCTTCGTTGTTTAATTCTTGTTTTTTTGAAGGTCAGAGCCCCCCAAAGTCGTGGGAAGAGGCCATAATAACAATCATATTAATACCAGATAAAAATCCTAGATTATGTGAGTCTTATAGACCGATTTCACTTTTGAATTGTGACCATAAGATTTATACTAAGATCATTACTAAACGCCTAGATAAAGTTATTGGCAGTTTAATACATTCAGACCAGAAAGGGTTCATGCAAGGGAGGCAACTTAGCGAACTGACCCATGACTTAATTGCGGCGATAGATATGGCCCAGACTTATAAAATTCCTTTGGCAGCTATGACATTCGATGCTGCCAAAGCTTTTGATCGGGTCAAATGGTCTTTTCTGTTTAAAGTAATCCAACGGTTCGATCTAGGCGAAAAGTTTTTGACAGCAATCAAAGCCATTTATAAAAATCCCACGGCTAAAATCTTGATTAATGGGAAATTATCTAGGTCAATACAAATAGGAAGGGGTACTAGACAGGGTGTCCCCTGTCCCCTTTACTTTTTAACATCTATATTGAACCCCTAGCGTGCATATTGAGACCCTGTCAGAACATCATCCCCTTCACCTGTAATGGATGGGAGAAAAAAATAGGACTCTATGCAGATGACCTTATAATTTACACCAGTAATATAGAAAGATCACTTCCAGAGATCTGGGCCAAAATAGATAGTTTTGGCAAGGTTTCTGGGTATAGCATCAACCAACAAAAACTGAATTAATGAAATGGAACATCAATTTTAAGAGTACTTACATAAAGAAGGAGATTAGATATCTAGGCATACAAATAGTCCAAAACATCGACAAAATAGCGCTGGTAAACTTCGAAAAAGTTACAAATAAAGTTATCACACAATTACAATTATGGGGGACTTTCACTTTCATTATTAGGCAAATCTAATTTACTGAAAATGTCAATTCTACCAAAGTACACGTTCTTATTTAATTCCATTCCCTAGACTTTCCAAGAAAATGGTTTAAAAGGTGCAGGGGCTTTTTTCAAGTTTCATCTGGGGAAATAAAAACCCTAGAATTTCTTTAAGGAAACTTAGAAAGAAAAAAGCTTATGGAGGTATAGCAACCCCTGACCTCTTCTTATACTTTTGCGCTTTTCATCTAAAAGAATTTCGACAACTATTATTGGAAAGCGAATTTTTTTCTCCACTCTTCAAAGCCCTTACATCTGAGCTCTCACCACAAGCAGGGTGTTTTATGTTGAAATTTGGTTTAAATACTATCAACTGAGCAGTTGGGCAAGATCTGTAGGTAAAGACCTAAAAGGGAACTCGGGACTGGCTTTGAACATCTGCTCTTACAAAACCAAGCCCACAGAAGTATCAGAGTGGTACTGGCTATTAGTCCAAGAGGGAGAAGATATGCAGGCCTCATTCAATGAAATTTGGAAGAAGGACCTGCCGGATGAAGACCTTGAAAAAATCGGGCAAGTATCCGTGTCTTTTTTATGGTCTTATGTAAATGTTGCACCTTTAAAAAAAAATCACCTCTTTACAGTACACAAAGCCTACTGGACACCTCAGAAGTTATCGAAAATAGGAAGACAAGAAATCAAAAAGTGCCCGAAATGTGGAGAGGATAAAGCAAATGAGGTGCACATGTTCTGGAGATGCCCGGTAATAAACCCTTTTGGCAGAAAATAGGTAAGACCATCTCAAATGTTATGGGGTTTGATATAACATTAACAACTACCGCTATAATATTTGGGATTTTACCGACGGTTCTAGAGGGTGGTTTCTTAACAAAAAACATAGAGCACTGTTTTTCACCATGATTTTGTTGGCTCGAAGAGAACTGTGTATTAAATGGATTTTAGCCTGCCCCCTACAGAAGATGAGTGGATACATTCCATTCAGAGGGTATCAAACTTAGATCAATCCGGTATTAAACCAAAAAAAAAAAAATTTGGGAAATCTGGGATAATTGGGTGGAGAGGAGCTCCGATGGTTAGAATTAAATATTGGAATATAGAACCAAGAAGAATGAATTGTTTCATATATGGTTTTAATTTGGGACACATGGTGGTGCAGGGGTATAGTTTTATTTTTATGCTGCTGTGTCCTATGATTAAATAAATATGCTCTAATCAGTCCCCAATGGTTTGGGGATATAAATGGAATATTTCCATATAAGGAATCAAGATCAGGAATTGACCCACTGTGATAAAGCCGTAAGGGTTTTGTTTTTCCGGAGATCTAAAGCATCCTATCTCTCCGTGTGGAGTGACCGGAAACCCCCATAAACATCAGGCTATCCATGCTGGGTGGAAGATTTCCATTCTTGAATTCAAGCATATTGAAAATAAATGAGGACAACAACAAAAAAAACAAAAAAAAAGCTCACACTGAAGCATGCACACCTCACAGGGAGTGAAAAGCCACAACAAAGATGTCTGACACTGGTGCTCTGTTGTGGGGAGCACAAGGCCCTGCTGGGAACTGTGCACCAACAAACAACAGGACACCACTGTCAGCCATCTTGCCATTGCTGTCACACTCACACACAGTGAAGTCCACTCAAAAGGAAGGAAGTATGGGCATGCTGGGAAGGGGGGTGTAGGCAATAGCATGATGGGAGTGGTAGTCACAGCTCAACATCCCCCACCCGCATGGCCCGGCAAGCTCACACTGAAGCATGCACACCTCACAGGGAGTGAAAAGCCAAAACAAAGATGTCTGACACTGGTGCTCTGTTGTGGGGAGCACAAGGCCCTGCTGGGAACTGTGCACCAACCAACAGCAGGACACTACTGACTGACATCCTGAGAGTCATCCTGCACCCACTGCAAGGGTGGCATGCTTCATGGTGGGATAACTGGGCTGGGGGGAGAAGGAGGGCCGGATGTCAACCAAATACCACCAATGCTGGCCATGCACACACCTCAACATTCACATTGAAATGCTTCAGGTTGGCAGGACAATGTGCTACACCAATATCAACCTCTGACTCTGACAACTTAGGACAATGCAATGTACAGGCCCGCATCCAGAGGTACAGTCACAACTGTCAGGTGTTTGAACCATTGATGCCTGTAGAAACATAACATACATTGTGTGTCTCTTCCAAAAACAGGTGATGATGGGGACACAGAAGCAGACGATGAGGAGTCCCTGTCCCAGGCTCCGGGGGACCCTGAGCTCTCTGGTGTGGAACAGCCTCTGCCCTCCTCGGATGGCGAAGACCTACCTGGCCCCTCCGGTGTGAGTCATCATGCAGCACCAGCAGGACCACCATCTGCACCCCCTGCACCCACTCCTCCAACAACTGCCAACACACAGACCACCCCCGCCGACACGGACAGACCAAGGACCACCAATGACAACAGCACAGGGACCCCGGCCCCCGTGAAGCAACGGACAACAACCCCAGTACCAACACCCAAGGGGCCTAGGGTCACCTGTGCGTGCCACCGCAGGTCCCGCACGTGTGGCCAGGGGTGGTGGGAGGGGTGGTAGGCAGAGGTCGCTGTTTGCAGAGGGGTCTGGACTGCATGATGACCCACAACTGGTACGCATTGCTGATGCGTACCAGAATAGCACCGGAGAGGTCAGCCAGGTAGTGGGGATCCTCAAGGACATTCAACAGCAGCAGGCTGCCCATCATGCCCGCTTGGACTCACACATGTCCCGTGTGGAGACACACATGTCTCGCATGGAGTCCAAGTGGGACACATTGCAAGAACTGACAGCGGTGCATAGGGACATATTGACATGCCTCCGCCAGATTAGCACCAACATGGCCACACCTCCCTGTGTGCCCACAACATCTGGTGCCGCAACAACTGCAACTGCCACAGGGAGGGAGGATGACTCTGGCGGAGAGTCCTCTGCACCGCAGCAGCCTGCACGTGAGGGTCCCCCCCGAAAGAAGAGGGGTCGTCCGAGGAAGGAAAACTGAGAGGCCGATGGCCATGCACATCCCCCAGGAACCCAACACCTGTTCTGGAAATTCTCCTTTGTGTGCAAACTGTTCACCCTGTCGAATGCAACCCAACTCTCCCACATGACATGGGGAGTTTAAGTTGGACCAATGTATCACATGACTGTGGACTTTACTCAGGACATTTCTGCTACCAACACTTCCAACTCATCTGGGAACTTTGGATTCCAATCCCAATGTACAGCACCCACCATCCTGTGCACTATCCTCACACATGTATGTAAATAAACTCACTAATACACCATACTTGCCTCTGTTGTGATTCCAACGTTGTTTTTGTCATGGAGATGATGATCTGCTAAATTACACTGTGCATGCTAACTGCTACAGCAAGTTCACCACCGTCCTGTGAGTCATGGCGACGTGACACATATGAGGGAGAGACACCACTAGGGCTACACAACACATACACACCAGGGCCATCTGACTCATCGCCTACACTGATGTTGCCAGGAAATACAGTGGAATGCACAGACACCACACCTATTCAGAGTCTGTGTTAACTAGCCCACAGGTGCAGTAAGCAAATGTCAGTCAGATGTGTGAACACAGACAACGCACATCCCAAACTGAAGCACAGGTTTATTACACATTTGCAACATGTTGTTTCCACTACAGATGCAAGGTAATCCCACGTGGCAGTGGCCACACAGTCACCAAGTGTAGAGGAAATAAAGTCCAGGGGTGTGTGGCACATCACCTGCAGGGAAACGACTGCTTCCACCCTGGAAGTTGAATCATGGTGTCGGGGGATCACAGTTGACCAAACAACTCTGAAAGTACCCTGTGAAGGACAGACATGACACACAGTCAAAAGCACTGAAGAACAGGACAGAACTGCAATACTCATGCCCAATACATGTCACAAGATACCTACACAAAACCAAGTTTGCATGTCAACACTGTTGGGGAGTACAGACTACCTGTAAGGACACATCGCTGCATGCATACAGTCAAGTAGCACATGGCCACACTCAAACAGCAACAGAGCACCACCAACACATATCATGCAAACTCAAATCATTGACATACCAACTCTGTATACTCACATTCAGCTGAAGAAGTTGGTGATGAGCTGTGTGCGGACATCACCCTCATCATCATCATCATCACTGGCATCGTGGCCCAGGCCAGGATCCTCCACAGGTGGCGGATGTTGGTCATCGTCATCCAGGATGAGAGGCAACTCCTTCCGCACGGCCAGGTTGTGTAGCATGCAGCAGACAATGACAATCTTGCACATCTGTGCAGGGGCATATGGGAGGGCCCCTCCTGTCTTGTCCAGGCAGCGAAAGAGGCTCTTCAGGAGACCAAATGTCTGCTCGATCACTCTCCTGGTCCAACCATGTGCCTCATTGTAGCGCGTCTGGGCTGGTGTCACAGGGTTCCTGAGGGGTGTCAGCAACCACGGCATGTTGGGGTATCCGGAGTCACCTACTTACAGACAATTGCACATTAGCTGAGTTGGAAAAGAGGGTGGAATACAACATTGCAGAACACACACAATGGTACAAAGTCAGTACACACCGACAAGCCAGGCACGCAGGTTCTGCATCTGTGACATCATCCTCGGGATGCGACTACTCCTCATCACGTAGGCATCGTGTGCAGAACCGGGGAAATGGGCACACACATGTGAAATGCTCATATCTGCAAGACATACCACCAGGGCATTGATAGAATGGTAATGTTTCCTGTTCCTGTATGCCTGCTCATGTGCCTGTGGTGGTACCAAAGCCACATGTGTCCCATCAATGGAGCCGATGACATGTGGCATCCTCCCCAGGGCATAGAAGTCACTCTTGACGTCAGTGAGTTGTTGACGTTTAGGGAAATAGATGTACTGGTTCAAGTATCTCAACATAGCCTCCAAAACATCGCGTAGCACACGGCTGAACATGGTCTGTGACATCCCACCAGCAGACGCCACAGTGTGTTGAAAGGTACCGGTGGCAAAGAAGTGTAGGGCTGCCATCACCTTCACCTTGGGGGTCAGCGCTGCAGGGTATGGCCGGCCAGGTTGCAAATGTGGGGCCAACTGCACCGCCAAGTCCTCAATGAAGCGGTACCGTCGGATGCAGTCACGTTCAACCATGGTTGCAAGGTCAGGGAATGGTCTATGGACAGCTGGTGCCCTGCAGTGCATAGGTGAACAAAGAAAGATTGCCAGTCCCCCACATATGTGGCATTGACCATACTCAATATCACATGATACATCATTACGAGACACAAGTACTTGATGTGTGTGCCATTCTGTATGGACATATATGGCACCTACATGGCCAACATCTAACATCTCAGTTCAACATGTGTTGACAACAAGTTCCAGGTTGTGCTATGGGAAATCATTCTGCTGTGTCACAGTAGCCATGTACTGCTGTCACATTCCAAACACACACCACAGTGACAAGTGAGGACAGATGTGCCCCAGGCATCAAAGCTCTTTGACAGGTAGATTCCCAGGGACCCTGTATTGCCACATGGACACTGGCATGACATGGCGTATCATGTACACGCCAGCAAAACAACCATGACTCCCACAGGTAGTGGCCCCTGTAGCCTCTGCAGGACAGACATGGACGTCTGTGACACACACACGCACAACATCAAAGTCGATGCACAAACAACGTGGATATGGAGACTGTCTCCCATTGTGCACATGGAATCAGAGACATCTGAAACACAACATGCACACAGACTGTGGAGGGCCATCACAATTGTGGCAATGGGTCACCCTGTGACGTACATACCATCCCACATGGGACTCAGGGTGTATGTGACATAACATACACATACACAACCTGGAGATGTGACCATGCCACATGCTCGGAACTGAATAGTTGCACATCACAGAGGTCATGTGCACAACACACAAAGGATTCAGTCCCCATGAACACGTGCACAGCCTGGGAGTGGCTGCCCCCAAGTGCCACCCAACAAACCACATGTTGACCCCCATACACACACAGGTAATGCAGCCTTACATGCCTTACGATACAGTGTGGACAGGCTGTGGTGTTGTAGGTGTGCCCCTGAGTCCCTGGAAAGTAATTGTGGCTGGCATACATTCACCAGTGACAACCATGGTGACATATGCGAGTGACTGGTACAGGGATGCGTTGTACAGCAATGGACCGATCGGTGGCACGCATTGGCCATTGCATATGATGTGGACGGGTGCATGTTGTCATCCGAAATACGCGTTGTACAGCAATGGACCGATCGGTGCGCACGCATTGGCCATTGCATATGATGTGGACGGATGCGTGTTGTCATCCGAAATACACGTTGTACAGCAATGGACCGATCGATGCGCACGCATTGGCCATTGAATTTAATGTGGACGGATGCGTGTTGGGTCATCCGAAATACGCGTTGTACAGCAATGGACCGATCGGTGCGCACGCATTGGCCATTGCATTTGATGTGGACGGATGCGTGTTGGGTCATCCGAAATACGCGTTGTACAGCAATGGACCGATCGGTGCGCACGCATTGGCCATTGCATATGATGTGGACGGATGCGTGTTGTCATCCGAAATACGCGTTGTACAGCAACGGACCGATCGGTGCGCACGCATTGGCCATTGCATTTGATGTGGACGGATGCGTGTTGTTTTTCGAAATACGCGTTGTACAGCAATGGTCCGATCGGTGCGCACGCATTGGCTATGGCCTGACATGGTAACGGACGCGTTTCGAAGCTTTAACGAGTCTGATGCAGTGAATTCAGTTGGCCACCCACAACAATGTTGCAAATTCATGGGTGTCATGAAGTTGAACTTTTGAAGGATGCTGTGGGCGTGTATAAGTGGTGCAATTCCATGGATTGGCCAGATTCAGAAGATGCAAACGACTTGGACCTATCACTTTGGACACATGGGACAGTATCTGCCCCTGCAGCACACATATAATGCTGGCTGTTCCCCTGAGAGCTCACTTGCCTGCACTACATGCTCCAGGATAACATCTGCCACCACCACTGCTGCTGTCTCTGCATCCTCTGGCTACTGCAATGGCACGTACTGTGGAGAGAGTCCCAGCCTTCAGCACTGAGGAGAACCAGGCCCTGCTGGACAGCCTCCTTCCACAGTACAGCAAGCTTTATGGGAAACCAGGGGAGCAGGTGAGTGTGCTGTCAACTGCCTTACTAAATGTGCATGTTGTCTGACTAGCAAGACATTACAGTGTGCACACCACTGGCTAGCATGCTCACTGAGTAGTTGTCAGCCCCCAAAGTGCGTAGTTACATGCACTGAACAGGTATAGTGCAGTAACAGTGCATTCCAACAAGGTTTGACTTCCCAGGCAATGATACCATTTGGTAACTGCTGGCAAACTGTTCATAGCCATAGTTGCACTGCCTGTGTACATCATATGCCCCTGTGATTGAGACATGTATATCCAACTGTGTGATGCACGGAAATGTTGCATGTGTAGTAATGGCCTTTTCACTTTGTCATCCTCACAGGTTGATGCCCACCAGAAGCAGGACATCTGGCTGACCATCGTCCGGGCAGTACGATCGGTGGGGGTCTACAGGCGCAGGATCCGCAACTGCCAGAAGAGGTGGCAGGACCTTCGTGGCTGGACCCGGAGGATCGCAAGGGCCCAGCTGAAGCTGTCGCCTCCTCGCAGGAGGGGCAGACACCGGACCCTGACCCCCCCCACATGCTCCGGATCCTGGCGGTGGTCTTCCCTGACCTGGATGGGCAGCTGAAGGCCAGACAGCAGCAAGGAGGGGGTAAGTGCTAGCCTCAACTGTGTACTATGACTGACATGCTCTATGCACTCCTTTAGCCTGGTTCCACTTCCACAGTACAACTGTCATGTCGTCCTGGACTCATGTCCCTCACTTGTGTCATGCCCCCTCCTCATCTGATACACAGGTGTGGCCCTTACAGTCTGTGACTTAGGTCACTTGGGCACTGTGTACTTGCAGTTACCTGTGGTTCAAGTTGGGGACAGCATCAGTTACAGGAACTTTGTGGTGGGCTGCATGGGTGGTACAATTGCTCACAATGCCTGTGATCTGACATGTACTCTGGGTATGGCTTTAACATGTGTTCCAATTGCTGCTCTGACTCACCACATGTCTGGGGTATGTGCCACACACCCATGCTGCTGCAGAGACCAAGGTAGGAGCCTCAGTGGTATGTACATCATGTGTGTGACACATGCATAGCCATCTGCCTAGTGTTCAGGGTAATACCATGTTGCACATGGACCAGGACTGTAATGCCTACTCCGGACATCGAAGGCACTCTGTTCTCCCACTCCCGTCTGTCAGCATACATATTGGGCATTGTGAAGAGGGCACTCAGGTGTATGCCTCTGTGTCACCGTGGTGTGGCCTTGCTTTTTGGACTCCTGGAGTGTTTAACAATTTGGGGTGGCCATCCATCTGAGTTATGACTATGGGATCTGCACATAGGTCAATGCATAGGTCTCTGATCCCTTGACTGTGCACAATTTTGTATGAAACATTGGGGTGCAGGCAGCTTTGGTTCATTCTCATCAAACGTTGAAGTGCTCATGTGTATGGATTTGTGTTTGCAGTCACTCAAATGTCTCATTTGATTGACGTGGGATCATCTCAGTCCTCATGATGTGGCTGGCCAGGGGTGCACATGTGCACCTGTCAGCTACAGAGTGATACCAAAGGGGATGATGGACGGAGCGCTTGAGCAAATCAAACACTCACCCCCAGTCAACTGATCTGGGTTTAATCCATCATCATTCTTTAGCTCACTCCACCACCCCAGTTCAGACATGGCCATATGCAAATCAGTCTGACCCTGTGCCTCATGGGAACAGTCCAGCCCGAACTGCCAAGCCATGTCTTCCCTGGACCGGAAACAAGCATCCTGGGACCGGTTTCGGGTTCAAAACCCTCATCAGCCAGGCTATCTTGAATCCAGTGGCAAAGTGAGCAAGGGACCCACGTCTGGGCATACCCTGCCAACTTAGGGCGAACAAAGCGATACTCAAAGGGGATGATGGACGGAGCGTTAGAGCAAATCAAACACTCACCCCCAGTCAACTGATCTGGGTTTAATCCATCATCATTCTTTAGCTCACTCCACCACCCCAGTTCAGACATGGCCATATGCAAATCAGTCTGACCCTGTGCCTCATGGGAACAGTCCAGCCCGAACTGCCAAGCCATGTCTTCCCTGGACCGGAAACAAGCATCCTGGGACCGGTTTCGGGTTCAAAACCCTCATCAGCCAGGCTATCTTGAATCCAGTGGCAAAGTGAGCAAGGGACCCACGTCTGGGCATACCCTGCCAACTTAGGGCGAACAAAGCGATACCAAAGGGGATGATGGACGGAGCGTTAGAGCAAATCAAACACTCACCCCCAGTCAACTGATCTGGGTTTAATCCATCATCATTCTTTCGCTCACTCCACCACCCCAGTTCAGACATGGCCATATGCAAATCAGTCTGACCCTGTGCCTCATGGGACCAGTCCAGCCCGAACTGCCAAGCCATGTCTTCCCTGGACCGGAAACAAGCATCCTGGGACCGGTTTCGGGTTCAAAACCCTCATCAGCCAGGCTATCTTGAATCCAGTGGCAAAGTGAGCAAGGGACCCACGTCTGGGCATACCCTGCCAACTTAGGGCGAACAAAGCGATACCAAAGGGGATGATGGACGGAGCGTTAGAGCAAATCAAACACTCACCCCCAGTCAACTGATCTGGGTTTAATCCATCATCATTCTTTAGCTCACTCCACCACCCCAGTTCAGACATGGCCATATGCAAACCAGTCTGACCCTGTGCCTCATGGGAACAGTCCAGCCCGAACTGCCAAGCCATGTCTTCCCTGGACCGGAAACAAGCATCCTGGGACCGGTTTCGGGTTCAAAACCCTCATCAGCCAGGCTATCTTGAATCCAGTGGCAAAGTGAGCAAGGGACCCACGTCTGGGCATACCCTGCCAACTTAGGGCGAACAAAGCGATACCAAAGGGGTTGATGGACGGAGCGTTAGAGCAAATCAAACACTCACCCCCAGTCAACTGATCTGGGTTTAATCCATCATCATTCTTTAGCTCACTCCACCACCCCAGTTCAGACATGGCCATATGCAAATCAGTCTGACCCTGTGCCTCATGGGAACAGTCCAGCCCGAACTGCCAAGCCATGTCTTCCCTGGACCGGAAACAAGCATCCTGGGACCGGTTTCGGGTTCAAAACCCTCATCAGCCATTCTATCTTGAATCCAGTGGCAAAGTGAGCAAGGGACCCACGTCTGGGCATACCCTGCCAACTTAGGGCGAACAAAGCGATACCAAAGGGGATGATGGACGGAGCGTTAGAGCAAATCAAACACTCACCCCCAGTCAACTGATCTGGGTTTAATCCATCATCATTCTTTAGCTCACTCCACCACCCCAGTTCAGACATGGCCATATGCAAATCAGTCTGACCCTGTGCCTCATGGGAACAGTCCAGCCCGAACTGCCAAGCCATGTCTTCCCTGGACCGGAAACAAGCATCCTGGGACCGGTTTCGGGTTCAAAACCCTCATCAGCCAGGCTATCTTGAATCCAGTGGCAAAGTGAGCAAGGGACCCACGTCTGGGCATACCCTGCCAACTTAGGGCGAACAAAGCGATACCAAAGGGGATGATGGACGGAGCGTTAGAGCAAATCAAACACTCACCCCCAGTCAACTGATCTGGGTTTAATCCATCATCATTCTTTCGCTCACTCCACCACCCCAGTTCAGACATGGCCATATGCAAATCAGTCTGACCCTGTGCCTCATGGGAACAGTCCAGCCCGAACTGCCAAGCCATGTCTTCCCTGGACCGGAAACAAGCATCCTGGGACCGGTTGCGGGTTCAAAACCCTCATCTGCCAGGCTATCTTGAATCCAGTGGCAAAGTGAGCAAGGGACACACGTCTGGGCATACCCTGCCAACTTAGGGCGAACAAAGCGATACCAAAGGGGATGATGGACGGAGCGTTAGAGCAAATCAAACACTCACCCCCAGTCAACTGATCTGGGTTTAATCCATCATCATTCTTTAGCTCACTCCACCACCCCAGTTCAGACATGGCCATATGCAAATCAGTCTGACCCTGTGCCTCATGGGAACAGTCCAGCCCGAACTGCCAAGCCATGTCTTCCCTGGACCGGAAACAAGCATCCTGGGACCGGTTTCGGGTTCAAAACCCTCATCAGCCAGGCTATCTTGAATCCAGTGGCAAAGTGAGCAAGGGACCCACGTCTGGGCATACCCTGCCAACTTAGGGCGAACAAAGCGATACCAAAGGGGATGATGGACGGAGTGTTAGAGCAAATCAAACACTCACCCCCAGTCAACTGATCTGGGTTTAATCCATCATCATTCTTTAGCTCACTCCACCACCCCAGTTCAGACATGGCCATATGCAAATCAGTCTGACCCTGTGCCTCATTGGAACAGTCCAGCCCGAACTGCCAAGCCATTTCTTCCCTGGACCAGAAACAAGCATCCTGGGACCGGCTTCGGGTTCAAAACCCTCATCAGCCAGGCTATCTTGAATCCAGTGGCAAAGTGAGCAAGGGACCCACGTCTGGGCATACCCTGCCAACTTAGGGCGAACAAAGCGATACCAAAGGGGATGATGGACGGAGCGTTAGAGCAAATCAAACACTCACCCCCAGTCAACTGATCTGGGTTTAATCCATCATCATTCTTTAGCTCACTCCACCACCCCAGTTCAGACATGGCCATATGCAAATCAGTCTGACCCTGTGCCTCATGGGAACAGTCCAGCCCGAACTGCCAAGCCATGTCTTCCCTGGACCGGAAACAAGCATCCTGGGACCGGTTTCGGGTTCAAAACCCTCATCAGCCAGGCTATCTTGAATCCAGTGGCAAAGTGAGCAAGGGACCCACGTCTGGGCATACCCTGCCAACTTAGGGGCGAACAAAGCGATACCAAAGGGGATGATGGACGGAGCGTTAGAGCAAATCAAACACTCACCCCCAGTCAACTGATCTGGGTTTAATCCATCATCATTCTTTCGCTCACTCCACCACCCCAGTTCAGACATGGCCATATGCAAACCAGTCTGACCCTGTGCCTCATGGGAACAGTCCAGCCCGAACTGCCAAGCCATGTCTTCCCTGGACCGGAAACAAGCATCCTGGGACCGGTTTCGGGTTCAAAGCCCTCATCAGCCAGGCTATCTTGAATCCAGTGGCAAAGTGAGCAAGGGACCCACGTCTGGGCATACCCTGCCAACTTAGGGCGAACAAAGCGATACCAAAGGGGATGATGGACGGAGCATGAGAGCAAATCAAACACTCACCCCCAGTCAACTGATCTGGGTTTAATCCATCATCATTCTTTAGCTCACTCCACCACCCCAGTTCAGACATGGCCATATGCAAATCAGTCTGACCCTGTGCCTCATGGGAACAGTCCAGCCCGAACTGCCAAGCCATGTCTTCCCTGGACCGGAAACAAGCATCCTGGGACCGGTTTCGGGTTCAAAACCCTCATCAGCCAGGCTATCTTGAATCCAGTGGCAAAGTGAGCAAGGGACCCACGTCTGGGCATACCCTGCCAACTTAGGGCTGAACAAAGCGATACCAAAGGGGATGATGGACGGAGCGTTAGATCAAATCAAACACTCACCCCCAGTCAACTGATCTGGGTTTAATCCATCATCATTCTTTAGCTCACTCCACCACCCCAGTTCAGACATGGCCATATGCAAATCAGTCTGACCCTGTGCCTCATGGGAACAGTCCAGCCCGAACTGCCAAGCCATGTCTTCCCTGGACCGGAAACAAGCATCCTGGGACCGGTTTCGGGTTCAAAACCCTCATCAGCCAGGCTATCTTGAATCCAGTGGCAAAGTGAGCAAGGGACCCACGTCTGGGCATACCCTGCCAACTTAGGGCGAACAAAGCGATACTCAAAGGGGATGATGGACGGAGCGTTAGAGCAAATCAAACACTCACCCCCAGTCAACTGATCTGGGTTTAATCCATCATCATTCTTTAGCTCACTCCACCACCCCAGTTCAG
This sequence comes from Calotriton arnoldi, assembly GCA_963921515.1. NCBI lineage: Eukaryota > Metazoa > Chordata > Amphibia > Caudata > Salamandridae > Calotriton > Calotriton arnoldi. The sequence goes on from CAWUFW010014545.1 coordinate 146,512, forward strand.
ACATGGCCATATGCAAATCAGTCTGACCCTGTGCCTCATGGGAACAGTCCAGCCCGAACTGCCAGCTACAGGGCTTACTTTTCAAAAACTTCCATGATTGTGACACAGTGCAGACTGGTGTTGTGTGTATGCACTGCCCCTGTGACAGGAGACAGTTATGACTGACTTGCCAGACAGGCCTGTGCCATGACATTCCAATCGCAAAGGGTGATCCAGCAGTGGTGTGACATGTCCTGCATGCACACCATTGTTGCATTGTCTATCAGGACATGAGGACATCATTGTGTCTGGTGATGGAACCAAAACCCGCATATCAACAGAGACTTTGCCCATCACTTCTCCTGACACATGTACTGAGTCAGTGGCAGGAGATGGCATGTGTTTGGAGTGACACATTTCCATATGTTCTCTTGGATGTCCAACAACTGTGTATGTGGTGCATGTGTGCACATATGATTAGTCGCATACAACAGGCAGCAGACAGATGGGTGCATGGACAGGTAGGATATGTGTGGCATGACTGACTGTCAGGCAGACAATGGGCTTCTTCAAATCAGTGTCTGCACTTATTGCAATGTCTAGCAAATGATGGCAGGGCTTGCTCTGTGATGTGCTGTACTTACTGTGGTGTGTGTGGGCAGTACAGGTGACTAATGTTGCTCTGTTTATCCTGATTGTTTGCCGATACATCCACGGCCACAGGAGGAGACAGCTCCACGGACCAAGAGGAGCGGCAGAGCCAGACTGGGTCCACTGCAGGGGAGACCGAGGGACCCAGTGGCACGGAGGGTGAGGGGAGCCACACTGAGGAGACCTCAGCTACGACCACCTTGGCTGGGGAAAACAGCACTTCCAGTGAGGACTCCCTTGTGGAGGCGGGTGTCAGCAGACCAGAGGCAGCATCAAGCAAGTCTGTCCCCGCCACCACCACCATCTCGACCCTCCCATCTGCTCCCATCCCACATGTCCGTGGAGGCTCCCGTGTAGGGGAGCGTGTCTCCTTCATGCCAGGCACCGCACCCCCTGCCTCTGTCCCCCCTGCTGCCCTGAGTGTGGAGTCTGTGGACTTGTTGAAACAGATCCATGTAGGGCAGACATCAATGCTGAGTGTCCTCCATGCACACACGGGTCTTTTGACACAACTGGTGTCATTCATGGAGGGCATGTCATCTGGCATGTCTGCCCTACATCGGACCAATCAGTCCATGGCCTCCTCACTGACGGCAGCAGTGTCCCTCCTGCAACAGTCCCTCACCCCTCCTACCTCCTACCTCTGCCCCATCCACAATCCCCAGCACCCTACCTGTCCCAAGCACACACACACCGGCACCGGCACGCACCAGCACAGATACAAGCAGCACACAGACACACAAGCCAAACTCCAGATGCACACGCACGCACAGTCAGGGGACTGATATCTCACTCACAGGGAACGGGGCCCAGACACACACACACACATCCACGAGCACTCCGCAGTCCTCAGATGCCTCTCCCTCCAAAACCCCTTCCCTTGCCTCACCTGCAACCCCCCCTCCCAGAAGCTCTTCCTCTGTGAGGTTGGCCTCTTCCCCACAGATACATCTGACACGAAGTCCAGGTGGAAGAGGCGACCACCACACACAGAGGGGAGTGCCCCTCACACCCGGACACCCTCCCCCAGGCACAGGCAGGCTGAGGACCCCATTCGAAAGTCCCCCCGGACCAGGAAGGGCAAGACCCCACCACCACCCAGCTCCACCACACAGTCTCTCTCCTCCATCCCCCAGGCCACCACTCCACAGGTTCCACCGCCACACCCTGCCCCAGGTTCCGCCACACACCGATACCGCATCCCCAAACTGCTTAGGCCCTCCCCCCCTACCACTTGCTCTTCCACCCCCAAACCAGATGCTCTGCCTGTTTGTGCCACTGGTGTGGAGACCGGGTCTCCCCCCTCTGTCCTGCCCACCTCATCTGCCCCCCCTTCCACTCCCTTGGAGTCATGCACTGCAGTGGAATCCACAACCACCCAGTCTGACTGGGGCACTGCAGTGGGGACCCAGTCCACTCCATCTGACCGGCCCACTGCAGTGGTTGCAGCACCCACACCATCTGACTTGTGCCCTACAGTGGTGCCGGCCCCCACTGAGTCAGACACCTCCACTGTAGTTGCCGGTGACACTCCTGCACCCACCACCCCTTCACTGCCTCCTTCTGGCATCCCCTGATCCTGTCCCTGCGGTGCCTGGCCTGCCCCTTGTATGCCCCTCCGAGGGGATGTCCCCTGTCCGTACCAGTGCAGGCAAGCAATGGGTGACAAGTTGTCACATATCACCCTGTTGGGACTGTGTATTTGGACTGGCCATTGGCCTTAGTTTCTTTTGGACTTGAATTTTTCATTTAACATTTGCTGAATAAAGCCTCTTTTTGTTTACTTGTTGTTTTTCTTTGGATGTACATGATGTAGATGAGTATCATCATGCATTTGCAGTTGTAATAGTGTTCAGATCATGAAAATGAAGTGTTGCTGATATGGACTCCATGTGGTCCATGGGATATGTGTCCTAATGTAGTCTGGATCTATGGCATCCTTTGCTGCAGTCTGAGGGTGTAATGTTCAGCATTTGACACAGGGATGTACGTTTTGCATTTGTAAATTAACATGTTTGGCTTACACTGATGCACATCTGGTGGGCTTACCACTGTTCAATGTTTCTATTTCCCTGACTGTGTGCCCATCTCCACTGGACATGCAGTTTAGCACATCAATGTTGAAGGACTCATCTGTGTATACAGTGCAACTTGCTTGACACGTGTTTTGGGTGTATGCAGATGACTGACGTGACACTCCCGTACCCAGGCTGATGTGAGCAGAGCCTTCAGTGTGTTGTAGTTGTTGACTCACTGACCAAGTGTTCTGCTGACATGTTTGAGTCGTGCACAGACAAGGTTTGGCACAGCGGACCTTCCACAGGAGTGGAGTGCCATCATGGCAGTGTGTAATCCCGTGACATTGGCTGGGCCCGTGTTGTGTGTTGTGTGAGCATGTCTGTGTGTGTTCCCTTCCCTTTTCCTATACAGGCTGTGTCCCTAGGGATGTACCTGTTTGTGATGCTTGCTGAGTTGTCCTGTGTTCATCCAGCATCTTGGACCTTGTTTCTCCGGGATGTGGGTGCATGGCAAACTAATGTTCATCAGGTTGTCATCCCTAGTTGTCTTTGTTGTCAGGGCTGGGGATGTGGGCAAACGCAGATGGGACACATTCAGGATGCCCCTAGGCACTTGTTGGTTACACAAGTCATGTAATTTACAGTTTGTGGTAGCTTTCAGTGATTGTGACACGTTGTGTGTGTGACTGCTGCCACTCCTCAGGGTCAGAGCTGCAATGTTGGAAGTTGTCTATGTGTGTTCTTTGTGGGTGACCTTGGCTTCTTCATTGGTGTGTGACTGTGGCCGGGATCCCATTGATTGGGGTGGATTTCACGTCATGCCCATGTACGGCGTACTGTGCAGTATGTCAGACATTCACGAGTCTTGTTGACTGGCCATGTGTGATGGGTTTCTGCACCTTAGTTCCCACCACCACCCCTGGGATTGTCATGGGTGCATGTGCAATGTCACCAGTCCATGTGAGCTTCACTGCTGCACATTGGTGGAGATCAAGGTGTGTGGTGTTGAGTGTGTGCAAATGAGAGTTGTTGCACGGCTAGACCCCTACCTCCATATTGGCCTTGGCTGACAGGCCGTGCTGATGGATTTGTGCTTGTGTAGGTGTGATGGTAGTTTGTTGCTCAAGACACATGACTGTGGTTCACAGTGTGAACGACATCTAGCTTTGTTATCACAGTGGGATTATCATGCAGGCCAGTGTCACCACAATGTGGAGTCCCTGGGGGTAGTGCTGTGGTGGGTCTGTCTCTTGCTGTGTTAGTTGCTGTTCCTACAAGCTTGTGTGACATGTGTAATTTGGGCTCACTCTCATCTAACAATGCCTGATTGCTCACATAGGGGAATCCGATCCATGAGTTACTTTTGTGTGGCACTGTATACACATCTGTGTGATTGGGATTCAGGCCTCCTCATGTGTTGTGTGGTTGCCTGGGGACACTGGCACCCCCCCCATCACCTGTTGTGTTTGATATGCAGTGTGAGGCTGCCTGTTTGTGTTTGTGCATCTGCACCACTGCATTGGCATATCTTTAGTGTGCCATTGGCTCTATGTTGTTTGGTGGATTTCCCCTGCTGTCCCTGGGACTCCTAGGTCATCAGTCAGCACAATGATCATGGTTTGTATGTCCCATTGCTGCCATGGTATGGTATTTGTTCACCTCACATCTACAGTCTCCACAGGATATCTACATTTGTGTGTCCATTGGTGCAGATATGTGGGTCTGCATTATGATGGTCACTTCTGTCATTGTGTAATTGATGAATGTTGACAATGTCAGCCCCCATGGGTGATGTTTGTCTGCACATGGCCAAAGGTATGTCTTATTTGCACTGCACTGTTTGCCTCACCCAATCTATGTTGCTATGGGACACAAGCACTACTTTGCCACTGATGTGTTTGTTGTTCTGTGACCAAGAATCATCCATGCTGTTTGGCAGTTGCAGCTTTTTCCATGACAACACTTACCTTTTGGTCACTGTGATGATGTGGGTTTAGACCCCATTGCCACAATGTTCAATTGGGCTTCAGCTATGGACCCCACACTTACATTTTGGTCACTGTGATGATGGGGGTTTAGACCCCATTGCCACAATGTTCAAAATGTGCTTCAGCTATGGACCCCACACTTACCTTTTGGTCACTGTGATGATGGGGGTTTAGACCCCATTGCCACAATGTTCAAAATGTGCTTCAGCTATGGACCCCACACTTACCTTTTGGTCACTGTGATGATGGGGGTTTAGACCCCATTGTCACAATGTTCAAAATGTGCTTCAGCTATCGACCCCACACTTACATTTTGGTCACTGTGATGATGGGGCTTTAGACCCCATTGCCACAGTGGTCATGGTCTGCTTACATTGTGGAGGCCACACACATTTATGTGTGACACATGTGATAGGGGGTCACATTGTATGTTCAATGTCATGTTCAGTGTTGTAGGTATTTGACACAGACTACACACGCTTATCATGATGTTGGGGGGATGTCTTTTTCTGACATTCCTTATGTTGGAGTATGCTGGTTGTGTCATGCATTACCCGTCCTATGAGTAGGGGTGGTGGTAGTGGTAGGCATCCAGGCCCCCATGAGTAGGGGTGGTGGTAGTGGTAGGCATCCAGGCCCCCATGAGTGGGGGTGGTGGTAGTGGTAGGCATCCGGCCCCCCCTGAGTAGGGGTGGTGGTGGTGGTAGGCATCCGGCCCCCCATGAGTAGGGGTGGTGGTTGTGGTAGGCATCCAGCCCCCCATGAGTGGGGATGGTAGTGACAGGCATCCAGCCCCCCCTGAGTAGGGGTGGTGGTGGTGGTAGGCATCAATTCCCCTATGAGTGGGGATGGTAGTAGTGGTAGGCATCCCGCCGGTGGTAGTGACAGGCATCCAGGCCCACATGAGTAGGGGTGGTGGTTGTGGTAGGCATCCAACCCCCCATGAGTAGGGGTGGTGGTAGTGGTAGGCATCCAGCCCCCCATGAGTGGGGATGGTGGTAGTGACAGGCATCCAGCCCCCCATGAGTAGGGGTGGTGGTAGTGGTAGGCATCCAGCCCCCCATGAGTGGGGATGGTGGTAGTGACAGGCATCCAGTCCCCCCTGAGTAGGGGTGGTGGTGGTGGTAGGCATCAATTCCCCTATGAGTGGGGATGGTAGTAGTGGTAGGCATCCAGCCCCCCATGAGTAGGTGTGGTGGTAGTGATAGGCATCCAGCCCCCCATGAGTGGGGATGGTGGTAGTGACAGGCATCCAGCCCCCCATGAGTAGGGGTGGTGGTGGTGGTAGGCATCAATTCCCCTATGAGTGGGGATGGTAGTAGTGGTAGGCATCCAGCCCCCCCTGAGTAGGGGTGGTGGTGGTGGTAGGCATCAATTCCCCTATGAGTGGGGATGATAGTAGTGGTAGGCATCCATCCCCCTATGAGTGGGGATGGTAGTAGTGACAGGCATCCAGCCCCCCCTGAGTAGGGGTGGTGGTGGTGGTAGGCATCCAGCCCCCCATGAGTAGGGGTGGTGGTTGTGGTAGGCATCCAGGCCCACATGAGTAGGGGTGGTGGTAGTGGTAGCCATCAGGCCCCTATGGGTGTGTATGGCATTGGTGATAGCCATCCCGCCCCTATGGTTCTGCTGTTGCTGGTGTACGTCATTTCTGCATCCCTATGTGTATGTGACATGTGTCGGGTACGTGTCGTTTGTTTGTGTTGTGGGTGTTTGACTTACCGCCTGCGCCGTACGCGTCCATACCGGTTCCGGTAATAGATGTAGAGTATTGGTAGGACCTGCGCGATGGGATTCATGGTTGGGCCGTCTCGTTCGTGTTTCTCGTGGCTTCGACTCGTACTCGTCGCTGGCTTGTTCGTCTCGTGAGCCGTGGATCGTCTTGTGGCGCGAATCGGAGCTTATGTGCAGCTCTCCCGGATGCTCTGACGTGCCGGACGTAGCGACGGGTTTGGCGCGTACGGAAGGCGCATCGTACTAGTCCGGCCGGAAGGTGCTGTGTATTTACTTCCGTGCGCCTCAAATCGGCGTTTACGGATCCGGCTCGGGCGGGGAATAGGAGCTGGAATGGGTACGTACGGCTGGGTCGGGATCTGGGCAGTTATGCGCATCGTACTTGCTCGTTCGGACGAATGTTCGAATCGGTCGGGAAACACGCATTCGGCTTGGTTTTTTTCCGGACGAATAGTGTTAGGTGCGCTTCCGGCCGGGATCGGAATCGACCCCTTAATCTTGAATTGGCTCATCGCGTCCTGGGAAAGAATTCGGCTTCTCCACTTCGTTTCATAAAAAACAAACTAAATTTGGAACATTTCCTAAATTGACACTTTCACTTGAGAAAGTATGGCCTTCTTCTGCTTGTAGTAATGCAACTTTTATAAGTGAGACAGGATTGACTTTTTCAAGTGGCAACAAAATAATAGCTGATTTGTAACATTTTTAAACATTTTTAAATGTCTTTTTAAAACCAGGTTTTTAGCTATTTTTAAGAATTTTTTCTAAATTGTCCAGATTTTAAGTATGGTCATTGTCATCCAATTCGAAAGTGGAGTGGGTGTTATGTTTCTTATAGAGGCCCTAATATAGACACGTTCATATATGCCGTATATGGTCATAATCGTATATGCCCTATTATGGTCATAATCGTATATGCCGTATTTTGGTTATAATCGTCTATGCCCTATTATAGTCATGATCTCCCATTCCCTAATATAGGCATGATCTTTCACCTACATTAGTTCCCAACAGTACACAATGAACTCTGAGGGTTGAACGTTATCTAGTCTGTGGTTTGAACACTGCAGGGTTTTTCCCGAACACAGGCCTACAATGTACTCATAAATTATGCATGAGCATTCACCAGCTACATCTCCCGCATAATATGTATGTACAAAGTTCACCCCTGACATCTTCCTCATGTCCAACAAAGACCAATACAAACCATATTAAGGGACGAGATACCACATCTTGCCACGGTAAGATAGAGGGAACCGAGACTTCCATTCTGACACACAGGGCCGGACTGGGAACCAAAACCGGCCCTGGCAAAGTGCTCGGCTGGCCCCCCTGGGGGTTGGGGTTGCGGCCGAGCTGTTTGCCAGGGCTGGTTTCGGCCGATTTTGTTACAGGGGGCGATATTGCAGCTATGCTGCAAAAACGGCCCTGTAACAAAAACGGCCCCCCAGGGGCCCAAAACCGGCCCCCACGCTGGCGGCCCACCGGGGAAATGCCCGGTGCCCGCTACGGCCAGTCCGGCCCTGCTGACACACTGACCAGAGACGCTGAGGCTCCTACATGCAGTCGCTCCAGCTGACAGCGGTCTAACACAGCCCTTGCAGGGTGTCCAACTCGAGACCAGGACGGGGTCCCACACTCTCTCTATTCAGATAATGGGGTTCAACTAAATCCTAGAAGGATTCTTGGCTCTTAGGCTTTTAGACCTACACACATGCTAGGTACACTGAGGTACATCTAGTTAGGCATCGTAGGAGTGCGCGCACTATTAGAATACATTTTATATTCATGTATGTATTCATGATTCTTGCAATATGGTAGAACTGTACTATCCTTTCACTTTTATCGTACTGCTGATAATATATCTCTGCTATTGTCTGCTGGTTGTTGCAGCACATATATTTTACACCAGAATAACAATTGTTCAATAAATACTTATTGAAACTTCCGGACTGTTTATTCTGTGTAACTCTCTGAGACAAACCGAACAAGTAAGCACAAGGGACTGAGCGAAAAGTAGTACATTGTTTCCACAATTTTGAGGGATCAGGGTTGTCATGATCTAAGGTTGCCAGAAACTAATCTCTCCCCGATAAGAGGAGATTCTAGTGGCACTGTGAGCTAGCTAATGCAAATCCGGCTAACATACGCGTTGGTGGTGCACAGAGCCAGTCTAACACCAAGCCCACAGTTTATGTTATCCAAATGCGCAGGTCCTGCAGGGGTACTATAGGAACTACACGACACTATAAGTCACCCCTACAGCAGGCCTTTTCAATCCTGAAGGCAGAGTGCTATTTTCTAAGTGTGAGGGTTCCCTTGAATGAGCATAACACCCCTACAGCATTCGGAGTCCATTCTCCCGGGTTGTAAGTGAGACAGCCATATAACATATAGATGGGCACCGCGCCATTACGCGATGACCATTGTAGGAGAGTAGGATCTGCTTCACATGGGTACCCCCACTTTTTGTTGATGCTTCACTGTTTTTCGACCTTAGTCTGGCTGGGGCCCTGCTAATCAGAACCCCAGCCTAGCTGCTTCCTCTCTAAAATGGTTTCCCTGTGCCTTAGGCACATCTCTGATTGGAATCTGGAGAGCCCTTATAAGTCCCTAGTATATGGTATACTATGTACCCAGGGCATAGGTACCTCAGAGGCCTACCAGGGGCTGCAGCATGTATTGTGCCACCCCTGGAAGGCCATCCAAACTGACACCACAGGTCTGCTACTGCAGCCTGGGTAAGGTGGTGCATGCACCCCTTACAGTGATATAGGCTACCTATTTCACTATATACATACACACATATAAACCTATAAGTCACTCCTATGGCAGGCCTTATCAATCCTGAAGGCAGAGTGTGTGGTTCCTATGTGAGAGGGTGCCCCTGCATGAGCAGGGCCCCTCTGCAGCATTCGGAGACCTTCTCTGATGCTGTTTGTAGTGCAGCCTGACCATATACTCTTAAGCGCATTATAACCTCGCGTTAAATGCTAACTTTGGGATGGCTGCACGGAAACATGTCATGTTTGGTGTCAAACATCTTGGAATACTACCCCCCGCCAGTTCTGGCGGCGGGGGTAGCATTCCACCCTTCTAGAGGGAAAGACATGTACACACCGGTATGCCCGGTACTGACTTTCCAAGCCCTGGCATCACAAAATGGATGCCGCTGCCACAGACACGAGTCTGGCCTCCTGCTGCTGACTGAAACTCCGGCAGGGGAGGCCTGGACAATAGGTTTCCTGTCCCAGGGAGGTGTGACCACCTCCCCAGACAGGATAGTGTGTATTGGGGCTGGGCGGGAGCACTCTCGGGTGCTTTGAAGTCCTGCACTGGGGGCACATTTGGTGTCCCTGTGCATACCCCAGTTCAAACCGGATCAGGGGCTTCCAGCCCCTGCTTTGGCGCGAACTGGACAAAGGGAAAGGGGTGTAGCCACCCCTCTGCCCTGACCCACCCATAGGTGGGACCACAGAGTAAGTCCAACCCCTAAACTTAGTATAAGTATGGGACCCCAGTCCTTAGGACTTTAGATTATCCCTGGACGAAACTCTGACACAGAATCCTGGACCTTCGACGCTCTACTTAAAGATTAGAGGACAGAAGAATCTCCCTTGGGGTCAAGGAGTGACTCCCCTGCTTGGCAGGCACCAAAGAAGCAATTGTCCGGTCTGCATCGCTGAAGCTCCCGTCGGACGCCGAAGTCTTTGCATCACCAGAGGTGGATTTCCAGACTTCCCCGAGGCTACCCTGAGTCCCCAGCAAAGCTGAGGCCCGTAGCTGTCGTGGGTAACGTGGAACCGTGACCCCTGGACACCGCACGCATTTGCAAGTGCATCCTCTTCTGGGTCTCCCACGAAGTCGTGCTTTGGGCTCCAAGTAGCCCCAGCCTCCAGCACCAACTGCACCGAAGATCACTGGCCTCCACTCCACGAGTGTCCTGTGAGCCAGCTCCACGTGCACCGTCTCGAGGCTCCTTCGCGGTCGCTAGCCCGTTGGCTAGTAGCCCTTCACAAAGGCCAATCTTTTCTACTTGGGCTCCCTGGTTGCTCCAGGCTTGCCCTCACTTACCCTTGCTGGGTGAGTTCCTCAGACCTTGCTGGTCTGCACAATCGTCAATCTTCATCTTCATCGAGACTTGCCGTTGCCAAGGCCTGTTGGGTCCAATCCAGTCGCCGACACCTCAGCACTCGACAGACATTGTGTACCAGCCCGAATCCTGCTCCTGGTCACCGACAACGCCTCCTGGACCTCGTGGCTGAAGAGTCAAGACAACCATCAACCTACCTGAAGCACTCGACATCGGTGGGCATCTGCTCATCGCCTTCCTGGTCACTGGCTAGTGACCCAGACTCTGTCCCCTCTGCTTTCAGGTTCTTCAGATCTCCGATCCACCTTTGGATCCACCCGGACACTTTTCACTTGGTCGCCAGCAGCACTTTGCAGCAGATCGCCATTCAAATCGACGACGAAACCTGACCCCGAAAGGCACCTATGCACCCGGCGTCCCTGGGTGAGGTAACAAGAGTACTCCGGTGCTCCCGTGGGTAGAGACTCTAGAACGACCTAGTTCTCAAAGGGTTTGCTCCAAGTCCTTCTTTAAGTGTCCCTTTTCATTAAATTCCAAACCGCGACTTTCTCCATAGAAGTTAACGGCGATTCGCGGCTGTGTTACTACACTGCACGCGTCCCCCGTGGGTCCCCTGTGTCACTACCTTGGGTGGTTCCTTGTGGTCCAAGCACTTCTACAGGCTCTAGGCCTAGTGTCTAGCTCAGTCGTGGTTCTTATACCACTTTATTGGTATATGGTTTGGTACGCCCCTAGGGCCCAAACGTGTATTTGTGCTATTACTGTGTTTAAATAACTTATAACTTATGTACTTCGAACTCTAGCCTCATAAAGAGACTAGAGGGGTGTGTTTAGTAATAAATACATATATTTTGAATATATACCTGGTGTGGTGCTCTTTCATTTGGTCACTCAAGAGATTATAGACTGGTAAAACAAGCTGCTTTACATTCCTTCAAGACTTAGCCTGAAGGCTGCTCTCCATAGCTACCACTAGGATAGCTTTCAATAAAGGTTGTCTTTAACCTATCTCCAATAAGGGGTTGTTTGGACTGGTGCAAGGTGCCCACTATAATTAGTGGACAGCATATGCCAGGCCAACTTCTCACATTGGTGTGCAGCGTGTGGGATTCCAGCTTGCTATTGTTTTACCAGATAATCTCAATTGAATTGATCAACTGAAAACCACTAAAGGTACCTAAGGTACATATAAATTAAGCTTAGTATACAGTAAGTTCTACTGAACTTAGAGTTGTGTGTTAAGGGATAGCACACCCTTTCTACAACTCAAGAGAGTTTAGTAGGCCACACTAGAGTAGGTAGTGCATACACCACACCTCACTAGTGATGTCTTCAAAGCCAGGACCCAGAGAGTCCTTGCCAGAAGCCACTGGGCTTCTTCCCTCCAAGTATGATACACTCCCATTCTTGGAATTGAGAGCTATATGCAATGTGAGGAAACTGAAGACAGGCCAAAGTCCCACCACCCAACATCTGAGAGAGATGTTAATGGCTGATGATCTCAACAGGCCCTTAGGGACTGAAGGGGTAGGTGCAGAGGGTGGGGCAGAAGATGAGGATGGGGCCAGGGGTAGCAACCCCCCCCAACCCTCCCTCTGGAACTGACCAGGAGGGTGACAATGACCCTGACCTGGAAAACCCAATCCCTCCTGTGGAAGAGGAAGAGGAGGATCAGAATGACTTCCACTTTGTCCCCCAGGAAGGATTATGAGTGTGCCTAGAAGGTCTAGATCTCCTTCTCAGGAGTCTAACCACTCTGACACCTCAATAGGGACCTCTGTCTCCTCTCATAGGAGGGAATCCTCTCATGAGAGGAGAAAGAGGCTGATTCAGTATGAGCAAGCCCAGCTTGAACTCAGAAAGCAGCAATTGGCTCTAGACAGGGAGTCCCTAGATCTCTACAAAGAGAGAAAAAAGTTGGGACTAGAGGGCCCATGGTGGCAGCAATATCCCTAAAGATAGGGAAAGGTCTTATGACCATAGAAACCTGAGCAAGATTGTCCCTCCCTACCAGAGTGGGGATGACATCCACAAATGGATAACTGCTCTAGAGAGGGCCTGTAAAGTACAGAAGGTCCCTCAGGAGCAGTGGGCAGCAATCTTGTGGCTCTCCTTTGCAGACAAAGGTAGAGACAAGCTCCTCACTGTAAGAGAAGAGGATGCTGATAATTACAAGGTCTTGAAGAGTGCTCTTATTGATGGGTTTGGCCTAACAACTGAACAATACAGGTTAAAGTTCAGAGATGCCCAAAAGCACAGACTCAAGACTGGGTAGACTATGTGGATTGTTCTGCTAAGGCTCTGGAAGGCTGGTTGATGGGCAGTAAGGTGTGTGACTTCACAGGATTGTACAATCTGATAATGAGGGAGCAGATTCTTAATAACTGTCAAAATCAGCTGTTGCATCAGTACCTGGTGGACTCTGATCTGACCTCTCCCCAAGAATTGGGAAAGAAGGCAGACAAATGGGTCAGAACCAGGGTGAGGCAGAAGGTACAGAACCAAGGTGGTGACCCTAAGAAGCAAGATTCTAAGAACTCTGATAAGGGTGGGGAGAAGGGTAAAGATCAAAAGTCTTCACAAGGCCCCCAAAAATCTTCTTCAGGTGGGGATTCACAGTCTACCAAAGGGAAAGGCCAAAGAAAACCATGGTGCAAGGTCTGTAACCAAAAGACCCACTGGACCAGTGATTGCACCAAGTCCAAAGACTCGACTCCAGCCCCCACCAATGCCCCTAAGGCACCTGCTCCCCCAAGTGTAGTTACAGTTGGTGGTGGGAGTACTACAGCCAAGGGTTTAGTAGGGTTGACCCTGGGTACTGAGATGGGCTCTGACCTAGTCAGAGAACTCACTCAGGCTGTCCTAGTCTGTGATGGAGGCATGGATATGACCTCCTCTATGAGTCCCAGTAATCTGGGCAAGTACATACAACAGCCTTTAATCAATGGACGAGAGGCTTTGGCATTTAGGGACACAGGGGCAAGTGTCACCATGGTGACACAAGACCTTGTGAATCCTGGGCAAGTTATACTTGGTGAGATGTACCAAGTGACCAATGCTAGCAATGTCAGAACAGACCATACTCTGGCAGTTGTTAACTTCTCCTGGGGAGGGGTAACTGGCCTTAAGAAGGTTGTGGTAAGTGCAGACCTACCAGTTGAATGCTTGCTTGGCAATGACTTAGAAACTTCAGCTTGGGCAGAAGTGGAGCTCAGGACCCATGCAGAAATGCTGGGGATCCCTGCAGATGTGTTTGCTGTGACCAGGTCACAAGCCAAAATGTCTAGCACTGAACAGGCCTTGGATTCTGGAATAATGGACCAAGTGCCTTCCAAGAGGAGGAGTAGTAGGGTAAAGGCAGTGCCTTCCCCTTGGCTCAGAAGGAAGATCAGTCCCTTGAGGGGGATGATCTCAGTCCTGAGGAAGGAACTGTCCCAGAGGAGCTTGAACCTGAACAGGTTGAGTTCTTGGGGACAGGGGGACCTTCCAGGGCAGATCTGAGCCAGGAGCAGCAGAGCTGCCCCTCTCTTGAACCCCTCAGACAGCAAGCTGCTGCTGAGGCTGCTGGGAAAGCTAGTGGTCCCCATACTGTGTATTGGGATGATGGACTCTTGTACTCAGAGTGTAGAGACCCCAAGCCTGGTGCTACCAGGAGGTTGGTTATACCTCTGAAGTTCAGGGGCTTCCTATTGACCCTAGCCCATGATATTCCCTTAGCAGGTCACCTGGGCCAGAACAAGACTTGGGACAGAATTGTCCCTCACTTTCACTGGCCCCACATGTCTGAAGACACCAAGGAGTTTTGTCGCTCCTGTGTAACCTGCCAGGCCAGTGGCAAGGCAGGTGGCACTACAAAGGCCCCCTGATACCACTACCTGTGGTGGGGGTTCCCTTTGAAAGGGTGGGGATTGACATTGTTGGTCCCATGGATCCCCAAACAGCATCTGGGCACAGGTTTATCCTGGTGGTAGTGGATCATGCCACCAGGTACCCAGAGGCTATTCCCCTTAGGACCACTACAGCACCTGTGGTGGCAAGGGCCCTCCTGGGAATTTTCTCAAGAGTGGGCTTCCCTAAGGAGGTTGTATCAGACAGGGGTGCAAACTTTATGTCTGGATACTTAAAAGCAATGTGGAAGGAGTGTGGAGTGACTTACAAGTTCACCACACCCTATCACCCACAATGCAATGGTTTAGTTGAGAGATTCAACAAAACCTTGAAGGACATGATTAAAGGGCTCCCAGAAAAGCTTAGGCGAAGATGGGACATACTCTTGCCCTGCCTTTTATTTGCGTACAGGGAGGTGCCTCAAAAGGGGTTGGCTACAGCCCTTTTGAACTTTTGTTTGGTCACCCTGTCAGGGGTCCACATGTGCTTGGTGAAGGAAGGATGGGAGTTACCTCTCAAGCCCCCAAAGCAAGACATAGTGGACTACGTACTTGGTCTCCGCTCCCGGATGGCTGAGTATATGAAAAAGGCAACTAAAAACCTTGAGGCTAGCCAGGAACTTCAAAAGGCCTGGCATGACCAAAAGGCTGTACTGACTGTTTATCAGCCAGGACAGAAGGTGTGGGTGTTGGAGCCAGTGGCCCCAGCAGCTCTCCAAGACAAATGGAGTGGACCCCATACCATTGTTGAACAGAAGGGTGAGGTTACCTACTTAGTAGACCTAGGAACACCCAGGAGTCCCCACAGGGTTCTCCATGTCAACAGGTTAAAACCATATGTGGACAGGGCAGACATGGGCTTGCTCATGGCTACTGATGAGGGACAGGAGGAAGAGAGTGACCCACTCCCTGACCTGCTCTCACAGAACCCTGATGATGGGTCAGTGGATGGTGTAGCCTTGGCAGGCAGCCTCACTACCCAGCAGCAAACTGATTGTAGACAGGTGCTCAATCAGTTCAGACACATGTTCTCACTGACTCCAAGTCAGACCACCTGGTGCACTCATGAAGTGGACACTGGGGACAGTCTGCCTATTAAAAATAAGATTTATAGGCAACCTGACCATGTCAGGGACTGTATCCGGACAGAAGTCCAGAAAATGTTGGATTTGGGAGTTATTGAACCCTCAGATAGCCCTTGGGCTAGTCCAGTGGTCCTTGTGCCAAAACCTCACACCAGTGGTGGGAAAAGAGAGATGAGGTTTTGTGTGGACTACAGGGGTCTCAATGCAGTCACTAGGACTGATGCCCATCCAATACCTAGGGCAGATGAGCTAATAGACACTTTGGCATCAGCCAAGTATCTAAGCACATTTGACCTGACAGCTGGCTACTGGCAGATCAGACTAGCTGATGATGCAAAGCCAAAAACAGCATTCTCAACCCCTAGTGGGCATTATCAATTTGTGGTGATGCCCTTTGGTCTGAAGAATGCACCTGCCACTTTTCAGAGGTTGGTGAATACAGTCCTTACAGGTCTGGAAGCCTATAGTGCAGCATATCTAGATGATATTGCTGTCTTTAGCTCCACCTGGGAGGATCACCTGGTCCACCTCAGAAATGTTTTACAGGCCCTGCAAAAGGCAGGCCTGACTATCAAGGCCACCAAGTGCCAGATAGGGCAGAGTCAGGTTGTGTACCTGGGCCACCTTGTGGGTGGAGGCCAGGTTCAACCCTTGCAGAGCAAGATCCAGACCATCATGGACTGGACTGCTCCAACTACCCAGACTCAGGTGAGAGCCTTCTTAGGCCTGACTGGGTACTATAGGAGATTTGTCAAGGGGTATGGATCAATAGTGACACCCCTGAATGACTTAACTTCCAAGAAAATGCCCAAAAAGGTTCAGTGGACAGTTAGCTGTCAAAAGGCATTTGATGACCTGAAGCAGGCCATGTGCACTGCTCCCATTCTACAGAGTCCTGATTACTCCAAGAAGTTCATTGTTCAAACTGATGCATCTGAATTGGGGGTAGGGGCTGTACTGTCACAATTGAATGAAGAAGGTCAGGATCAGCCAGTAGCTTTCATTAGCAGAAGGCTGACCCCTAGAGAGAAACGTTGGTCAGCCATTGAGAGGGAGGCCTTTGCTGTGGTCTGGGCTCTGAAGAAGTTGAGGCCATACTTGTTTGGTACTCACTTCCTTGTTCAAACAGACCATAAGCCCCTCTTATGGCTAAAACAAATGAAGGGTGAAAACCTCAAACTGCTTAGGTGGTCCATTTCCCTACAGGGGATGGACTTCACAGTGGAACATAGACCTGGGAGTAACCATGCCAATGCAGATGGACTCTCTAGGTACTTCCACTTAGAACATGAAGACTTAACTGGGCAAGGTTAGTTTAATGTCCCTACGTTTGGGGGGGTTGTGTAGGAGAGTAGGATCTGCTTCACATGGGTACCCCCACTTTTTGCTGATGCTTCACTGTTTTTCGACCTTAGTCTGGCTGGGGCCCTGCTAATCAGAACCCCAGCCTAGCTGCTTCCTCTCTAAAATGGTTTCCATGTGCCTTAGGCACATCTCTGATTGGAATCTGGAGTGCCCTTATAAGTCCCTAGTATATGGTATACTATGTACCCAGGGCATAGGTACATCAGAGGCCTACCAGGGGCTGCAGCATGTATTGTGCCACCCCTGGAAGGCCATCCAAACTGACACCACAGGTCTGCTACTGCAGCCTGGGTAAGGTGGTGCATGCACCCCTTACTGTGATATAGGCTACCTATATCACTATATACATACACACATATAAACCTATAAGACACTCCTATGGCAGGCCTTATCAATCCTGAAGGCAGAGTGCGTGGTTCCTATGTGAGAGGGTGCCCCTGCATGAGCAGGGCCCCTCTGCAGCATTCGGAGACCTTCTCTGATGCTGTTTGTAGTGCAGCCTGACCATATACTCTTAAGCGCATTATAACCTCGCGTTAAATGCTAACTTTGGGATGGCTGCACGGAAACATGTCGTGTTTGGTGTCAAACATCTTGGAATACTACCCCCCCGCCAGTTCTGGCAGCGGGGGTAGCATTCCACCCTTCTAGAGGGAAAGACATGTACACACCGGTATGCCCGGTACTGACTTTCTAAGCCCTGGCATCACAAAATGGATGCCGCTGCCACAGACACGAGTCTGGCCTCCTGCCGCTGACCGAAACTCCGGCAGGGGAGGCCTGGACAATAGGTTTCCTGTCCCAGGGAGGTGTGACCACCTCCCCAGACAGGATAGTGTGTATTGGGGCTGGGCGGGAGCACTCTCGGGTGCTTTGAAGTCCTGCACTGGGGGCACATTTGGTGTCCCTGTGCATACCCCAGTTCAAACAGGATCAGGGGCTTCCAGCCCCTGCTTTGGCGCGAACTGGACAAAGGGAAAGGGGTGTAGCCACCCCTCTGCCCTGACCCACCCATAGGTGGGACCACAGAGTAAGTCCAACCCCTAAACTTAGTATAAGTACGGGACCCCAGTCCTTAGGACTTTAGATTATCCCTGGACGAAACTCTAACACAGAATCCTGGACCTTCGATGCTCTACTTAAAGATTAGAGGACAGAAGAATCTCCCTTGGGGTCAAGGAGTGACTCCCCTGCTTGGCAGGCACCAAAGAAGCAATTGTCCGGTCTGCATCGCTGAAGCTCCCGTCGGACGCCGAAGTCTTTGCATCACCAGAGGTAGATTTCCAGACTTCCCCGAGGCTACCCTGAGTCCCCAGCAAAGCTGAGGCCCGTAGCTGTCGTGAGTAACGTGGATCCGTGACCCCTGGACACCGCACGCATTTGCAAGTGCATCCTCTTCTGGGTCTCCCACGAAGTCGTGCTTTGGGCTCAGAGTAGCCCCAGCCTCCAGCACCAACTGCACCAAAGATCACTGGCCTCCACTCCACGAGTGTCCTGTGAGCCAGCTCCACGTGCACCGTCTTGAGGCTCCTTTGCGGTCGCTAGCCCGTTGGCTAGTAGCCCTTCACGAAGGCCAATCTTTTTCTACTTGGGCTCCCTGGTTGCTCCAGGCTTGCCCTCACTTACCCTTGCTGGGTGAGTTCCTCAGACCTTGCTGGTCTGCACAATCGTCAATCTACATCTTCATCGAGACTTGCCGTTGCCAAGGCCTGTTGGGTCCAATCCGGTTGCCGACACCTCAGCACTCGACAGACATCATGTACCAGCCCGAATCCTGCTCCTGGTCACCGACAACGCCTCCTGAACCTCGTGGCTGAAGAGTCAAGACGACCGTCAACCTACCTGAAGCACTCAACATCGGTGGGCATCTGCTCATCGCCTTCCTGGTCACTGGCTAGTGACCCAGACTCTGTCCCCTCTGCTTTCAGGTTCTTCAGATCTCCGATCCACCTTTGGATCCACCCGGACACTTTTCACTTGGTCGCCAGCAGCACTTTGCAGCAGATCGCCATTCAAATCGACGACGAAACCCGACCCCGAAAGGCACCTATGCACCCGGCGTCCCTGGGTGAGGTAACAAGAGTACTCCGGTGCTCCCGTGGGTAGAGACTCTAGAACGACCTAGTTCTCAAAGGGTTTGCTCCAAGTCCTTCTTTAAGTGTCCCTTTTCTTTAAATTCCAAACCGCGACTTTCTCCATAGAAGTTAACGGCGATTCACGGCTGTGTTACTACACTGCACGCGTCCCCCGTGGGTCCCCTGTGTCACTACCTTGGGTGGTTCCTTGTGGTCCAAGCACTTCTACAGGCTCTAGGCCTAGTGTCTAGCTCAGTCGTGGTTCTTATACCACTTTATTGGTATATGGTTTGGTACGCCCCTAGGGCCCAAACGTGTATTTGTGCTATTACTGTGTTTAAATAACTTATAACTTATGTACTTCGAACTCTAGCCTCATAAAGAGACTAGAGGGGTGTGTTTAGTAATAAATACATATATTTTGAATATATACCTGGTGTGGTGCTCTTTCATTTGGTCACTCAAGAGATTATAGACTGGTAAAACAAGCTGCTTTACATTCCTTCAAGACTTAGCCTGAAGGCTGCTCTCCATAGCTACCACTAGGATAGCTTTCAATAAAGGTTGTCTTTAACCTATCTCCAATAAGGGGTTGTTTGGACTGGTGCAAGGTGCCCACTATAATTAGTGGACAGCATATGCCAGGCCAACTTCTCACAACCATCTCGAAACTGGCTGTAACGAATCCTGTCCTGTTTGGTATCAAACATGTTGGAATCATACGGTCTGGGAGGTATGATTCCAAGCACTGTAGAGGCCCTCTGTTAGGCCCTTAGTGCTCCCGATACCAGTCTTTGTTATATGGGGTTATGTGGCCCTTAGATACATTGTCGACATTGCTAAGTTAGCATGAGTTTTGCTTGCCCTATGCCGTTGCTTTTGCGCACGCCTCTGCTAAGAGTTTGTTTTCGCGACACTTTGCCTCTGCCCTGTACATGATAACAGATTGTTTTTCACGTTCTCAGCTTTCCCTTCAATTCTGTCTGAACATAATGTGCAAGGTCGATCAACAATGTCTCTTGTTATTCTGTTCTGGTCAGTCCCTATTACCTAGACAAAACATGTTACCAACAGCTGCAATATGGAAGAATCGAGCTTTGATATAGCGTTGTTGCATGTTTTTGAAACACACTCGAAGAAAGCCGTTCCATGGAGCTGAGCTCTGCTGTTCCTATGATGTAAACCTTTTTGCGTTTAGGCTTTCAGGTAGGGGTCTGCTAATAATGCCTAGAGATCTTCTGTTATATAAAATAACTTCTTACTACCAAGGGGAGGGTGATTAGGCCCAGTTATTTTGCCTTTTTCACAGTCTTTATAAAATGACGACTCCTTTTGTATTCTATGGTATTGTAACAATGCTAATGATGCTTGCCTTATGCATTTTGCTGCTGGTTGTGGTTCGCATACTGTTTTATGAATCACTATAGTCAAAATAAACATTTTGAACTTATTTAGTGACTCTGATTATTTTTATTGTGGACAAGTACGTGAGAGCGAAAGATTGTCTTGTTCCCGCGACTCTGAGGTGAGTCTGGAGTGCTCGTGTTCTGGGTTGTCTAAACATTCGTAGCTTCTTGATATTTGTAGGAGACCGAATGAGACACTATTGCTAGTCGGTTGGGATTTTGGGTACTAAGGTGATAGGAGGTACACCCCTATTTACTGAGGTCCTGTTTTCTTGTGCATAGTTCTGTGTATGAGCAGAATCCCCGCAACATGGCGCCGCCAATGTTTGGTCTGGTTCTTATCTGCGAGACGCTTGAGTAGTGCTCGTGCTGGTCCACAATACCCTCACTTCTGTTTCCGGAGACAGCTGTGACGGAGTAACCTCCTATATTGACATTTTTATAGGTTTATTCAAGCTTGAAGTTTTAAAAGGTATTTCTTTTCTTATAACCCGTGTTTGCGCTGCCACTCTTTAAGTTGTTCTACTGTCTTCTCTGTAATGGCTGTTGATATTCCGGCTCATAGCAGAGCCGCGCTGAGGGCGCACTTGACTCGTTATGCAGTCCCTGATGCTGGGGCCGCGCTTATTTTTGTGGTGGAAGCCGATCCGGCTCACCAGTTTGAAGTTTTTACTCTTGGGTCACCTTACCGGCGGTGGATGGAACTGATGATATGTTTCACACATATACTGCCACTGCCGTTCCTCAGCAGTATCAGCCTTATAGAGCTCTTGAGATTCCGCTTACAGCTTGGCAACACCGTATTTGGTTTAATGGTGCCCTTCCTCACCCATTAACGGCAGTCCGTTTAGGCCCTTTATCTATAGATGGGGCCACATGGCCCGTTTTGGCTGGGTTTACCCCACACCCACGTGCTTTTACAACTGCAACTCTGGCAGAGCTCCGCGTCTTACATACATCGTTAATACGCGTATATAGAGCTGTAATACAGTACGTAACCCGCACCGTCCAGGTGGGACCACCTGGCCCTGCTGGACAACCTACGGGTCCTGGTGGCGTGACCATCAGTCCCGTTATAGTTAATTCTGTCATGGGCAAGCACCCACAGAATAAGGATGAATTTCCTTATTGGCTTGCCGAGAAATTTGGACAGATAGAAGCTGTCTTTCCTAATACCACTCCTGTGGAGAAACACAGGATTTTAACTATTAGTTTACCTAAAGACTTAATTCCCGAATTGGCTGATTGTAACACCTGGGGCAGGGTGTTTGCAGCGGTATATTCTATGTGTTTCGGCACTCCCTCCATGACCGTGCTCCCCTCTGTGATTAAACGCGTTCAAGATGAACACGGAGCAGAAGCGGCTGTCGAGCTGGGGATGAGACTGGTGGGAGTGTTCGACGTGGTTGCTGATATGATCCTTGCGAATGTCAAGGGCGATGCCGTTAGCTTTCAAGTAGCAAACCGCTTAGAAGCGGTCGCGGAGGCTGACAGACCGCGAGAATTACCAAAGATTATTGCGAAGGCTTATAAAACCATAGGCCGCAATAGTCTGGGAAATAAGCCTACGACTCAAACACAAACGCAGTCTCTAAGTCAACAGAAAGCCCAGCCTGATAAGGATGGGCGCCCTTTCTTTCCTAAAAAGAATTGGCAAAGAAATAAGAAACAGGGTTCCCAACAGCAGAAGCAGGGTTCGCGTGCCAGTTCACCGACCCCTGATGCTTCTGAACGTACTTATGACTTGCGCGATCGCGCTAAAATTAAGTCTCCTGATAGATTTCAGGTTCCTGATCAGCGTTCTCCTCGTTCGTTACAGGAAACATCAGGCTCACAAGCCGGTGGAGGTGATCGCCAGGATCGGGGTAGAAGTCAGCCTGCGTCACAACAACGTGAACAGCCTCGACAGTTTGAAGTCAAGGACAAGCAGAGTGATTTCGCTCGTACCCGACCTCCTTTTCAAAAAAAGAAGGTTGCAGCTTTGACAGCGAGATATGCCACAGACGGTGAGGACGCGACTCCTGGATTGGACATGGGCAGTGACTCTGCTCGACAGCGCGGCGGAAGTTACCATAGTCAGGGAGGCTCTGCGTCCCCATCTGGATGTGACAGCAACTGACACATTTGTTACTATTGAGACTGCAGATACCCGGGTTGCCCCCCCGGATAGACTATACGAAGTCATTTTCCAAATTGAAGGTGATATCATGTGTCCCATTAAGGTTGTTTTCTGGGAGAATCTAACGGCTACATATGACATTTTATTGGCGGAGAAGGATTGGCCTCCACCCTTTGTGTTATCCTCTTCTCGGGGGGAAGCTGTGATACTTCTGAGTTTTTCACGTTGTGCCCTCAGGAACAAGCGCAGGCTTTCGCAGAGGAATGGGCTTTGGCCTTAGCCCCAGCGGTGTATCGCAATCAGGTGGGTTGGGACGTTGATTCACCAGCTCATGAAATACCATTGCGCTCTATGCCACAACCTCAACCTCAATATCCCATCAAACGAGAAGCAAAGGCTTCGGTTTGTGACATTCTAAGACAATTGGAGTATCAGGGGGTAATTGAGTCATGTACATCACCTATGAATAATCCTCTCTTTACTGTCCCTAAACCTGATGGTTCATTTCGGATTGTATTGGATTATAGAAATTTGAACAGCCATTGCCGCACCTTTGCGGTACAAAACACACACAGCTCGGCGCTGGTGAATAATATTGTTCGTAAAAAATACAAAACGACACTTGACATTTCCAATGGTTTCTACAGTCACAATCTCGACCGTGCGAGTGGTGACCTGACAGCATTCAGTGCCGTCGGAAATCAGAAAAAATTTACACGATTGCCTATGGGGTATAAGAATAGCCCCGTGGCATTTGCGGCTCGCATTGTGTCTTTGTTGCATGACATTGACCCTGAGGCCTTGTCGTACGTTGATGACATCTATTTGACTGACGACGACCTCGCCCCGCATCTCGACCGAGTCGACCGCATAATCTTATCTTTTGCCGATTACGGTTATAAATTCAATTTTGCAAAGTCACACATTGCCCATCTGGCAGTGCTCTTTTTGGGCTATGAGCTCAATAATGAGGGAAAGGGTTTAGCACCTCACTTCCTAGAGAAATGTGCACATTTGCAAGCACCTTCTTCTTTGAAAAAGTTACAATCCCTGCTGGGTTTTTTAAACTTCGGGAGGACTTACATTCCCGATTATGCCCAGCGTATCAAACCGCTTTATGCGTTGATACAACCTAAGTTTTCATCTGACCAGCTGGCTTCCGGATAATACTTCCGTTCTGCAGTCTTTGCAGGCAGATTTGCTTGCGACTAACTTCTTAATGACTCGTGATAACACCACCAACCTGGTAATACGTATTGTTTCAGGGGCAGTGGGTTTCACGTACTTAACATTCAATGAAGGAGACACAATACCTATTGCATACAAATCACACTTGTACACTGCGGCTGAAATGCGTTTTTCCTCTGTTGAGAAAATCTTGACTGCAGTGCAGATGGCGATTCTAAAGGAACGCTCACTGGCGCAGGGCAAACGCATTCTTATGGTCACCTCCTTCCCTGCTTTGGAAGCGGTGACTAAAGCAAGTGTACCTAACTCGAAGGCATTACACCCACGTTGGATTCAGTGGGCTACTTCTTTGACGTCTTCGGATGTCACATTTGTCTTTGATCCATCACTTCAGACTCAGGAGTTTTTACAGTATGAATTTGTTCATCCGCCTCCTTTGTCGCTTCTTCCTCTGAGTGAATACAAATGCATCATTTATACCGATGGCTCGGCGCAGCCGGCCACGGGTTCCAAACATGCTTATTCAGCGGCTTGCGCTATTGTGGCTGGCTCCATTGAAGATGGAGAGTTTAAGTCTTCCATTGTGCACACACAGGCACTAGGAGACTGTACGGCGCAATTGGCGGAGCTGCGTGCTCTTGTTCTAGCTCTAGAGTTTGCTGATCCTCTTGTGAATACTCTTATTGTGTGCGATTCTTACTTTTGTGTCCAGTCATTCAATGACAACTTATTCTTTTGGTCTCAAAATGATTACCGTGATTCTAAAGGCAGCGCAATTAATCATAAAATGCTTTGGGTTTGAGTAGCAGATCTTAAACAACGTCTGCCTCTCACACATGTTATTCACACTCTCGGCCACCAGCGTGCCGGAAAGCACGCTCTTGGAAATTCTTTGGCTGATGAAGCAGCCAAGTCTGCAGTAGCCACGTGTTCCGTAGCAGCAGTTACAAGATCTATGACTAAGATTGATAATGAGATTCTGGCAGCGGTCGCTGCAACTAGGGAGGGAGGTAATTATCCTGCGGGTTTCCCTTCTAAATACTCTTATCATGTAACTCCCGAACAGGTTCCTTATGCTACCGTGCCTTCGGTTGGGGCTCGGCTGATTCCAAACTCTGACCGCAGACCATCTTTGATCAAGGCCGCACACAAATGCATTGCTTCGGCACATGCTGGTGTGTCGGCAACAGTCTCTATTCTTCAGCAACGTTACTGGTGGCGTGGTTTATATAAACAGACTCGTAACTATGTTCTTTGCTGTGATGTTTGTCAACAAATCAAGCCTTCTACGGTCCCACGTCCGCCACAAACACGGCTGTGTATTTCTAATAGACCTTTTGGCTGTGTCTATCTTGATCACTGCGGTCCTCTTTCTTCTGATACTGCATACAAGTATATCTTGGTTGCGGTTGATTCGTGCACTCGATTCCTGTGGGTCTGGCCACAACGTAGTGCTGACGCTCGAAATGTCATCAGGGATTTGCGTGTCTTTATCGGGATGTTTGCCTGTGGTACCTTCCATTCTGACCAAGGTCCAGCGTTTGCCTCTAAGGCTTACAAGGATGCAATGAAGTCGTTGGGGGTACAGGTGCAGTTTTCGTCTCCATACAGGCCTGAGGGCAATTCAGTTGTGGAGCGAATGAACCGTGACTTAAAGCAATCCTTGACAGCTAGAGTCTTAGGTACTGGCAGGGACTGGCTGTCCCACTTGTATGGGGTCCAACGTGCACTAAATAATCTCCCTAGAAGATCTCTGGGTGGGCTGACCCCTTACGAAATGCTCTTTGGCTTTCACATGTTTGTTCCTGACCTTGATGGTCTGGACATTGTGGTGGCTGCCTCTAAGTTTGACGTAGATAATCATTCTGCTATGTTACAGGATCTACAAAAGGCATGTGATACTCTGGCAACTGAGCATTTACCATCTTCGCCTGCTGATGCACTACTGAATCCTGTTACCGGTTGGCTTCCTAAAATTGGGGATCTGGTGAGAGAGAAGATTGAAAACAAAAAAGAATTTGGTCCCTCTTACCGTGCTCCTGTTTCAGTACTTGGACTGAAGGGTACTCGTACAGTCATTCTAGCACCGTTGCCAGGTCGCAAAGTCAACAGGTACATCTCAGTGGACAATGTCAAGTTACACCGTGTGGCCGATTGTGAATAGTGTGACACCTGCAGTTTCGTGCAATGCAATATCCTTAGCACCATTAACTTTGTCGTCATCTGCTGCCACACGGATGTCTGCTCATATGATGGACACAGTAATTGATCTTCAGCCTTTGCGACAACCCTCTTCTGCAATGGATATTGTGTGCCCTTTTCCGGCTATTGATTCCGTGAGTGAGATGCCATCTAGCCCACGAGTATGAATGGACGATTCAACACTTTCACCTTTACTTGCAAGTCCAGTGAGTGCCTGTGATGGAGAACCGGCACACCTTTCTTCTGCCTCATCCTCCTCATCATCCAGTTTGTCTGATGCACCTAAGTCTAAGTTGCGTATTTTTTACTCCTGGTTCAAAAAGACATACTTCGTTCCCCCATGGACCTACATTTGGTTGGTGCTTATCCTGATATTCCTCTTCATGTCAATTGGATTTGTGACAGTGTTCTTTTTACTTATAAATGGCCATTATCTCCCTGAACGCTCTGCAGTAAAAATGGTCGATGGAACTTTGGCTCCTCACACATCGTCCCATATCATGAAACGTGACCAGTCTTTTGTGAATATTTCAGCTTTCCCAGTTCCTGATGGCATCGTTTGGGACAAAGTAGCTTATGAAATCCATGGGCCGACTGAGGTCCTTCGTGTTCCATACGTGTTTCGCGTCTCATTGGGAGATGTGGTGACACGGGACATACATTCGGATGATTGGGATGTGCAGGCAGTTCATGCATTGTTTTCAGATTTAAAATATTATGCTGCCTTTGATGCTGAAGATTTGTATTTAAATTCTGCCAATTATGGTGATCTCTTTTGCTATCAACATTATGGGCATCATTTTTTACACAAAACAAACACCATGAGACCTGTTTTTAATTTTACCCAATGGGAACATTGTCCAACTCCCTTAGAAGGGAGTTCTAAAACTCTTAGAAATAAGTTCACCTATTTTTCAGATTATGATTTGACTAATCCTGAATCCTATTTTTTTCGGCTTCAAAAATCCCCTACATCTAAGTACCTGTTATCCCACACTAAACTAATTTACGCCAACTCGTTTAGAACACAGTTGGCCACACACGGTTATGACCATTGGAAACAGACTATAGATTTAAAATCAATCTGGGGCACAAAGCCATGGCAGGTTCAGGGCACTGAGGCATTACATCGTGCCTGCCTGATCCCGACTCAATTGCTGTTTTTAAATAGAACCATTTACCAAACATCCTGTTATGGCCTTGCCACTGTCAAAAACCTAAATACCCCCTCCATTCCTTCATTAGCTGAATATGACAATTGGCGGTTACATAATAACTACACCATTGAGGCTTTGCAGGCTCTCCTTCAAAATGCCTCCTTTAATGTTTCTGAGGTTGATTCATTAGGATGGTTGTTGTGGCAAACTAATGCAAATGCATGCCAGTTGCGTTTCTATAATGTTACACCTGGTTTCATTCAGACTAAGCCTGACCCTCGTTATCCACCTCATCATTCTGTGACTACATACTCGGTAGGTAAATTGTGCCAGCAGTGGCTAGAACACTCTACCCTGGCATCTGTCAAACAGCACCTTTCCATCCTATAGAACGATATAGATTTGGCTGATTTTCTCCTAGGCCCACGTAATCCAAGGGCCAAGCGATTTCTTTATGCCTCTTATAATGAAATTTGGAAACTTTCACAGATGGAAGCCGCCTTCCGTCTGCGTCAAATTGACCAGGCAAACTTGGAAAAAGTCCTTGCTGTAGTGGACAACAGCATTAACACGCTTTCTTCACGCATTTACACCTTAGACAATATTGTTTCTTCTGTAATAGATATTGTGCAAAGTGATGTTTCTGTGTTATATCATGGTCAGAATCAGTTAAGGTCGGTCATGCAATTTGCTTGGACGTTGCAGACACTGAAAATGGGTAAAGTGCCTTGGGATTATTTGAATGCCACTGCTTTATTTTTGCCTTTTAACCTGACTGATAAACAGAAGTTTATGTCCATGAAAGATGCTGTATATACGCTGTTACATATTGAACAATTGGAGCCTTTGTCGTTCTCCATAGCGGAAACGGACTCTGCTGTTTGGTTAGTTCATGACGTTATCACTTTGCCCTTTTCGCTTTTTCAATTTAAATCATGTATGCAACACTTTCATGTTGGCCGCTTTGAACCGCTTGGTAGTGCTTTTCTGCATGAATTATGGGTCCTGCCCTTTGCTTATCGGTGTCTAAGGGAGGATAAAGAGGTTTTCCTTACAGGGGAGGAGTGTGATTCGATAGTGGGTCACTCTCTTGTGTGCAAACACGTTAAATTGCACGGCGAGTGTAACATGTCAGCGCCCAATCTCGCTTGCTTTTTAAAAGGGACCCCAGTACCATCCGTCACGCCTGTCTTTACATTGCTTACTAACGGCAGCTATCTCATTTTAAACAATCAAGACTGCTGTGGTTTGCGGGCGGGTGTCCCATACTTGGTAACTGTTTCCCAGCGCGTAACTTGCTGTAGCAATGTCCTTTTCCCGCCCCGCAAGGGAGTTTAGATTCTTCGCTTTGGCCTTCCATTCCGACTTTGAAAACAGAGTTCAACAAGTTGAGCAGGCTCAAAGCCCTTTTATTCCAACAGGAGGTGGCCCTCACTTCCGCCCGTGAAACATTCAGATTGCAGGTGGCTCGGACCTGGAGTGAGATACAGTTGCTTATTAACACTAACCTCCCACTTCATTTTGGGGAACTAATTCACCAAATATTTAATGCATCTGAAACGACAGACCTTGCACATTTTTTTAAATGTGTGGGATCTGGCCTTGTCTCTTCCTTTCAAACTATATTCGGGGTAATACCGGCTTTTATTCATTCTATATTTTCCAGCGTTTTTGGAGGGTTCCCCTTAATATTGGCGCTGACAGCTGGTGTCCTGCTTCTCCTCCTTGTGCTTCGTAATGGCTGCTCACTTTGTGGCTCTGCACAGGCCGGCCCAACTACAACTGTGCCGTGATCGCCTGTATGAGGCTTTTGGATGCTTGCCTTTGGCAACGCTTGGCGTGAGTTACGACTTGACATTCCGCTTTGCCTATTTTACTTGCATGCAGCCAGTGCTTCATTTCAAAAGATGTCATTTCTCCTGGGCGATGGAACTTTGCTTATCGAACACGTGGTGTCCAATCCCTGATTTCAGCCGGTTGATGGGTCCCTTAGAGACGCATGACGAGGCTTGTTCTGTGGATGGTCAAATGACGCGTGCAGCTTTACTTGGAATCTTGGATCAATGGGATATCTGTGCGGCTGCGCAGAATTTCCTACAACGAAGTTTCATTGAATGTCACGCCAGTTTCCCATTTATACTTTTGGATGCTCCTGCTTGTGAGGAACATGACTGCTCCTTCGACTTACTAAATTGGATGTCATCGCTTTTTTCTACCAATGACAAGGATGAACTATTGGAAGGAATTGCATTTCTTTGCACCCAAACCTTCATGGATTGACTACTTGTGTCGTCCCTACTTCGCTGTCTGGAATACAGACTCTCTTTTTTCCTCAAGCTTAAAGTGCCTTTGGCTTTTTCTTCGGACTTTCCCTTTTTTCTCCGATTTAAAAAATAATTTTTTAGAAAGTCCCTCACCAATATTTTAAACAATGCCTGACTTTTGAACTCTGTTTTTGTCCTTTTGTCTATGTCCTACTGACTTACCAGGGGGAGGGTGTTATATGGGGTTATGTGGCCCTTAGATACATTGTCGACATTGCTAAGTTAGCATGAGTTTTGCTTGCCCTATGCTGTTGCTTTTGCGCACGCCTCTGCTAAGAGTTTGTTTTCGCGACACTTTGCCTCTGCCCTGTACATGATAACAGATTGTTTTTCACGTTCTCAGCTTTCCCTTCAATTCTGTCTGAACATAATGTGCAAGGTCAATCAACAATGTCTCTTGTTATTCTGTTCTGGTCAGTCCCTATTACCTAGACAAAACATGTTACCAACAGCTGCAATATGGAAGAATCGAGCTTTGATATAGCGTTGTTGCATGTTTTTGAAACACACTCGAAGAAAGCCGGTCCATGGAGCTGAGCTCTGCTGTTCCTATGATGTAAACCTTTGCGTTTAGGCTTTCAGGTAGGGGGTCTGCTAATAATGCCTAGAGATCTTCTGTTATATAAAATAACTTCTTACTACCAAGGGAGGGTGATTAGGCCCAGTTATTTTGCCTTTTTCACAGTCTTTATAAAATGACGACTTCTTTTGTATTCTATGGTATTGTAACAATGCTAATGATGCTTGCCTTATGCATTTTGCTGCTGGTTGTGGTTCGCATACTGTTTTATGAATCACTATAATCAAAATAAACATTTTGAACTTATTTAGTGACTCTGATTATTTTTATTGTGGACAAGTACGTGAGAGCGAAAAATTGTCTTGTTCCCGCGACTCTGAGGTGAGTCGGGAGTGCTCGTGTTCTGGGTTGTCTAAACATTCGTAGCTTCTTGATATGTGTAGGAGACAGAATGAGACACTATTGCTAGTCGGTTCGGATTTTGGGTACTAAGGTGATAGGAGGTACACCCCTATTTACTGAGGTCCTGTTTTCTTGTGCATAGTTCTGTGTATGAGCAGAATCACCGCAACATCTTCTAGACCCGGACAGCACAACATGGCCGATGTCAACCAGAGACTCGATTCTGCCCTCCTGCTGCTGAGCCAAACTCGAGCAGGGGAAGGCAGAACAATAGGTATCCTGTCACAGGGAGGTGTGACCACCTTCCAGACAGGGCTTAGTGTATTGGGGCCGGGTGGGAGCGTTTGCCTGCGCCATTCAGTCTGCTTAAAGGGCACATTTGGTGCCCTCCTTGCATAGCTCAGTTAAAAACAGCTCAGGGAGCCGTTGGCTCCTGCTCTGGCCCAAAAGGACATGGGAGCATCCTCCTCACTGTCCAACCCTTCCCCTGGGAGGGAACCCTGAATCGTCCCAACCCTTTCCTTGGGGGACTTAAGGGCTTACCTGAGGGTGGGTCCCTAGATTCGTCGTGGGACACGATTCATTTCAGACACCACTTCAACTTTGACCGTCTGGGCACGCTGGACTTCGCTCTGGGCATCAAGGCTGCAACCAGAAAGACTCCTGCTACTCCTGATCTCTTTGCCCTGCTCATCTGCTGCAACGTCCATGCCTGTGCTCCATACAGGAAACCTTCCAAGGTCTGTGGGCCTCCAAGACACCTGAAGGAATCTCCCTTGAAGTGAAGGAGTCACTTCCCTGCATCTGCAGGCACCGCAACTAAGCTGACTGGTCTGCTGATCCTTGGCTCCCACGGACTCTGAAAGGCTCAGCAACACAGGTGGTGATTCTTCCATTCCACCGAGGCCTGCCCTGTCCTCTCACCAAGTTTGAGGCCAGTATCCCTTGTCGGAGCCCCAGGATCCGAACCCCTGTGCCCTGCATCGACTTGCAGTTGCAAAGGCTTGTTGGCTTCCTTCCATCAAGATCTTCGGGCTCCAAGTAGCCTCCACCTCAAGCATCTCCAGTGACCAAGATCTTTGTCCCCACCACATCACTTGCACCGTGGGCCTGCTTCTCTGGTGAGCTGCTCGAGGACCCCTTGCGACTCTAGTGCCTCCGGCCTGTGGGTTCTGTTGAGGGTCACCTTTGAATTCTTATGGCTCCTCTGATTGATTGGGGCCTGCCCTGACTCCACTGCTTGTGGTGAGTCACCTGGACCTTGCTGGTCCCGACACAGCACCTTCTTCGCTTTCCACGTTGTTAGCTGTGGCCAAGGCTTGTTGGTGCTCCTGACAGACACCGACCCCTCAACTCTCGACATCCGACATGGGACATCTCGTGAATGGCTCCCTCCATAGCATCGCCTGGTCCTCACAGCTGCAGCTCCAATGTCACCGTCATCTTTCCTGCAACACCCGACATCAGTGGGCACTCGTCTTCTGTGCCCCCTGGTCACTCCCGAGTGACCTAGACTCTGTACCCTCTGCTTGCAGGTACTCTTCACCTCGACTCCACCTTTGGGTTCCACCAGACACTTTCACCTTCTCCAGCAGCTGCACCTTCCTGAAGTCGCCCATTGAGTTTGACAACGGTTTCCGATGCCACTTCATACCTATGCACCCGGCTTCCCGGGTGCAGGTAACCTGGTTCCAAAGGTATCCCCGGGTGGGGTGGCTCTCCAACCTCTTGTCTTCCATGGGACTTCTTTAGGATCCACTGGGAAGAGTCCTCTTTTTTTTAAATTGCAACCGCACTTACACATTGATTTGTACGGAGAATGCGGTCGTGTCCCCACACTGCACACGAACTTCGTGGGGCTCCTAGATAATCACCTTAGGTGGTTCCTTGAATCCCCGACACTTCTACGTCCTCTGGGTATATTCTTGACTCGAGCCGTGGTTTGCATACCATTATTTTAGTATATGGTTTGGTCTCCCCCTGGGGACCACTGTGTATTCTGTGCTACTTACCTGTTTCTATTACAAAGTATTGTGTGTATTGTGCATATCTCTGGGTAGGAGATATCTGTATGTGTTAGTGAGTGTCTTATAATAAATACCTATTTTTATAAATACACTGTGTGGGTCTTTTTCAATTAATCTACACCTAGAAGATTGCATTCTGGTCAAACAAGCTGCTTTACACTCCTTCTGTACTAAGCCTGAAGGCTGCTCTCCGCAGCTAACACTTCGAGAGTTTTCTAAGGTTGTCTAAGATCACTCAATTCACCATAAGGGTTGTCTGGATTGGTGCAGGGTGCCCACTTACATAAGTGTGCATCATATACCAAGCCAGCCTCTCACAGGTGCGTTACTAGGTGTCTCGCTGACCCCATAGTCACTATCAGATGTAAGGTATCCATCACCCAGGGAGTAGTTGGGAACTCAGTCAATATGTGTTGTGTCATATGTGCCAGTTTTGCATACTGCAAGAACTGTCCCCCTCCCACTGCAAACTTGGTTCATGCATCCACAAACGTAAGAAATGAATTCCCCTGATACAGGTCCCCCAATGTCTCACAACTCCTGTCTCTCCATCTTAACACTGACATAGTATCTGTAATGCGTAAAAATGGAAGCAATGTCCAGCTCCCCAGCAAAGGGTGGTCGCTTAAATACTCGCTTAACCACTCGCTCCCAAATCTCTGGCACTTGTCCAATCAAGTACAGGGTGCTGCAATGCATCAGGCCACCCTGCATGAGAAGTCCCTTCAATGATTGCCCAGCATAGGTGCTGCGTAGAAATTGATTCTCCCAGTTATCATCTTTAGATGCCCATTGTACCACATATTGCAACTTAGAGGCATAGTAGTAAAGCTCCAAGTCCGGTAAGCACATGCCACCCTCCAGCATATCTCGTTTGAGCTGTGGAAGAGCCACTGACTCCTTCCCCCAGCCCACACAAGAGAGATCAACAAGCTATCCAACTTCTTAAAAGTGCACATGGGAGTATTTAAAAGCTCACAGAGTTAGTCAATCCAGTCATTAAGGTGTCTACGCAACAGCGCTGCTGGATATCAAAAGTGTGGCCCACCCTGACCCCTAGATATCGAAAGGAGTCCATCTCCCAAAGCAGCCCCAATGGCGGTACGTCTGTATCCGGGATCCCCACCAATGTCCTGAGCGGGAACAATAGAGATTTACCTCTTTTTATTTGTAATCCTGCCACCCTCCCAAATGCTGCCAAATGTGCCAAAAGCTGCAGCATCGTCTCTCGAGGATGTCGTAGACAGAACAGCGCATCATCCGCATACAGAGAAATTAAATGCATATCGTCCCCCACTCTGATATCATCATCGCCCATAGCTGTGAGGAGGAATGCTGCCAGCAATTTCTGTGCCAATGCGAAGAGTAGCAGTGAGAGCAGGCAACCCTGGCAGGTGCCCCGCCGTACATCTCACGCTTCAGAGATCAGACCTCCAATGAGTACCCTCGCCCTGGGTGCAGTGTATAGTATCTCTACCCAGTGACAAAAACGGGGCCCAAAGCCCATCTCCCGTAACACACATTGTAGGTAACCCCTCTCCACTGTATCAAACACCTTGGTTAGGTGCACTGATACCAGTGCCAGTTCTTCACCACTACTCCCGGTCTCATGTAGAACGTGAGCTAGTCTACGCAGGTTAAAGCCGAGCTGCGTCCTGGTATAAAACCGCACTGATCATCGTGGACCAGCGTTCCCATCACCCCCGGCAGTCGGCTCGCTAGTATTTTACACAGCACCTTTGTGTCTACATTCAGCATGGTAAGAGGTCTATATGACAAAGGGTCCATTACATCCACCCCCAGCTTGGGCACCATGCATACTACCCCCTCTCTAAGTGTAAGTGGCAACACACCACTCACGCTCGCCTCCTGGAAACACCTCCATCAGTGGACCCACCAATTGTGCCTCATATGCCTGATAAAATTATATTGGGAAGTCATCATTTCCCAGCACCTTCCCACAGTGCATATCACTAATCGCCTGTCTCACCTCTTCAAGAGCAAGCTCAGATTCTAGTTCCTCCCGTATAAGAGGTGACAGCACAGGGAGAGCCACATTCGCTAGGTAGTCTGTCACCGTCCGGTCATCTGAAGTTATTCCCCCTGTAGAGGTTCCCCAAATGATCTCTCAGTACTTCATTAATGAGGTGTCGCATGTTAACTGTGGTCCCATCACTGCGTCGGAGTGCCATGATAGGGGATTTCCCATCTCTCTCTCTTCAGTAACCATGCCAGTAACTTACCAGATCTATCCCTTTCTTTGTGTAGCCTCTGCTTGTGTTCTTGTCTTGTGAACCTATCCAGTCTGTCCCATGTTTCTCCTAGCCATCTCCTGATATCGAACATAACCTCTGCTGCAGTCCCACTCTCATCATCCATTCATGTGGGAGCAAAAAGTGCCTCCGCTTTCCTTCACCTCTATGAGAGGGCAAAAGTCTGCGCTTGGTCTCATCCTAGCTGCCCTACTAAAGTCTTAAGGGGATGGTCCTGCAGAAGTCAAATACTTCCTTTGCCCCCAGTAATCATAGCGTACTCATCGATTATCTGTTAACTGCTAATTACCCCCAGTGCCCCCATCCTCTCCAGATTCAAGATGTTCTCATCTCTCCTAGCCGCCAATGTACTTACATGTTGCAGGAACAACACAACAGACTACATAACCATCAATGGTTTACTTCAAGCAGTCTGTGAATCAATATTTTCCAGCTGAGTTGGCAGCACAACTTCTGCTCAACTGTTCTGCGTGTCGGAGGAGCCAGCACTGTCCATTAGCACATCCGCCAACATACCGTCTTCCTAGACTTCAATCTGGACATCAGGCGTGTACTCTGCTGATGATTGCCTCTGGGATACACACCAGGGAGCTGTACTTCGACATCCCCCCCTTCTGTCCCGACCAGTTCTCTGTGACCCTCAGTCGCATATCGGCACTTTATTCCAGCATCCGAGTCACGTCCAAGAATCTTCAGGGCAGTCAAACAAATTGGTCCTACCGTGGGCGACCACTTGGAGCCTTGCCGGAAACAGAAACATATATGAGTGGCCCAGGGTCCGAAGCTGTCGCTTGACTTCCATAAACGATTTCCGTTGTGCTTGTACCCTTCTGGTATAATCAGGCAAGATGAATATAGTATGATTTTCATATTTCAATGTTCTTGATGTGCGCGCCGTCCTGAGGATACAGTCCCGATCACGGTAATGTAAGATCTGCGCAATCAATGTACTTGAGGGGCCCCCGGCTGAGGGCATGCGACAAATGCATCCAGGGCATAGGTACCCCAGGGGTCCCCCATAGGCTGAAGCATGTACTATGCCACCCATGGGAGACCATTCAAACTGTCACTACAGGCCTGCCATTGCAGCCTGTGTAAGCTGGTGCTAACACCACTTACGAAAGATATAGGTTCTCTATATCTAGGGTCACTGCACTTAAAACATATAAGTAACCCCTACAGCAGGCCTCTTCAATCCTGAAGTCAGAGTGCTATTTTCTAAGTGTGAGGGTGCCCTTGCATGAGTAGGACACCCCTACAGTCTTCGGAGTACAAAATCCCGGGCTGTAAGTGAGACAGCCATATAACATATAGATGGGCACCGCGTCATTACGCGATGACCATCTTGAAACTGGCTGTAACGAATCCTGTCCTGTTTGGTATCAAACATGTTGGAATCATACGGTGTGGGTGATATGGTTCCAAGCACTATAGAGGCCCTCCGTTAGGCCCTCAGTGCTCCCGGTACCAGTCTTCTAGACCCGGACAGCACAACATGGCTGCTGCCGACCTGAGACACGATTCTGCCCTCCTGCTGCTGAGCCAAGCTCGAGCAGGGAAGGCAGAACAATAGGTATCCTGTCACAGGGAGGTGTGACCACCTCCCAGACAGGGTTTAGTGCATTGGGGCCGGGTGGGAGTGCTTGCCAGCGCCACTCAATCTGCTTGAGGGGCACATTTGGTGCCCTCCTTACATAGTCCAGTTCAAACCAGCTCAGGGAGCTGTTGGCTCCTGCTCTGGCCCAAAACTGTACAAAGGACATGGGAGTATCCTCCCCACTGTCAAACCCTTCCCCTGGAAGGGAACCCTGAATCGTCCCAACCCTTTCCTTGGGGGACTTAAGGGCTTACCTGAGGGTGGGTCCCTAGATTCGTCATGGGACACGATTCATTTCAGACACCACTTCAACCTCGAGAGTCTGGGCACTCTGGACTTTGCTCTGGGCATCAAGGCTGCAACCGGGAAGACTCCTTCTGCTCCTGATGTCTTTTCCCTGCTCATCTGCTGCAACGTCCGTGCCTGTGCTCCATACAGGAAACCTTCCAAGGCTTTTGGGCATCCAAGACACCTGAAGGAATCTCCCTTGAAGTGAAGGAGTCACTTCCCTGCATCTGCAGGCCGCAACTAAGCTGACTGGTCTGCTGATCCTGGGCTCCCACAGACTCCGAAAGGCTCAGTAACACAAGTGGTGGTTCATCCAATCCCTCGAGGCCTGCCCTGTCCTCTCACCAAGTTTGAGGCCAGTATCCCTCATCGGAGCCCCAGGATCCGAACCTCTGTGCCCTGCATCGACTTGCAGTTGCAAAGGCTTGTTGGCTTCCTTCCATCAAGATCTTTGGGCTCCAAGTAGCCCCCACCTCAAGCATCTCCAGTGACTAAGATCTTCATCCCCACAATATCACTTACACCGTGGGCCTTCTTCTCTGGTGAGCTGCTCGGAGGACCCCTTGCGACTCCAGTGCCTCCGGCCTGTGGGTTCTGTTGCGGGTCACCTTTGATTTCTTTGGGCTCCCCTGATTGCTTGGGGCCTGCCCTGACACCCCTGCTTGTGGTGAATCACCTGGACCTTGCTGGTCCCGACACAGCACCTTCTTCACTTTCCACATTGTTTGCTTTGGCCAAGGCTTGTTGGTGCTCCCGATAGACACCGACCCCTCAACTCTCAACATCCGACATGGGACAGCTAGTGAATGGCTCCTTCCACAGCGTCGCCTGGTCCTCACAGCTGCAGCTCCATGGTCACCGTCATCTTTCCTGCAACATCCAACATCGGTGGGCACTCGTCTTCTGTGCCCCCTGGTCACTCCCGAGTGACCTAGACTCTGTCCCCTCTGCTTGCAGGTACTCTTCATCCCGAATCCACCTTTGGGTTCCACCGGACACTTTCACCTTCTCCAGCAGTGGCACCTTCCTGAAGTCGCCCATTGAGCTCAACTACGGTTTCCAGCGCCACGTCATACCTATGCACCCGGCTTCCCTGGTGCAGGTAACCTGGTTTTAAGTGCATCCACGGGTGGGGTGGCACTCCAACCTCTTGTCTTCCAAGGGGGCTTCTTCAGGGTCCACTGGGAAGGGTCCTCTTTTTAAATTTGCAACCGCGACTTACACGTTGATTTGTACGGAGAACATGGTTGTGTCCACGACACTGCACACGACCTCCGTGGGGCTCCTAGATACTCACCTTTCGTGGTTCCTTGAATCCCCAACACTTCTACATCCTCTGGGCATATTCTTGACTCGAGCCGTGGTTCGCATACCACTATTTTAGTATTTGGTTTTGTCTCCCCCTGGGGACCACTGTGTATTCTGTGCTACTTACCTGTTTCTATTACAAAATATTGTGTGTATTGTGGATATCTCTGGGTAGGAGATATCTGTATGTGTTTGTGAGTGTCTTATAATTAATACCTATTTTTATAAATACACTGTGTGGGTCTTTTTCAATTAATCTATACCTAGAAGATTGCATTCTGGTAAAACAAGCTGCTTTACACTCCTTCTGGACTAAGCCTGAAGGCTGCTCTCCTCAGCTAACACTTCGAGAGTTTTCTAAGGTTGTCTAAGACCACTAAATTCACCATAAGGGTTGTCTGGATTGGTGCAGGGTGCCCACTTACATAAGTGTGCATCGTATACCAAGCCAGCCTCTCACAGGTGTGTTACTAGGTGTCTCGCTGACCCCATAGTCACTATCAGATGTAAGGTATCCATCACCCCGGGAGTAGTTGGGAACTCAGTCCAAATGTGTTGTGTCATATGTGCCAGTTTTGCATACTGCAAGAACTGTCCCCCTCCCACTGCAAACTTGGTTCGTGCATCCACAAACGTAAGAAATTAATTCCCCTGATACAGGTCCCCCAATGTCTCACAACTCCTGTCTCTCCATCTTAACACTGACATAGTATCTGTAATGCGTACAAATGGAAGCAATGTCCAGCTCCCCAGCAAAGGGTGGTCGCTTAAATACTCGCTTAACCACTAACTCCCAAATCTCTGGCACTTGTCCAATCAAGTACAGGGTGCTGCGAGGCATCGGGCCACCCTGCATGAGAAGTCCCATCAACGATTGCCCCGCATAGGTGCTGCATAGAAATCGCTTCTCCCAGATATTATCTTTAGATGCCCATTGCACCGCATATTGCAACTTAGAGGCATAGTAGTAAAGCTCCAAGTCCAGTAAGCCCATGCCACCCTCCAGCATATCTCACTTGAGCTGTGGAAGAGTCACCGACTCCTTCCCCCAGCTCACACAAGAGAGATCAACAATCTATCCAACTTCTTAAAAAGTGCACATGGGAGCGTGTAAAACACATTCTGCAAAATATACAAGCACCTGGGAAGAAACACCATTTTGCCACCACCACCCTTCCTGCCATGTAAAGCGGCAGAGTATTTAAAAAACTCACCGAGTTAGTCAATCCAGTCATTAAGGTGTCTATGCAACGGGGGGCTTGGCCAGCCGTGGAAGATGACGGACACCTAAAACTGGAGCTCCCGGGCCGGGGCCATCAGATCCCGAAAGTCACCCACTAAGCGGGAAGCATTCGCGCCGTGCTACTGACGGACGCATTGCTGAAGACTCCAGCTGCATGAAGAGGCCACGCCGGAGCAGTAAGATAGCCTGGATGCGCTGCTGTGCGGGAGCCTAAACGGCGGCCGGCTACAGGATCACGCAAGGCCGCGGTCTGCAGCCCACACGCCGGTGAGGTGGTGCGTCGCTAAGCAAAGGGGTCGCAATCGGAGGCATTGCAGAGTGGAGGGGCATTTGAGCTGAAGCACCGCTCTCGACGTCACGGGGCGGCAGCGCTACAACAGACGAGGATGTCGCATTTTTATCCACTCTCCCGGGTCTCACACATGCGTCTGCGGGGTCCGGGAGCCGGGGCCTGGCTGGCGGTATAGCTAGCCTGTGAGCGGGAAGCACAGCCGGTGGAGTCCCAGGAAGCCACCAGATGCTCGTCCAACTGAACACTGGGCAGAGGACACGATGTGGACCCCCTCCTGCCAGCGACTAAACAGGAGCTCTGATGCAGCATGAGGGCTT
Organism: Calotriton arnoldi; assembly: GCA_963921515.1. Lineage (NCBI taxonomy): Eukaryota > Metazoa > Chordata > Amphibia > Caudata > Salamandridae > Calotriton > Calotriton arnoldi. The sequence continues at coordinate 186,050 of CAWUFW010014545.1, forward strand.
AGTTTCTGCACGGCCCGCTCCGTGGACTTATGGAGCAGAAGAATAGCAGGCCCTTTGTGTTGTGGAAGCCCCAGATTGGGTGTTGATGCGGGTCGCAGCTTGTAGTGATGACATGCCTATAGGGTGCTGGACCCTCTATGAGAGAGATTGGGCTGAAAGGAGGTCAGCGGCGGCAGTCGAAGAGACGAGAGTGTAAGAATCCACATATGTAGACTCCCGGTCCTATGAAGCTGTGAGGTATTGCGGTGATCCCTGCGAGGAGTTACCAGAACAGCGGCTGTGCCAGTGCGGAGTTTCGGTTACCTGAGGTGGCATATTCTAGCAGGGAGACCGGTGCAGTGGAACAAGCTGCTACGTGACTGCCCGAGGACTGCCAGGTACGGTCAGTCATATATATTTGCCCGGTTGCGGAGAATACTGGGTGCATGGGAGTTGGTGGTTGCACAAGGGAGAAAGCGGCTGGAAAGTGCGCGGGCACTGTTGAATGCAGAACTGAGGCCACCAGAGCTCTTATATGGTGACGTGGGCTTTGCCCATAAGAATAACAGACGGCGCTCCAGCTAGATCACAACACTAGTGCGCAGCAAAGAGGCACTGGATGTAGACACGGGGTGTGGAGCACCTTGTGTGAACAGCAGCACAGTTGCGCCCGGGCTGCAACTTTATGGATTGTGCACTTGACAGTATGGGAAGGCCAAAGGGTAAACAGGTGGATCTGGGCCCCCAAGTGACACCAGTTCTAATCCGTTGCACGACTCCTAACCCATGCAGGAAGAAATCCCAGATACTCAAAGGCAGGCAGAGCAACCACCAGATAAACTGGACATTATCCTGCGGGAAATCTGCGAATCTAGAACAGTGCTGGAACAGCAGTTGGGCACGATCACTACGGATGTGAGTCTACTCCGAGCAGACCACAAGAACCTGGCGGAAAGGGTACAGACCCACGCAATAGCCCTATCAGATATTACACCGTGGCGCAAGGCTCAGACTGAGGCGGTCTCACAGTTGCAGCGGCAGGTCAGGGAGCTGCAAGATAAGGTGGATGATGCGGAAGGGCGGGCACGCAGAAGCAATATCTGTATAGTTGGGATGCCCGAAAAAAGCGAAGGAAGAGACCCCACAGACTTTATCGAAAACTGGCTGCGCACGGAAGTGGCGCCTGAAGGTCTAACAGAAATGTTTAGTGTGGAGAGAGCCCATAGAGTACCTGCAGGAACGAGGGACCCTGGCCTGCCACCGAGGCCTGTTGTGGCAAAAATCCTGAACTATAGGGACAGGGACACGCTTCTCTGCAAAGCAAGGGAAAAGGCGCCGCTCTTCTATGAAAACTCGAAGGTTTTGCTGTTCCCGGATTATAAACAACGGGAGGCCTTTTATGGAGTAAAGCAACATCTCCAGCAGCTTAACCTGCGTTATGCACTCCTCTTCCCGGCCAAATTGAAAGTCATATACGACAATGCAAGCCATTTCTTTGAGGATGCCGAGACGGCATGGCTGTGGATAGAAGTGAACTTTCTGAACCTGGCAATACTAGAGCAGCATCGGCAGCCTAGGAGGCGAAGTCAGCGGCGTAGGCGCACAGGGCTACGGAATACAGGACAGCAGAAGACGTGGGATGAGAGGGCGCCCACTCTCGAAAGTAAGAGGGCGGCGCTGAAAGCGGCAGCTGAATGGAGAGCAACAGTAGAAAATAGCAGGCGAGACTCATCCTCGGACGGGGGGCCGGCAACGGACTCAGAAACTAGCCAACCTTTGTTTCCCTCACTGACACCACAGACAGCTAGGGACCTGGAGATGTGACTACAGTGGAAGGGCAAACCACGTGTATGCTGGCAAAGCGCAGGCAATGGAGGAGAAGTGCCTACGCAATCGAAGACCAGAGACATTGTGGACTGAAACGTGAAGAAGACACGATGTGGGAGCTGGCAGCAGTTGGTAACTGTATTGGCATGAATGCTCAATTATGTTTTAATATATGCTGTTTGGGAGGGGTGTGCCCCAGGCCCGGGAAGCGAACACAGTTCCCCCCCTTTGCTTTTCTTTTCACCTTTCTTTTCTTTCTTTTGACATCTGTATTGCTTCCTAGCTCTAAGCTTTCTGTCACTACCATGTAACTACTGCAATGCTGCCATTTGGTGTGGCACGAAGGACCTGGCATGGGGCGAAATAGTCCGCCGCTGGCATATCTTCCCCCTTGCGAAAGCAAAATCTAAGTTAAAGCTGCTGTTGTTGTTTGTGGCAGCTGTATGGTCGAGCACAGTTTTGGGGTTGGACCTTCGAATTGGGGTAGTTCTGGTTCTAAAAGATGCAGTTACAAGGGTACACTTTGGGACATGCAATAGATCACACTCGGTAACAGATACAAGGCACACATGCGAGTTATACATAACACATGTAATGTAAATGGCGTGAAGAGCATCATATAAATTTCTTACGTGGAATGTACGGGGCATGGGCTCCTTACATAAAAGGTACCGCATTCATGCGCAGCTGAATAGGCGTAAAACACACATTGTTCTCCTACAGGAGACACACTTGAATACGGGTGGCGGGTAAGCTACAGAAAAGGTGGAGAGGGCAGCTGTATAGCACAACCTATTCAGCGTTTGCAAGAGGCGCGGCAGGATGGATTGGCGGGGTCCCTTTCCGACTGCTAGAGCAGAGAGTGGATTGTGAGGGCAGGTATGTACTACTGAAGGGCGAGTTGGATGGACAGGCGCTGGTGATAGGGAGCATATATGCACCAAATACGGAACAGGAAGGGTTCCTGCAACAACTAAGCACTGCACTAGCGGACTGGGCACACTACCCATGGATACTGGGAGGGGACTATAATGCAGTGTTGGACACGCGCCTGGATAGGTCGCATCTGCCCCTCCGAGGAGCTCTGGCAGTACGGCAGGCTAGGGCAATTGTGGCGTGGGTGAGCAGATGGGAACTCCTAGATGCGTGGCGCAGTAAAAATGCGTTGACGCGTGAAAACTTGTTTTATTCACCGGTACATGCGGTGCACACTAGAATAGATCATATCCTCTGCTCCCCCGTCCTTCTCCCGAAGGTATTAGACATGGCCTATTTAGGAAAAACACTATCTGACCATAGCCCATTGGAGATGGTACTGGAATGGGGCCATGTTCCTACCCTGGTGCCCACATGGAGATTTAATCCCCAATTGCTTGACGATGGGGCCTTTAAGGCGCAATTGTCGACTACTGTCTTCCTCTTCCCCACTAATCAAATGGAAAGCATTCAAGGTGGTTGTGAGAGGCACCTCCATCGGGGCAATGGTGGGAGCTATACAAAAATAGTACGCAACTTAACTGAAGTGGAGGGACAGCTGGGACCCCTGGAGAAAGCAGCAGCTGAATCCCCAGATAAGACGGATAAATTGCAACAGGCGCGGTTAGAACATGCGGACCTCCTGGAGAGGTTAAGAGTAATTGACTACAGAGCGTATGTGCAGAGAGCCCATGTGGAGGCTGATAAACCTGGGACCCTACTGGCGCGTATCATATGGAAGCAGCCCCAAACAACCGCTACAACTAAGATTTGCTTCCCGCTCGGGGAGGTGGCTGACACCCAGCTAAAGATAAATGCGGCATTCCAAAAGTACTACAGGCAATTATATAGTGCTCCTGGGCGCTCTTGTATGCAGGAAATTAGGGGATTCCTTCATGAAGTGAATCTACCAAAGCTGGATGAAGCAGATAGAGATGATCTAATGTCACCGATCACAACAGAGGAAATTCAAGTGGCTATCGGAGACCTGCCGCGGAATAAGGCCTCTGATCTAGACAGCCTCCCCACTGAATTTTATGCGGCATATGCCAAGGACCTAGCGCCACAATTAAGTAAGTTATATGCAGCGGCATTGGAGGAAGGGGCGCTTCCCCGACCACAAGTCAGGCATTGGTGGTATCGTTGCCGAAGCCTGGTAGGGATAGCACTGACATAACAGCGTGCAGACCCCTGTCACTCTTAAATACAGAGTGCAAAATACTGAGGAAGATTCTAGCGTCACGATTATTACCCTGCCTTAACAAGTTGATACATGCAGACCAATGTGGGTTTGTGCCCTGCAGAAATACGGCGCATAATGTGAGGAGGCTGTACCAAGTAATGTGGGCCCCTTTAGATCACTTTCCAATGGCGGGATGTCTATCCCTGGACCTGCGACAGGCATTTGATACGCTGAGTTGGGAGTATATGTTGGTGGCATTGGGCCAGTACAACATACCTGTTGAATACCTGAACTGGGTGAGGCTGTTATACGCTGCGCCAACTGCTCGTGCAAGGTTAGGCAGATATATCTCTAGTGCAGATAAGATTTACAGAGGTGCAAGACAGGAGGCCCGCTATCCCCTTTGCTTTTTATACTAGCGCTGGAACCACTTGCGCACAAGTTGCGGGGTCATCCCAGAGCTGGGGTATACCTGTTGGCCCGACTATGCATGCTACGTCACTATACGCAGACGATATCATACTGTATACTCTGGACCTATATAGTGGTCTTCCTGAAGCAGCAACGCTATGTGCGAAATTTGGCAAGGTGTCAGGGCTTTATGTAAACTTTGATAAATCAGTAGCCTTCTCCTTTAAACAGGACGATGCGTCGCATGCGATTACTTTTCGTGATAGTAGGATACAGTCTGCTCCAACCACATTTAAGTATTTGGGAGTGCACATATACAGAACACAACAAGACACACTAGACGGCAATGTACAGAGTATGATAGCGGCATTGCGATCACAAATAGCGTTCTGGATTACGCTGCCGCTGTCTGCCACGGGCCGCCTGTCCATCGCAAATATGGTAATGCTACCTAGGGTACTGTACTATTTTACGACGCTCCCAATACTAATCCCCTTGAAAGTGTTCCAGGTACTAGATTCACTGCTGACAGAACTAGTATGGGGCGTGGGTCGGCGTAGGGTGGCACTAAAGAAGTTACAACTCCCGACAACAGCGGGAGGTATGGGTGCTCCGGATTTTAGGGCCTACTGTATGGCGAGTCGGCTACAATGGCTCTCATACTGGTTAGCAGGCTGTAATTTGCAGGAAATTGGCTATACACCCAGACTGCTGGCGCAGGGTAAACTACATGCAAAATTACATAGCACACATCCAATTAATAGTGCGGACTCTCCACTATTGCAAATAGCACTGAAGTACTGCAAATACGCTTTAAAGTATACACAGCCGTGCCTGTCCTATGCACCGAATACCCCTCTTTTGGGATTGCCTATACCAACAGGTATAGTTACACAGGGTCAGCTGGTTGGATGGGAGGATGGAGGGATAACAACAGTGGGGGAATTGTTTCAAGAAGGTGTCCTGATGGCACATGCGGATTTTGTTAGCACAAATGGCTTGCCAGACACTTTATTTCTCTTACATGCAGGATTATCACACTGGGTAAGAGGGATGTGGGCCCCGGACGGGCAAGAGCCACTTGCAAATGAACTAGTCCATATGCTACATTTAATGGGTAATGGTAGGCATTTGACGAAATGACTATAAACGGGCATTAGAGAAGCATGGGTTTCCCCACTAGGGGATTTGCGGGCTAAGTGGGAGGCTGACATGGAAATAGAGCTGACTGATAAAGATTGGACGACGCTTCTGGCTTACCCGAAAGTAGTGTCACGTAATGCACGATTTAAATGTATTCAATACCTGATCATGCAGAGGGCATATCTAACACCACATAGACTGCACAAGATGTACCCTGCAGCGACATCGAATTGCCCAAGATGTACGGAGGCAGACACAGGGTTTGTTCACATGTTATGGGCATGTCCGGCACTTACACACTACTGGGCGCAGATAGCGTAAATCCTAACAGATGTGGTTGGAGGGCAGTCCTGGAAAGAGGCGAAGTGTTGCATACTGGGGTTATATATCCACAACCAAAGGGATGCAAGGCTCAGGCGCAATTTGCTAACCTAGCGCTACTACTAGCAAAGAGGCACATAACTAGGAGATGGAGGCAGCTAGGCCACCAAGCATAGAGACGAGGAAGGAGGAAGTAGTGAAGTGGAGCCTAGCCGAAAGTGCTGCGATACGTAGGGAGGAGCAATGAGGGCAGCGAAAAGTACCCATAGCCTATATCAGGAAGCCATCATTTCCCAGCACCTTCCCACAGTGCATATCACCAATCGCCTGTCTCACCTCTTCAAGAGCGAGATCAGATTCTAGTTCCTCCCGTGTAAGAGGTGACAGCACAGGGAGAGACACATTCGCTAGGTAGTCTGCCACCGTCCAGTCATCTGAAGTTATTCCCCCTGTAGAGGTTCCCCAAATGATCTCTCAGTACTTCATTAATGAGGTGTCGCATGTTAGCTGTGATCCCATCACTGCGTTGGAGTGCCATGATGGGGGATTTCCTGTCTCTCTCTTCAGTAACCATGCCAGTAACTTACCAGGTCTATCCATTTCTCTGTGTAGCCTCTGCCTGTGTTCTTGTCTTGTGAACTTATCCAGTCTGTCCCATGTTTCTCCTAGCCATCTCCTGATATCGAACATAACCTCTGCTGCAGTCCCACTCTCATCATCCATTCATTGTGCTTCCGCCAACTGACTCTCGATATCCCCAAGCTCAGCCTGTAGTTGCAGGCGCAGTCCGCCCATCTTGCTCAAACACTCCCCATGTATAACAGCTTTTAGTGCCTCCCATTCGGTGCCCCTGGTCATCGTGGTACCCCAATTACATTCTAAATATTCCGTTATCGTTTCGCCAAGGGCTTTTCTGAACAGAGCATCCAGCAATGCCTCTGTCTGTAATCGCCAATGCCTCCTATCATTACGTGTCCTGGCCCCACTACACTCCAACATTAAAGGAGAATGGTATGAGAGGAACCTACCCAGGTAAGTCACTTTCTGTTTATCAAATCGCATATTTGTCGTTCCCAGAGCCCTGTCCAGTTGGCAATAGGTATCTTAAGTGGCTGAGTAACAAGAATATTTCCGTCCATTTGGATAACGGTTTCTCCACACATCCACAAACTGCAGATTCTGCATAACATCCATCAGTTTGTCCATCATACCTGGTTTAGTCATACCTCTAGGGGGCCGTCGATCTAATACTGGATGCAGTGTACAATTAAAATCCCCCAACCCCAAAACAACCATTCTACCATGTTATCCGTCGCAATTGACTGGAGTTTATGGAAAAACTCCTTGTCATCAACATTGGGGGCATACATATTCAAGACGGTTATATCCACCCCATCCAGCTGCCCCTGTATCAGGGCATATCTACCTTGCATGTCTGCCTCTGAATAGAGTATGCAAAAGGGAACCCCTGGGGCCACCCAGATAGCACCCACACTCAAACGATGAAAAAGTGGAAAAATATAGCTGCCTCCTCCACTTCTTATGTAGCTTGAACGCTTCAGGTTCTGTGAGATGGGTGTCCTGGAGACAGGCAACAGCCACACCCATATGTCTCAGATAGGAGTACACCCTGTATCGTTTAATATAACTGCCAAGTCTTCGAACATTCCATGTGATTATCTTATAATCCTGTATCATGTAATTGTCTGTAGCATTCACATCTCCTACTCCACTCTTAAAGTTCTCAGTGATGCTTGACATATCAAATCCTATACCAGAATCATAACAAATGTAAAATATCTCCTCCCCAGCCCGCCCCGGTCAATCTGACAACAACCAAATACAGCAAAGTCATGGTTGCCCACCATCTCGTGATCTGCAGACACAGTTATCCATCCCTTGAAAACCCCTCTGTGATCAAACTGGTCGGTACTCTAAAGCTATTAGTAATTCCCAACCCTAGCACAACAACCTAAACTAATCCCCCTACCATGCGGGAGCGAGAAGTGCCTGCGCTTTCCTTCACCTCTATGAGAGGGCAAAAGTCTGCGCTTGGTCTTATCCGAGCTGCCCTACTAAAGTCTTAAGGGGATGGTCCTCAGGAGTCAAATACTTCCTTTGCACCTAGTAATACTTAGCGTTACTCATCAACTATCTGTTAACTGCTTATTACACCCAGTGCTCCCATCCTCTCCGGATTCAAGATGTTCTCATCTCTCCCAACCGCCAATGTACTTACATGTTGCAGGGACAACACAACAGACTACATAACCATCAATGGATTACTTCAAGCAGTCAGTGAATCAATATTTTCCAGCTGAGTTGGCAGCACAATTTCTGCTCAACTGTTCTGCATGTCGGAGGAGCCAGCACTGTCCATTAGCACATCCGCCAACATACCGTCTTCCTGGACTTCAATCTGGACATCGGGTGTGTACTCTACTTATGACTGCCTCTGGGATACACACCAGGGAGCTGTACTTCAGCGTCCCCCCTTCGGTCCCGACCAGTCCTCCGTGACCCTCAGTCGCCTATCGGCACTTTATCCCAGCATTCGAGCCACATCAAAGCATCTTCTGGGCAGTCAAAAAAATTGGTCCTACCCTGGGCACCCACTCGTAGCCTTGCCAGAAACAGAAACATATATGAGTGGCCCAGGGTCCGAAGCTGTCGCTTGACTTCCACAAACGATTTCCGTTGTGCTTGTACCTTTCTGGTATAATCAGGCAAGATGGATATAGTATGATTTTCATATTTGAATGTTCCCGATGTGTCCGCCTTACTGAGGATACAGTCCCGATCACAGTAATGGAAGACCCGCGCAATCAACATTCTTGAGTGGACCCCGGCTGAGGGCATGCGACCAATGCATCCAGGGCATAGGTACCCCAGGGGTCCCCTATAGGCTGAAGCATGTACTATGCCACCCATGGGAGACCATTCAAACTGTCACTGCAGGCCTGCCATTGCAGCCTGTGTAAGCTGGTGCTAACACCACTTATGAGGAGAGGAGTTGGCCTAACGGCAAGGCGGTCGACCTCAAATCGGGGAACTGGGTTCAAGTCTCGGCAATGATGCTGAACATCCTGTGATTCTAGGCAAATCACTTAATCTCCCGGGCCTAACAAAAAAAAAAATGAATGTGTCCTAATGTAACGCAACTGGTGCTATGTAAAGCGCTCCTGTACCCGATTCGGGTCAAGTTTGCGCTATATAAAACTCTATAAAAAAAAATGAAAGATATAGGTTCTCTATATCTAGGGTCACTGCACTTAAAACCTGTAAGTCACCCCTACAGCAGGCCTTTTCAATCCTGAAGGCAGAGTGCTATTTTCTAAGTGTGAGGGTGCCCTTGCATGAGCATGACACCCCTACAGTCTTCGGAGTCCAATCTCCCGGGTTGTAAGTGAGACAGCCATATCACATATAGAGGGGCACCGTGTCATTACGCGATGACCATCTCGAAACTGGCTGTAACGAATCCTGTCCTGTTTGGTATCAAACATGTTGGAATCATACGGTGTGGGAGGTATGATTCCAAGCACTGTAGAGGCCATCCGTTAGGCCCTCAGTGCTCCCGGTACCAGTCTTCTAGACCCGGACAGCACAATATGGCTGCTGCGGACCAGAGACACGATTCTGCCCTCCTGCTGCTGAGCCAAGCTCGAGCAGGGGAAGGCAGAACAATAGGTATCCTGTCACAGGGAGGTGTGACCACCTCCCAGACAGGGTTTAGTGTATTGGGGCCGGATGGGAGCGCTTGCCTGCGCCACACAGTCTGCTTGAAGGGCACATTTGGTGCCCTCCTTGCATAGTCCAGTTCAGCTCAGGGAGCCCTTGGCTCCTGCTCTGGCCCAAAACTGGACAAAGACATGGGCGTATCCTCCCCACTGTCCAACCCTTCTCCTGGGAGGGAACCCTGAATCGTCCCAACCCTTTCCTTGGGGGACTTAAGGGCTTACCTGAGGGTGGGTCCCTAGATTTGTCGTGGGACACGATTCATTCAGACACCACTTCAACTTCGACCGTCTGGGCACTCTGGACTTCACTCTGGGCATCAAGGCTGCAACCGGGAAGACTCCTGCTGCTCCTGATCTCTTTGCCCTGCTCATCTGCTCCAACGTCTGTGCCTGTGCTCCATACAGGAAACCATCCAAGGCTTGTGGGCATCCAAGACACTTGAAGGAATCTCCCTTGAAGTGAAGGAGTCACTTCCCTGCATCAGCAGGCACCGCAACTAAGCTGACTGGTCTGCTGATCCTAGGCTCCCACAGACTCCGAAAGGCTCAGCAACACAGGTGGTAGTTCTTCTAATCCCTCGAGGCCTGCCCTGTCCTCTCACCAAGTTTGAGGCCAGTATCCCTCGTCGGAGCCCCAGGATCCGAGCCCCTGTGCCCTGCATCAACTTGCCGTTGCAAAGGCTTGTTGACTTCCTTCCATCAAGATCTTCGGGCTCCAAGTAGCCCCCACCGCAAGCATCTCCAGTGACCAAGATCTTCGTCCCCACCACATCACTTGCACTGTGGGCCTGCTTCTCTGGTGAGCTGCTCAAGGACCCCTTGCAACTCCAGTGCCTCTGGCCTGTGGGTTCTGTTGAGGGTCACCTTTAAATTCTTATGGCTCCTCTGATTGATTGGGGCCTGCCCTGACTCCCCTGCTTGTGGTGAGTCGCCTGGACCTTGCTGGTCCCGACACAGCACCTTCTTCGCTTTCCATGTTGTTTGCAGTGGCCAAGGCTTGTTGGTGCTCCCGACGGACACCGACCCCTCAACTCTTGACATCCGACATGGGACAGCTCGTGAATGGCTCCTTCCACAGCGTGGCCTGGTCCTCAAAGCTGAAGCTCAAAGGTCACCATCATCTTTCCTGCAACGCCCGACATCGGTGGGCACTCGTCTTCTGTGCCCCCTGGCCACTCCCGAGTGACCTAGACTCTGTCACCTCTGCTTGCAGGTACTCTTCACCTCAAATCCACCTTTGGGTTCCACCGGAAACTTTCACCTTCTGCACCAGCGCCACCTTCCTGAAGTCGCACATTGAGTTTGACAACAGTTTCCGATGCCACTTCATACCTATGTACCCAGCTTCCCTGGTGCAGGTAGCCTGGTTCCAAGGGGATCCATGGGTGGGGTGGCTTTCCAACCTCTTGTCTTCCATGGGGCTTCTTCAGGGTCTACTGGGAAGGGTCCTCTTTTTTAAATTGCGATCGCGACTTACACATTGATTTGTACGGAGAACGCGGACGTGTCCCCACTCTGCACAGGACCTCCGTGGGGCTCTTAGATACTCACCTTTGGGGTACCTTGAATCCGCGACACTTCTACGTCCTCTGGGTATATTCTTGACTCGAGCCGTGGTTCGCATACCACTATTTTAGTATATGGGTTGGTCTCCCCTGGAGACCACTGTGTATGCTGTGCTACTTACCTGTTTCTATTACAAAGTATTGTGTCTATTGTGTATATCTCTGGGTAGTAGATATCTGTATGTGTTAGTGAGTGTCCTATAATAAATACCTATTTCTATAAATACACTGTGTGGGCCTTCTTCAATTAATCTATACCTAGAAGATTGCATTCTGGTAAAACAAGCTGCTTTACACTCCTTCTGGACTACGCCTGAAAGCTGCTCTCCGCAGCTAACTCTTCCAGAGCTTTCTAAGGTTGTCTAAGACCACTAAATTCACCATAAGGATTGTCTGGATTGGTGCAGGGTGTCCACTTACATAAGTGTGCATCATATACCAAGCCAGCCTCTCACAGAGTGCGTTACTAGGTGTCTCGCTGACCCCATAGTCAGTATCAGATGTAAGGTATCCGTCACCCAGGGAATAGTCGGGAACTCAGTGCAAAAGTGTTGTGTCATATGTGCCAATTTTGCATACTGCAAGAACTGTCCCCCTCCCACTGCAAACTTGGTTTATGCATCGACAAACGTAAGAAATTAATTTCCCTGATACAGGTCCCCAAATATCTCACAACTCCTGTCTCTACATCTTAACACTGACATAGTCCCTGTAAAGCGTAGAAATGGAAGCAATGTCCAGCTCCCCAGCAAAGGGTGGTCGCCTAAATACTCGCTTAACCACTCGCACCCAAATCTCTGGTACTTGTCCAATCAAGTACAGGGTGCTGCGAGGCATTGGGCCACCCTGCATGAGAAGTCCCATCAATGATTGCCCAGCATAGGTGCCGCATAGAAATTGCTTCTCCCAGTTATTATCTTTAGATGCCCATTGCACCGCATATTGCAACTTAGAGGCATAGTAGTAAAGCTCCAAGTCCGGTAAGCCCATGCCACCCTCCAGCATATCTCGCTTGAGCTGAGGAAGAGCCACCAACTCCTTCCCCCAGCCCACACAAGAGAGATCAACAAGCTATCCAACTTCTTAAAAAGTGCACATGGGAGCGTGTAAAACACATTATACAAAATATACAAGCACCTGGGAAGAAACACCATTTTTGCCACCACCACCCTTCCTGCCATGTAAAGCGGCAGAGTATTTAAAAAACTCACCGAGTTAGTCAATCCAGTCATTAAGGTGCCTATGCAACACCGCTGCTGGACATCAAAAGTGTGGCCCACCCTGACCCCTAGATATCGAAAGGAGTGCGTCTCCCAACGCAGCCCCAATGGCGGTAGGTCCGTATCCGGGATCCCCACCAATGTCCTGAGCGGGAACAATAGAGATTTACCTCTATTTATTTGCAATCCTGCCACCCTCCCAAATGCTGCTAAATATGCCAAAATCTGCAGCATCGTCTCTCGAGGATATCGTAGATAGAACAACGCATCATCCGCATACAGAGAAATTAAATGCATAACGTCCCCCACTCTGATATCATCATCGCCCATAGCTGTGAGGAGGAATGATGCCAGCAGTTTCATTGCCAATGCGAAGAGTAGCAGTGAGAGCAGGCATCCCTGGCAGGTGCCCCGCCGTACATCTCACGCTTCAGAGATCAAACCTCCACTGAGTACCCTCGTCCTGGGTGCAGTGTATAGCATCTCTACCCAGTGACAAAAACGGGGCCCAAAGCCCATCTCCCGTAACACACATTGTAGATAACCCCACTCCTCTGTATCAAACACCTTGGTTAGGTCCACTGATACCAGTGCCAGTTGTTCACCACAACTCCCGGTCTCATGTAGAATGTGAGCTAGTCTACACAGGTTAAAAGCTGTGCTGCGTCCTGGTATAAAACCTCACCGATCATTGTGGACCAGTGTTCCCCTCACCCCCGGCAGTTGGCTCGCTAGTATTTTACACAGCACCTTTGTGTCTACATTCAGCATGGTAAGAGGTCTATATGACAAAGGGTCCATTACATCCACCCCCAGCTTGAGCACCATGCATACTAACCCCTCTAAGTGTAAGTGGCAACACACCACTCACACTCGCCTCCTGGAAACACCTCCATCAGTGGACCCACCAATTGTGCCACATATGCCTGATAAAATTATATCGGTAAGCCATCATTTGCCAGCACCTTCCCACAGTGCATATCACCAATCGCATGTCTCACCTCTTCAAGAGCGAGCTCAGATTCTAGTTCCTCCCGTGTAAGAGGTGGCAGCACAGGGAGATCCACACTTGCTAGGTAGTCTGCCACCGTCCGGTCATCTGAAGTTATTCCCCCTGTAGAGGTTCCCCAAATGATCTCTCAGTACTTCATTAATGAGGTGTCGCATGTTAGCTGTGGTCCCATCACTGCGTCAGAGTGCCATGATAGGGGATTTCCCGTCCCTCTCTTCAGTAACCATGCCAGTAACTTACCAAGTCTATCCCTTTCTCTGTGTAGCCTCTGCCTGTGTTCTTGTCTTGTGAACCTATCCAGTCTGTCCCATGTTTCTCCTAGCCATCTCCTGAAATCGAACATAACCTCTGCTGCAGTCCCACTCTCATCATCCATTCATTGTGCTTCCGCCAACTGACTCTCGATATCCCCAAGCTCAGCCTGTAGTTGCCGACGCAGTCCACCCATCTTGCTCAAACACTCCCCATGTACCACCACTTTTAGTGCCTCCCATTCGGTGCCCCTGCTCATCGTGGTACCCCAATTACCTTCTAAATATTCCATTATCGTTTCGCCAAGTGCTTGTCTGAACAGAGCATGCTGCAATGCCTCTGTCTGTAATCGCCAATGCCTCCTTATTGCGTGTCCTGGCCCCACTCCACTCCAACATTAAAGGAGAATGGTCTGAGAGGAACCTACCCAGGAAAGTCACTTTCTGTTTATCCAATCGCATATTTGTCGTTCCCAGAGCCCTGTCCAGTCGACTATAGGTATCATAAGTGGCTGAGTAACAAGAATATTTCTGCCCATTTGCATAACGCTTTCTCCACACATCCACAAACTGCCGATTATGCATAACATCCATCAGTTTGTCCATCATACCTGATTTAGCCATACCTCTAGGGGGCTGTTGATCTAATATTGGATGCAGTGTACAATTAAAATCCCCCACCCCAAAACAACCGTTCTACCATGTTATCCATCGCAATTGACTGGAGTTTAGGGAAGAACTCCTTGTCATCAACATTGGGGGGCATACATATTCAAGATGGTTATATCCACCCCATCCAGCTGCCCCTGTATCAGGGCATATCTACCTTGCGTGTCCGCCTCCAAGTAGAGTATGGAAAAGGGAACCACTGGTGCCACCCAGATAGCACCCCACGCTCAAACGATGAAAAAGTGGAAAAATATAGCTGCCTCGCCCACTTCTTATGTAGCTTGACCGCTTCAGTTCTGTGAGATGGGTGTCCTGGAGACAGGCAACCGCCACACCCTCAAGTCTCAGATAGGAGTACACCCTATACCGTTTAAATAACTGCCAAGTCCTCGAACATTCCATGTGATTATCTTATAATCTTGTATCATGCAATTGTCTGTAGCATTCACATCTCCTACTCCACTCTCTTAAAGTTCTCAGTAATGCTTGACATATCAAATCCTATACCAGAATCATAACAACTGTAAAATATCAACCCCCAGCCCGCCCCGGTCAATCTGACAGCAACCAAAAACAGCAAAGTCATGGTTGCCCACCATCTCGTGATCCGCAGACACAGTTATCCCTCCCTTGAAAACCCCTCTGTGATCAAACTGGTCGGTACTCTAAAGCTATTAGTAATTCCCAACCCTAGCACAACAACCTAAACTAATCCCCATACCATGCGGGAGCAAGAAGTGCCTGCGCTTTCCTTCACCTCTATGAGAGGGCAAAAGTATGTGCTTGGTCTCATCCCAGCTGCCCTACTAAAGTCTTATGGGGATGGTCCTGCAGAAGTCAAATACTTCCTTTGCACCTAGTAATACTTAGCGTTACTCATCGATTATCTGTTAACTGCTAATTACCCCCAGTGCCCCATCCTCTCCGGATTCAAGATGTTCTCATCTCTCCCAAACGCCAATGTACTTACATGTTGCAGGGACAACACAACAGACTACATAACCATCAATGGTTTACTTCAAGCAGTCTGTGAATCAATATTTTTTAGCTGAGTTGACAGCACAACTTCTGCTCAACTGTTCTGCGTGTCGGAGGAGGCAGCACTGTCCATTAGCACATCCGCCAACATACCATCTTCCTGGACTTCAATCTGGACATCGGGTGTGTACTCTACTGATGACTGCCTCTGGGATACACACCAGGGAGCTGTACTTCAACGTCCCCCCTTCTGACCCGACCAGTTCTCCGTGACCCTCAGTCGCCTATCGGCACTTTATCCCAGCATTCGAGCCACATCCAAGCATCTTCTGGGCAGTCAAAAAAATTGGTCCTACCCTGGGCGACCACTCGTAGCGTTGCCGGAAACAGAAACATATATGAGTGGCCCAGGGTCCGAAGCTGTCGCTTGACTTCCACAAACGATTTCCGTTGTGCTTGTACCTTTCTGGTATAATCAGTCAAGATGGATATAGTATGATTTTCATATTTCAATGTTCCCAATGTGTCCGCCGTCCTGAGGATACAGTCCCAATCACGGTAATGGAAGATCCGCGCAATCAACGTTCTTGAGGGGCCTCCGGCTGAGGGCACGCGACCAATGCACAATGGGCATGCTCCACTGCAAATATATGATTTTATCCCTCGGGTTTGAGGGTAGTATGAATCCAGGTCTCCAAAAGGATTTAGAAGTGTCTCCCTCCACTCGCTCTGGAAACCCCAATGGGCGGATATTATTGCGGCGAGATCGTCCCTCTGTGTCTTCTACTTTATCTTCCAATATCTTCGCGGTCAGTCTTACCACTTTTTATTTCAATGTGCCAACATCTTGGTCTAATCCACCAATCTTTTGTTCCATGACAGTCATTCTCTCTGAGACATTGTGCAGATCCATTTGCAGCAGTCCTATCTCTATGGCCACTGAGTTCATTTTGCCCTTCAAGACTGTGTCGGCCCCTGTAAAGCCTCCATCAGAGCTGCTCTGGATGGTTCTGCCCCAGGCTCTTGGGCTTTGACATCTGTTTGTTTCATAATACCTTGTAGCAGGCCTTGTGGTAGGACGTAATGAGACATTGTATTGATTTGCTGTCCCTTATTTATCTTGTCTTTCCCCATATTCAGACCACAACTGGATCTCTTCATCTACACCTATGTCATCACCAGGGGAAGAATATGTATTGTTTCGGTGAGCACTCACCTATACTTCCCCCAGATTAGTTTAGCAAACGGAGGTTCCTCTAGGCCCAGGCACCGCTTAGTGACATTCCAGGTCATTCAGCACTAGTAACAGGGCAAGAAATGTCAGTAGCGCTGACCAATGCAGGGATCACATCCGCCCCTCTCTGTATGCTGTTGTCTATTTAACAAGCCCACAGTGCGCAGTTATATCTTCAAGATCTCAATGTGGCACAGCTGTTCTTTCATATATAGTATATGCTCCACTCATATCAAGGCAAGGAGTCACCCTTCACACCCCTGTTAAGCAGTCAAAAAGGAGACAGGAGCACTCTCAGGCCACAGCTCTCTTTGCAGGCTGCCCATGTGTAATTTTCACTTCTTGTGCCCTCAATGCTTGTAATATGTTACTGCCTCCATATTTGCTCCTTTAGTTTTAAAAAAATTCTTTTTATTCAATTTTCGCGTTTACATTAGTTGTCATATTCAGAGTTGCAAATACAGTGCTCCTTCAGTTACATTTCACTTTACATTATTTGCTGTTCATATAAAGTCTAGTGGAACAAGTCCGCTCTCGACGTTTCTCACGTTATCTTTGTCCGTTATGCTCAGAGTGGAGTCTACTTGCAAACTCAGGGTTTTTACTCAGTGTCTTTAACTATTGCAGTTCCGCTCAAGGGAGCATATTGCTCAACATACAACTAGGGGAGGAGGGAAGGGTAAGTCCGAGGGGAAGACAAGGGAGGGAGAAGTGTTCAGTGAGCGCTATCTGACCTGGAAGTCTATGATAGGTCTCGTTTTCCACTCTGTGGCCATTTTGACAGTCATCATGGCTATTCGCATGTGACAGGGGCGCACGAGGCAGGCTCATCTGATGCATGTGTACTGATATTTAGTTGTAGGGGGCCCCAAATATCTTTAGGTCGGGATTGGGCAGGCATTAGTTCCCAGAAGGCAGCCAACTGTTCTTGGCATAATGCCGCATCCTTCAGCCACGTCGCTTTTTTGGGGGCACGTATCCTGCCCCATGTCATTGCTATGTGCCTTTTTTCAAGCAGCAGCAGTAATGTACTGAGCTTCCTACCCTCTGTAGGAATGTCCTTAACGTATCCCAGCAGCGCAGTCTGTGGGGATCTGGTTATGGATGTGCCCGTCATTTCATCTATTGCATCGAAAAACAGTCACCCAGTATGCATGGACCTGGGGACATTCCCACGCTAGGTGTAGAAAGGTTGCGTCGGGTGCCCTACATCGCTGGCAGCGTGTCTCTGAGATCAGTCCTAGTTGCAGAAGCCATGCAGGGATTCTATATGTATGGTGCAGGAAATTGAAATGTATAAGACGCAGTCTATAATTCGGAGAGAGGGCTCGCGCCTGGAAGCAGCAGAACGTCCACTGCTCCTGCGTGATAGGTATGCCTAGCACATTTTCCCACTCCTGCCGGGCCCGTGGTGTGTATACCGGTGCCGCATTTTGCATGTCTGTGTAGAGGCGTGTGATTAACTTGCGCAGGGATGGATTTTTAAGAAATTTCTCTAAGACTTGGAAGGTGGCTGGTGCCTCCGGAAAGGAGTGATAGGCACGCAGCGCGGCACGCAGCTGGAAGTATGTCATTTGTTCTAGCACAATGAGTTCCAGTCCCTCCCTAATCTGATGCATGTCTATGAAGGTGCCGTTCGGGTAAACATCTCCCATTTTTGTAAGCTTCATTTCTCTCGGTCTGGCACAAGGGCCGGGCTCCACCAGGAAAGACAAGCTCGGGTGCTTCATCAAGGGGACCAGGGGAGTGTGCATAATATCAAGTCGTGCCCTTTTCGCATGTCTTGCCAGCCTCTCACTGTGCACCCCACTGTGTCTATCTCCTTTCTAGGTCTGGGCCTTGGTTGATATAAAGTCACAGGGAGGGGAACCGGAGACACTTGATCATGTTCCGGCACAGTATGGGCCATGAACTGAGTTGGGTATATCCAGTGGAATGCAAATTGCGCCTGTGCGCACCAGTAATACAGGTCGAAATCCTGTGCCACCAAGGCAGGGGCGATAGAGGGCGCCTCTGCCTTGTGCCACGAGAGATCGGAATCGGGCCGTTATTACACCGTTGATCCTGATGCGGGCCGTGGGAAGCGAGTAAAGCAGGGTTATTAAATGAATAAATTTAGGGCTGAGACCAATGCGTTTGAGAAGGGTGAATAGGTAAGACCATTCGAGGGAATCGAACGCTTTAGTGGCATCTAGAAGTATAGCAGCTGCCTGCTGTTGCGGATCCACCTCCTGCATCGTAGCGAATAGGGTGCGAAGGTTGTGAGCAGTGGATTTGCCGGGAACAAACCCGCACGGATCCGGACGGAACACCATAGGGAGCAATGGGACGAGATGAGCCGCTAGCCGTATCGCCAAGATTTTATTGTCACGTTTATCATGGAGAGTGGGCGATACGAATCACATCTTAACAAGTCCTTGTTAGGTTTAAGGATTGTGGCGATAAGTGCTTCCCGGAGCGACGGAGGAAGTATCCCGCGCTCTACTGAGTCTTGGTACATATCAATCAGGCATGGGGCTAGCAGGTTGGCATACTCTTTGTAGAAGGCAGCGGGGAGGCCATCAAGGCCCTGTGTCTTCCCGGCTGGGAGGGCCCGAATAACACCAACCACCTCCTCTTCTGTAAAAGGTTCGTCAAGGTAGGCTCTGTGGCCCGCCTCAAGCCATAGTAGCTACAGGGTGTCAAGAAATTCTTCCACCTCAGATTCATCTTGGTTTGGCTGTGCACGGTAAAGATCTGTGTAAAAAAGGCCATTTCCTCCTGAACGGCTTTCTGGCCAATCACTATCTCGTCGTCTGCAGATCGCAGCTCTGGAATATACTCACTAGCCCAGGCTTTCCTAAGTAACCCTCCCAGGGTTTTACCAGCGCGGTCTCCCTCGCCGTATCACCGCGCCTTTGTTTCCTTACCAAGGAAGAGTGTCTCTCTATGGGTCGCTTCTTGAAACTCGTCCATCTTAGTGCGTATTTTGTTGAGCGTGTTGGTGTTTTTGCTATAGAAGAATTCCCGCTCGAGGGCTCCGATGTCTTTTTCTAGTTTCTGAAGGTCTCCCCTCAGGGACCTGAGCACTTCTGTCTGCTTCGCTATGCACTCCCCCATATGACTGTTTTGAAAGCTTTTTGTTGTTTCACAAATTCTGGAATACCAGAATAAAAACCCTACCGTGGGGAAGAACAGGGTTTTCACTGAACATGTATGAAAATCCTCTTTCCAGAAAGAAAAATTATTTTCTAGAGTCCCCTCACCCACCAGGGTTTCCCTAGGTGGCATGCTTCATCATTGGGGTCCTCTCAATCCACTGAGGATTGAGGCGTGCTGCGACTTGCGGAACTACGTAGGAGTACTAAGTTGTGGAAAATGTGTAGTGCAGTGAAAGTGGAGTGGAAAGTTAAAAATACCTAATTAGTGGGCTAATATTTTATTCCTGCCCCAAGTTGGTATGACTAAAATCAGGGGTTAATAATAGGGAAAGTCTAACTATAATGAGTATAGAGTCCCTAGTATTGGGTCGACATGTTTCGAGCTGTCCCCTCAAAGCTCTTCTTCAGGACCACACGAGGACCAGCCCCGTGCGTGCCACTCCTAAGCAAACCTATAAATAGGAATTAATGAGGTGCACACCTACTGTGTATACACCTAACACGTAATACATACGGTTAATCACTGACATGTTTATCTGAGGAAATAAAGCAAAGAAAGGATTAAAAACGCGCCCACCTCCCAACCAGGCTGGTAGGTCCTTGACACATGCGGCGTCTTAACTTAATCAATGTACTCCTCTATAGTGGGTGGGTGTAATTAAAAGTAATAATTAGTGCGAACATCCAGCGTGGTAAGAAACTCACACTCGCGACGCCTGGTAATTAATAAGTGGTTAAATACATAACAAAAAGCACTCGTGTAGAGACACCACGTGACATACAACATATAACACTTAATTGTCAGCATATTAGTGACACATACTTTAGTTTAGGCAGAATATTGCCTCATGATCTGCAGGGGTAGAGGGGCTTGTAGTCACACCCTAAGGAAATAATGGGGACACAGAGTGGTAATTAGTGAGGAAAAAACCGGAGGGGAATTCTCCCGGTGTCTCACATTGATCTACAATGGGATATTGAAAACTCATTAGTTCCTAGGAAAGGAACTTAAGGAGAAAAGGGTTAGCAAGACTTACTTCGTCAAAGCGCACCTCTGGCAAATCACCTCATGGCACCCCCGGAGACCGCATCTTACTGTGTCTGTCTCCCGGAGTCCATTAAATACTGCCAGAACCGTCCAGTCATGATTGCCTTGGCAGCTAGACCATAAACCTCCAAAATGGCCGCTCCATATGGCAATACCGGGGGCCATCTTGTGCGAGTGACTCAGATGCCTTTCGTTGAGATCTCCAAGTGGCATATTTCATAAATGAAATGGGAACTAAAGATATGAAGCCAACCCAAAAGCGAAATACTCAAGGGTCTGGTTATTGAGTGCAAACGGAATGCTCAAAAAGAGAGGTTGGCTAGACTGGAGATAATATGGAAGGAAGCCATCTAAAATGTCTAAAAACGGCGGGGCCATCTTGAAATGTCTAAGAATAATGTAATGGTACGGGGGCTCTAAACAAGTGGACCACCGCAACACAGGTGTTAGACATAGCTTATACATTCTTAATGTGGGATGTCGGTGGTGATCAGGTTGATGACAAGGAGACCACGAAAAATGGTATTACATAGTGCCAGTGTGGGTATCTTAAAGGGATTGATCATTCCCCTGAGTGATACTGGTAGCAAAGTATTGTTCTTAGAACACTGTATCTAAATTGTAGATCGTGCGTACCAGAATCATTTTACAAATTGCCCCCACGGAATGTTGTCATTCAGCCCTTCAGTGTCCATGTGTAATTTGTACACCCATCTTTGTTCTTTCTCTAGTAACCTGTGTTCTAGATTGTCAGTGTGTTTGATGTGTTCTAACAACACCCAATGCAGATCGTTTGGGGTATGTTGCATTTCTTTAAAATGTGATGTCATTTTTGTGGTGATCCTATTGCACCTGATGTTGCTTCGGTGCTCGCATATCCTGGTGCTGACCTTTCTAATGGTCATACCTACATAATGCAGGTTGCATGTGCATGTGATCATGTACACCACCCCAGGGGTCTTGCAATTAGTGAAATTGCGCAGTTCCCAAATCATCTTGTTGTTAAAAGTCACTTTCTTTGTGGTGGAGGTAAAATGACACATGCTACAATTAACGCAGGGGTAGTGACCCATTGGTAGCGTGCTCAGCAATGGTTGTGTTTTATCGTTCCTAGTTTGGGGTTTGGGGCGGGTGTGTACCAAAATGTCCCTTAGGTTTCTCCCTTTCCTATGTGAGAACATGGGTTTAGGGATGTCAAGCTTTCCACTGTTGAGGGTACGCCAATGTTTTTTTACTATTTTGGTGACACAGTCCGATGCAATGTTGAAAGTTGTGATACATATTGGTCTTCTGTCTTTTTCTGTGTCTTGTTTCTGATGTGTTTCCAGAAGCGCTTCTCTGTGGTTGTTTGTGGCTCTCTTCTTAGCTTTTGATATCAAGTTCTTTGGGTATTTCCTAGTGAGTAATTTCTCAGATATGTCTTTGGCTTGTGCTCTGAAGTCCTTAGTCTCATAACAATTTCTTCTGAGCCTGAGAAACTGTCCAAAAGGGAGGTTCTCCTTCAGGTGTCTGGGATGAAAGCTGTCATAGAGTAGTAGACTGTTTTTTGCCGTGGGTTTAAAGTGTGTGGTTGTTTTCAATAGGCTATCTGTAGCATAGATATTGAGGTCCAGAAAGACCAGTTGTGATCTACTCATGGTATGTGTAAACTTGCGGAAAGGGTCCTGGTGGTTAAGCCGCTCAATGAACTCGTTGGCTTTGGATTAGTCACCTTCGCAAATTAGTAGAACATCGTCGATGTATCTTTTCCAGAGTTTAATATTTTGGCGATGTGGGTTGGTGTTGGACAGGATTTTGTGCTTTTCCAGATGGTGTACATATAGTCCTGCCACACTAGGGGCAAAGGTGCTGCCCATACTGGTCCCGTGCTGTTGCCGAAACAAGATGTCCTAAAAACTGAAGAAATTCTCCGTCAGGGCCCACTTGCAGCACTCCAGGACTAAGTGCCTTGGTGTATGATAGGTCCACTCTTCTTCGTATAGGACCTCTTCAATGATTTCAAGGGTCTCTTTGTGGGGTAGGCTGGTGTAAAGGCTCTCCACGTCCAATCCAATGAGGATACTGGTTGTAGGGTCAAAATGTAGATCTTGGAGGAGGCAGAGTACTGCCTTAGTGTCCTTCAGATAAGTGCTTGTTCCCTGTATCAAGGGGCGTAGGAAAGCATCCGCGAATTTGGAGAGCGGTTCCAAAATGGATCCTATGCCGGAAACGACAGGTCTTCCCGGTGGGTTTTCCAATGACTTATGGATCTTCAGTATAGTATAAAAATATGGGGTAACTGGATGGGTATTGTTCAAGAAATCCCCTTTCTTTTGGTGATCCAGTCATGTGCTGTTGCTTCTTCCACCATGCTGGCAATCTCTGTCCGTAGGCGTTCCGTTGGGTCTTCTATGATACGTAGGTAGTTCCTCTTATCCGCCAGAAGTCTCATGCATTCTCTGCTTGTAGGCCTCTGTAGTTTGTAGGATGATGGCGCCACCTTTGTCCGCTGGTTTGATCGTAATTCTGGTGCTGTTTGCCGAGTTTTCAATATCCCATTGTTGAACAGTGCCTAAACCTAAATTTGATTATTAGTAAATACACTATAGCCCAGAAATCCCCCATGTATCTGGCTTTTATGGATCTCACCTCGGCCTTTGATTATGTTAACAGATCTCGCCTATGGTCGATTCTATTAAAGTATGGGTTGGACGAGGTTTTAGTTCATTTTTTAGCTTATTTACACAGGGATTTGAAAGCTAGAGTAAGAATTAGTACATGCGGGAAGGTCTCGAAGGACATCGTCATTGGCAGAGGAGTTAGGCAGGGGTGCGTTTTGGACCCCTCCTTTTCATTTTATATATTAACGATCTTCATAACTCCCTGTGTGTACTTACCACTGACGTCCCTAAAATTAAAGGTAACTTACTCCCAGCATTATTGTATGCTGATAATGCGGTCCTGATGGGCCGCACTCCAAATGCTTTACGCATTTTAGTTAAAGGCTTTGTTGATTTTATGGCTGATTTGGATCTCTGTACAAATTTTTAAAAAATCGTTTTTAATGGCTTGTGGGCCCAAAAAGCACCTTATTAATAGAATTACTATTGGACCCGACACTTTGTTATGCACTAGCACTTTCCCTTACTTAGGGCTGCTATTCGCAGCCAATGGCTCCTGGGTTAATCACGTGGCATACAGTAGGAACACATTTTCCAGAGCTATTAATTCAATCCTTACCCTCCGACAACCGAAAAGGCAGAGGTGGTTCTAGCTACTGTTAAAATCTTTAAGTCCCAGTGTGTTCCTATTGCCACCTATGGAGCTGAAGTTTGGGGGATTACTAAATGTAGCAACATCCAGGGCGAGGAGAACAGATTTTGCCGCAAATTATTGAGGGCACCTATTTCTTCCGCACATTACATCTGTCACAGGGAATTGAAACTGTCATATATTGAGGATTTCATAAGGGCTCGCCCAGCCATGTTTTGGATGTCAATTTGGAAGAAACCAGCAGCAACCCTCAGTCGAGATATAATAACTGACTGCCTCCACTGTGACAGGGGTATGATTATGCCCTGGTTGGCTGCCGTTCAGGAGAGCGTGAACAGCGTAAAACTTGAACATATCTTCTCCAACCCAACTGACTTAGAGCACATTAATAAATAACTCACTCCAGGAGGCCTTATATAATAATTATAGAATTGAAAGATACAGGAAAGAGGCAATGAAAACGTCTGTAGCCTGGTATATGTCCTTGGCGTCCGCATCTTATCCGTTATTACACTTACCATCGCGGTATCTTTTAAAATCTATAAGCCGTTGGGAGAGAGGGTTGCTTTTTCGCTTGAGGGCAGGAACCCTAAAATTTTTACTCTGCTTTCCTTTGGGATTCAATGTGAACCTTGATCAATTACCCTGTCCCTGTGATAATCACAGTAAGCAAAGTATGTTACATTTTTTATTTTTTTGTAAATTTTATCAAAAATACACCAAATGGTTTTTAATCCCATTTTTTAAGAAATCAACTATTATCAATTACAAGATAGCCTATACGCAAATCCTTGAACTGAAAGAGGAGGAACTGATCTTTCGCGTGGGATAATTTTTAAAGCTGGCAGTCCGTGCACGCATCTCAATGTGTACCATCTGAGTCTTTCATTAAATATACTGACTGCTAGCAATGTTTTGAGGGCATGATGTTTGGACTGCTGGGCTTGTTAGAACTCATTTTAACTGATATGAACTAGAACTTTTATCTGATTTTGGTAATACAAAGAAGGATGGCCCAAGGCTAGATGCACTTTTATTACAATGTTTTGTATCGCCTTGCAATTTAACCTCGTTTTCATCCTATTTGTCCACTATGCTGCTATTTGATTTGTAATAATACTGTTTTATTCAAACAAAATGTTTTTTTTTTTAAGTTTTATATTTAGTTTTATGTGTTTAAATGCTGCTAATGACCTGTGCTTTTATGGATACATTTGTACTCCGAATAAAGATAATTGAATTGAATTGAATATCCCATTGTAGATCAATGTTCTAGTTGCTGCTCCTGACGTCGGAAGTGTGGTATAAATGTGCCTAGTGAAGCGACCGCGCACAGGCTGACCGGGGGCTCGGGCAGAACACTCGGGTGAGGAGAGTGACTCTGCCGGGTTCTTCCGCTTTTTTTAAAAATATTGGCATTTTACTCTGCTGACCTTGCTGATTTTAACTGACTCCTTTTAATCTAATCTGCTGCTATTGAATCGCTATTTGCACTTACCTGTTGTTATCCATTGTGTGGGAAGAGCTGTGTTAAGGCTCGAGGGTAGGAGGGGCCGTGTCCACTTCCGCCTCAGGGCAGCGTTCTAGTTGCTGCTCCTGACGTCGGAAGTGTGGTATAAATGTGCCCAGTGAAGCGACCGCGCAGCGGACGCGCGCAGCGGGCGCGCCGCTGGCGCGCCGAAGGCGCGCCTAAGGCAAGCCCGTCTGCGCCCGTCCGCGCACAACCGGGCCCAGGGTCCAGGCTCCCTGGTTCTTCCCCCCCTCGGAACTATCACTACTCGAGCACTCAGCTCCACCAGTTAAACAGGGGATTAGGAACCACTTGCTATCATCAAATGGCTTGTGGAAAAGCCCTGGAAACATGTCCCCATTGTTCGTTTACCCTTTCTTCTCAGAAAATTAGGATCACTAAGCCCCCGTATCCACTAGGGCCTTTAAACTTCTCTTACTAAATTGTCGCTCTCTGCCCAAGCATACTACAGAGATCTCTATACTCTTAAAGGATTATGATCCAGAGGTCCTTTTTCTATCGGAAACATGGCTGAATTCCAGCTCGGAACCTGACATTGTTCAAGCGCTCCCCAGGGGTACCAGATACAGAGAGTAGACAGGTCAACAGGCAGGGGTGGTGGGATAGCTATTATCTATAAAGATCATCTCACATGTCGTATGTTGGGAAGCCCACTTCTGGACTGTGAGAATGTCCACTTTTCATTAGAATTTACCCCACTTCTCTCATTCACAGGCATTTTGATTTACCGGCCCCCTAGTGCTATGGGCACTTTTTGTAAAACCCTGCTTGAAACAGTTATCAATTCTGCCAGCACAGCAGCCAATTTTACTGTCCTTGGAGATTTTAACCTACATTTTGACGATCTGGAGGCAGTGACGGCGCTGGAGTTGGTGCGGGATCTTACGGCTTTGCAGCTATCTCAAAAAGTTATGCAAGCCACCCATGTTAAAGGGCACTGCCTGGATTCCGTGTTTTCGAATTTGGAGAATCTAAAGGGGGATACCCCCATCCCCGTCCCGTGGTCTGATCATTTTCTTATTCCCCTATCCTGGAGCCCTCAGGTCATCGTTCCCTGTGTACAACCTTCACTAACTATGAAACGACCCTGGTCCAAGCTTGCCACGGACAGCTGGGCTCTTGAACTGGAAAATACCAGACCCAAGCCGAATTCCAGCCCAGGTGCAGCCAATGATGACTTTTGCAATTGGATAGACGACTCATTAAATGCAGTCCTCCCTAAAATATTGATGAAAAAGACAGAGGGTTCGTACAAATCCCCCTGGTACTCCCCTAAATTACGCATTCTTAAACAGCAATGCAAGGTTTTGGAAAGAAGTTGGAGGAAAGATTATTCACCTAGCAAAAAATTGGAATATCGGAGTGCCATTGATACTTATAAAGTAGGCATTAAACAGGCTCAGAGCTCCTACTTTGAGAAAAAAATTCTGTCAACTGGAAATTCCTCTAGAGAAACCTTCATCATTATAAAGAAGCTCCTTAAATCCCCTGCCCCTCCCGTGGCCCCTGACGTTTCCGGACAACGTTGTAACAGATTAGCAGACTTCTTTACTACTAAAATAGAGAACATTCTTAAATGCCTGCCTCAAATTGACGTTGAATATGACCTACTAGGTGAGGATTCTGATCAAGGTGTCCTGTCAACCAGACCTTTGTTGGAGACTTTTCCACTTATCACCCAGGAAACTCTTTTGACTCTGCTTTCCTCGATGAAAAGCGGGTCTCCTAGAGACCCTGCACCTATGAATGTCTTGGTAAAGGTTGCTTCAATAATTGCCCCCGTTATCACAGATGTTATCAACGCATCTTTGAGTACAGGAATAGTTCCCCACAATTGGAAAAGAGCAATGGTAAAGACACTGTTGAAGAAACCCAATCTGGACCCAGGGGACTTGGGTAACTACCGCCCTATCTCCTTGCTTCCCGGGATGGCCAAGCTCGCTGAAAAGTATGTTAATCTCACTCTCTCTAATTTTATCGAATCCAACAATTTGCTCCACCCTTCCCAAACGGGATTTAGACCACGACAGGGCACGGAAACTGCCTTGTTGGCAGTCGTTGAAGAAAGCAGAAAGATTCTGGACTCAGGAGGGGCATCCGTCATCATACTCCTCGACTTGAGCGCAGCATTTGACACAGTGAATCACCGTATCCTGACTTACCGCCTTGGGAAGTCAGGAGTCACTGGTGTTGCACTGCAGTGGCTGCGCTCCTTCCTGGAAGATAGATCCTTCCAGATATTTGAAGGTGAGATGACTTCTAAATCGATGCCTCTGCGCTGTGGAGTACCTCAAGGATCCTCCCTGAGCCCGACTCTTTTTAATGTGTATATGGCCCCATTGGCGGCTATTGTAGCCCCCTTTGGAATCCACGTGGTGACTTACGCTGACGACACTCAATTGGTCGTTGCGCTTAATCAAGCTAAGCAACTATCCCAAGACCTTCACTCATGTTTGGAGGAAGTCTCTAAGTGGATGGGGCGTCCCACCTTAAACTCAACGGAAACAAGACTGAGATTATGATCCTGGGTAATCCTTCTAATATCTCATTGAGTACCATGTGGCCAACATGTATGGGACCTGTCCCAACTCCCAGGAGTGAGATAAAGAGCCTAGGAATCTGGCTAGACCAGAATCTGACATTTAAGGTGCAAGCCAGGAGGACGGTGGCAACTTGTTATGGTCTGATGAGAATGGCCCGCAAAGTGCTTCCTCTTCTCCCTTCCCAAGCCAGAAAAATATTAGTCCAATCCTTGATATTATCAAGGATAGACTATGGAAATGCACTCTATTTGGGGGCCCCAATGGCAGTAATTATGAAACTGCAAACGATTCAAAACTGTGCGGCCAGACTATTACTTGGAACATCAAAACGCCTCTCTGCGAAACCAGCCCTATGTGCCCTTCACTGGCTTCCAGTGAAGGAAAGAATCAGCTTTAAAGCTCTCTGTATTGTTCACAAGTCTTTGCAAGGGAATGGGTCTACTTTAATCTCGACAATGTTCCGCCGCTACAAGGCCACCAGGGAATTACGTTCGGATGAACTCCATCTGGTGGAGGTCCCAAGGATCAAGAGGGCGAGAAGTGGTGGCCGCCGTTTATCTCTCAATGCGGCCAAGCTTTGGAATGCTCTGCCACTTCATTTACACAGGGAACCTAACCACCTTGCCTTTCGAAGGCAATTAAAAACTCTGTTATTCCCCTGAGTGTGCCTGCCTACGGTCACTGGTCTAGCCTAGCGCTGGGAGGCCTCCGGGTAGCCATGCGCTTTATAAATACCATTTTCATTTCATTTCATTTCATTTCATTTCAATGTGAGACACCGGGAGAATTCCCCTCCAGTTTTTCCTCACTAATTACCACTCTGTGTCCCCATTATTTCCTTAGGGTGTGACTACAAGCCCCTCTACCCCTGCAGATCATGAGGCAATATTCTGCCTAAACTAAAGTATGTGTCACTAATATGCTGACAATTAAGGGGCGTATTCTCAAGGAGCTATCGCCGAGTTAACAGCACTTTATCTCAGCCAAAGTCGCGAAAAAATTATCGCCCCATTCACAAGCTGGTGCAAACAGCCGATATCACCAGTTTACCTGCGATAGCACCCGCAAAAAACATCGCCACAGATGAGCCCGGCAACTATCGCTAATGAGATGCAGAGTAGGCGTTCCCAAGCAAAAATTCGCGACAACACCACACCCCAACATTCTCAACGACCAGCCACATCGGCGATAAGACCACAAAACAAGCGATAAGGCGCGTTAGCAGCAGGAAATTAACACCTGCTCTGACCTGGTGTAAAGTCGGACGACAAGCTGCACCATCAAAGGGAGCCCAGCCCAGAGCCACACATGAAGAACAACAGATGCCATGGAGCCACTCACCATGCATCCCGGAGCCCCGAGAGGGCAACAACACCCACCGCCACCACCCCCAGGACAGCCACCCCCCGGACCACCACAGAGGCAGCGCAGACAAAGACAGCGGACCCTCAGGAAATGCACCAGCCTCACAGACCTAACACCAGACAATGTCAATGCCCACTTCAGGCTCAAAAGGACAACCATCCTCCGCATCCTGAACATCATTGCCCACAGGCTGACGGTACCAACACAGCGGACAACCAACATCCCTCCGCAGACAAAGCTGCTGGCTGTGTTGCACCTGTTGGCCTCTGGTACCTCCCAACCAACAACCGCCAGAGTTGGAGGAGTCTCACAGCCAGCCCCATCCAAGTTCCTCACACCTGTCCTGGATGCCATCATCAGCTAGGTACCCCAGTACCTATACGTCCCCCACAATGCGCAGGAACAGCTGGAGACCAAGCAAGGACTATGCGCCATAGCTGGATTCCTGCACGTGTTGGTGGCAATCGACTGCACACATGTCCTACTTGTGCCCCCTGCCAACACTGCACACAATTACCGCAACAGGAAGCACATGCATTCCATCAATGTGCAGGCAATAGTGGACCACAGGGGACTCTTCACCAATGTCGTAGCCAACTACCCAGGCAGTGTGCATGATTCCTTCATCTTCCGACAGTCCAACATCAACCAGCGCTTCCAGGATGGCACCTATGGGAATGCACTGCTCGTTGGCAAGTACCAAATGAACACACCACACACCTCAACTCCACAATCATGCAACCCACACCTCTGGCACTGCACACGTCACAAAATCACATACATGCCAAACAACATGCCCAACCACCAGACACGACAGCACAACTTACTGTGGCAACCTTGGTTAGCCATGTACATGAGCCATCAACGGCATGGCACCTCAGCCACACAATAGCGGAATGTGGGGAGAGGTGGGAACCAGGCATGTGCGAAGGAGGCAAGTGACCCATGAATGAGAATGTACACAATGCCCAGTGTGGCGGAGATGTGCTGGACAGACTGCAGTATGCAGACCACAGACATATCCATGTCTACATGCACTGCTGGTGTTTGGAGTGTAGTGGACAGTGGACGCAACCATGTCACCCCAGCCAGTGGGGAAGATCGCGGAAATGTAGCTTGTGATGTCCCCCCTGTAAGCGTGTGCGGAGTGGGCTGGCCCGGCGTACGCCAGGCCAGCGTAGGGGTGTGAATAAAAAGCACATAGCTCTGGGCGTGGTTCTCTTCCGGAATGCCCAACGTGTCTGTCAGGGCAGCGCCTCCCACCCTGCCACGAGGCCGTCGCCGTGAGCGGTGTGGCCTGCGATCCTGTGTGCCTGCTGCACCCCGGGCCGCTGGTCCCCGAACCCGTCATGCCCGCCCCTGCGCAGCCAGGCCTCACTGCTCACCTGCCGACACCGGCGTGTGTCAAAGAGGGCCTACCACGTGCCGGCGCAAGCTCCAAGCCCGAAGCCCGCGACCTTGGCAGCCTCCTCAGACCATCACAGCCTCCGCGACACAGGCCCGCTTTACTCCTTTCTCGTTGATGTACTCCACCGCTGCCTCCGGCCTACAATACGGTCAAGTAGGTCACACATTTGGAACTGAGTCTTGATTATGCAATGGCAGAGTACACACTTCATGGCTGAGTTTATATCACTGTGCTTCCTTCGATGTGGTGCCACCAACTCTGTGCATAGCATTCGACCTACACCTGTCTGTGGTCGCTTGCTGACTACTGCCTTCGGCCTACACTGCGGTCGAGTAGGTCACACATGTGGAACTGAGTCTTGATTTCTGCATGGCAGAGTTCATATCATTGTACGCAAGGAGACGAGTAAGAGGAAGACTCGGTTCAGTCCGGAGGAGAAAAGGACCATCGTTACGGAGGTGATCGGACACTGCCGACAACTGCTCTGGTGTCACTAACTCTGTGCATCGCGGGCCAACGACACGTGGCTGTGGGCCCCTGCTGACCGCTGCCTCTGGCCTACACTGCGGTCAAGTAGGTCACACATTTGGAACTGAGTCTTGATTATACAATGGCCGAGTACACATATCAATGCGGAGTTCAAATCACTATACTCCCTTCGATGTGGTGACACAAAGTATGTGCATGGCATCCCAACCACACGTGTCTGTGGGGCCTTGATGACTATGCCTTCGGCCTACACTGCGGTCGAGTAGGTCACACATTGGGAATTCAGTCATGATTCATTAATGGCAGACTTGATATCATTGTACTGGCCTCATCGCAGACTGCATCCCCTTTCAGCTCCGGTGCCACTAAGTCTGTTCCCCGACATCCATGGACACTTTCTGGTTGGACTTTGGTGGTGACTGAGTCTATGGACTGGGGGTGTCTTCATCATCATGACGGTGATACTGACTTTGTGGCAAAAATGAGGCTGTAGCATTCCACTCCTCCATTTGCCGCTTCCGGCCCGCTTCTGCCCTCTGCATCATGCCCTGGAAGACACCTTCCACTGTCCCTCGCAAACCTCCGCTACATTCACCTTCGACATTGACGAGGACCCGCTCACCTCGCGTGGCCCTATCTCACTGCACTGCAAGTCACCGTCCCGTGGCGGTGTGCCTGTGCCGGCCGCAGTGCATCCGGGGCCACTAACTCTGTGCAGCTCAAGTCATGGCCCCTGTCTGATAGCATATTGGATGGCCTCTGGGTCGATGGACTGGGGGTCATCAAGGCCATGTGTCTGTGGCCCTGCGCTGTCCGCTGCCTCCGGCCTCAACTGCGGTCCACCTGGGCTCACACATCAAATCGAGTCCTGACCTGCCCGGACATCGCATCACAGCAGGATGCACACGCCACCACCGCCAGGACCAACTCCAAACAACAGGTGCCAGAGTCGGAAGTGTCTTACTGCCAGACTATCAGAGTTGCTCACACCTGTCGTGGGTGCCATCATCTGCTTGATACCCTGCTCAGCTCTTCAGGTGCCACTAACGCAGTGCACCACAAATCATGGACCATTCTGCTTGCATGTTGGGTGAACACTGTACTTTTTCCGGCTACCACCATGATGCTTCACGGTTGTTCCTGTTATGCTGGTGTTTTCTGCTTCCGCTTTAATTGTGATCACTGTTCAAGTTGTTGCCAGCACCAACGACTCCATGAGGGCTGGCTTACACTCACCCCACACACATCCAGCACATGCGTCACTGTACATGTGACCATGCCAATAAAGGTGTCGAGCGCACGTGCCCATAGCCAGTTCAATGAACTATCTGAGTGTGTCCGTGTGCTCATGATGTATGCATTAGGGCCCCGGCCCTACAACATTACATTGTGCCGTGTACAGAGGACGCAGCCATGTCACCGCAGGCAGCGGGTGAGACATTGCACATGTAGCCTTGTCGTCCCCCACTCGATACGTAAGAGGAGTGAACTGGGTCAGCGTACGCCAGTCCAGCATGGGGGTGTGGATGCTTATCCCGTGGCTCTGGGTGTGGTTCAGTACTGGAAATGTGCAAAGGCATGTGTCTCTGTCGCAGTGTGGGTCTCCGTTGGGGAGTGTAGGTGGTCCCTGATGGGACTTAGACACCCACATATGTGATCTAGTTCGGCTTCCATGAGGTAGTACCCCACCCGCACATGTTCGGCCACCCCCTTCTGGCAGTCTGACACCTGGCCTTGGAATGCGATGTGTGCTTCGGTGGGCTGCTGGAAGCCAGCTGGGGTGGTGGGTGCGTCCAGCTGTGTTGTCTGTGCAGGGGGTGGGGTATCCTCGATGCAGCGGTGCTGCCCTGCTCCTGGAGGTCGATTGCCTAAGATGTCCATGGACTGTTGTCGGGCGTCGGTGTCGGAAGTGTGGAGGTCCTCTTCAGCATCACTGTAGAGTTGTCTGGTCTGCTCTGCTGGAGGTGTTGTTTGTCCCTCTGCAATGTGAAGGGGAGATGCTTTTTGACATTGTGTTGGCATGTATGTTGCCGCATTGTTCAAGTTTACATACAGACTGCATGACAATGTACATTGTGACTCTTTGGGAGGGGCGGACTATTTGATGCGGGACAGTGGACATTTGGACTACATGACGTAGGTGAGGTTGTACACGTACATTTGCGTCTCACAGTTTCCTGCTATGTCAGATGTGATTGGCCATTTTCTACGCACAGGCAGACCCAGTTGTGTCCTCTGTTCTGCAGTGTAAGTGTTGCACTGTGTACCACATTGTCGTCCATGTGGATGTGCTGTCATTGCTATGTGTGTGTGCTGCATTGTGTGAGAGTCACACCTGCAGCTGTGATTTTGCTGCCCCTTATCCCTTGGAGGCGGTGTGCCTTTGGCTTTTGTGCTTTTAAGGTGCTGTGATGTTGGCGACTTGGGTCATTTGTGCTCTTGGACGGTTTTTGTACTCTTGTGCATTGTTTGTCTGCAGATGTATTGTTGACGTCAGTGGCTGTTTGTGCACGTGGATGTGTCAGAGTGTGACCTGCTCCTTTCCGGATGTGGTCCACACTCAGCCACCTCAGTCTCGTGGCGTGCACAATGTCATGGTGATTGTACTCCAGCCATGCTGCTCATCATGTGGTGTCACTTGCATTGTCAGTGTGGCTCTCACATACACATCTTTGCTGTGTTTCGTATGGGTGCATGTGTGTGTTGTGTAATTGGTGATGTGTGGGTGGGACCCCTTTGGGCACATGGTGGATGTGGGCCTACTTGATGTTTGTATGTGTGCTGCAGTGTGCCATGGGGATCAGGGACATGACCTAGGGTCATTGTGGATGTGCGGTGTGCTACACGTCGTTGTGCATGTGTGCCATTGTGCCCGTCCCCACAGTCCCTGTTCGTTACTCACCCTGTTGATGTTGTGTCAGGTCATGTCGAGCAGTGTCCGGACTCCCGACTCCTTGCACCGTCTCCACACTGATGACTGTGGCCACCATTTGCTCCAGCTCCTCCTGTGGCGCAGGACTCCAACCTCCATTCGCCGTTGCTGCCTTCCTGTTGGCAGCGGGTTTCTGCTTGGTTTGGCTTTTCACATCGTGCCAGCGCATATTGGCCTCCTCGAAACTCCAGCTGCATTCACGATGGAATGCCATTTTTCCATCTGTGTTGCCAATGACACGGTGGAGGTGACGGACAGTTGTTGTTAGTGCTCTGTCACCTCCGTGACGAAGATCCGGTTGTCATGCGGACTGTACCCCGTCTTCCTCTTCCTCTTCTCCTTGGCCTTCCCCGACCCCGAGGTTCCTTGCTGGTGGTCTGTGGGGCTTGTGGGGTTCGCGTTGACCTGGGCACTCGTTCCGGGTGCATCCATGTTGCTACGCAGTTTATTTTGTTTATGGTGTGTTTTTCTTGTTTAGCTTTTATGGTGCATTTTCCCGCATGACGCGTGGGAATTGCAGGCCTGTCGCTGGTTATCGCTGATTTTTGTATCGCGGTTGGTCTCATCGCAACTTTATTCGCATTCGTGTTTCGCATTTTAGCGACGTCGCGTTGATTTTAACGCGGTCATTTGACGCGTTATTGTGGGACTATCGCATGGTGCCGCCAGGTTGGGAATACTACGTTAACACGGCATTGTTTTCCCGCGATAGACTGCGATATGCAAAGTTGCGTTAAGCTAAACTTGCGGTGGTTATCACACGTTCTTGAGAATATGCCCCAAAGTGTTATATGTTGTATGTCACGTGGTGTCTCTACACGAGTGCTTTTTGTTATGTATTTAACCACTTATTTATTACCAGGCGTCGCGAGTGTGAGTTTCTTACCACGCTGGATGTTCGCACTAATTATTACTTTTAATTACACCCACCCACTATAGAGGAGTACATTGATTAAGCTAAGACGCTGCATGTGTCAAGGACCTACCAGCCTGGCTGGGAGGTGGGCGCGTTTTAATCCTTTCTTTGCTTTATTTCC
Source organism: Calotriton arnoldi (assembly GCA_963921515.1). Lineage (NCBI taxonomy): Eukaryota > Metazoa > Chordata > Amphibia > Caudata > Salamandridae > Calotriton > Calotriton arnoldi. Next base: position 221,303 of record CAWUFW010014545.1, read on the forward strand.
TCAGATACTACGTGTCAGTGATTAACCGTATGTATTACGTGTTAGGTGTATACACAGTAGGTGTGCACCTCATTAATTCCTAATTATAGGTTTGCTTAGGAGTGGCACGCACGGGGCTGGTCCTCGTTTGGTTCTGAAGAAGAGCTTTGAGGGGACAGCTCGAAACATGTCGACCCAATACTAGGTCTATACTCATTATAGTTAGACTTTCCCAATTATTAACCCCTGATTTTAGTCATACCAACTAGGGGCAGGAATAAAATATTAGCCCACTAATTAGGTATTTTTAACTTTCCACTCCACTTTCACTGCACTACACATTTTCCACAACTTAGTGCTCCTACGTAGTTCCGCAAGTCGCAGCACGCCTCAATCCTCAGCGGATTGAGAGGACCCCGATGATGAAGCATGCCACCTAGGGGAAACCCTGGTGGGTGAGGGGACTCTAGAAAATAATTTTTCTTTCTGGAAAGAGGATTTTCATACATGTTCAGTGAAAACCCTGTTCTTCCCCACAGTTAGGTTTTTATTCTGGTATTCCAGATTTTGTGAAACTTCATTCAGTTAGGAGGGTGAACCTAACCTCAACCTCTATCTCCCCATCTTTTGATTGCATTATATACAGCGCGCAGCTGTGGAAGGTCCCGCCCCTTGCACTCGTGTTTTTCTGACACCACCCACTACACAAAATTTGTCACGATGGCCGAAGTTGCTGGCCTCACCTTCTCGGAAGAGGAAGTGGAGAGAATCTTATCCACTATGACCCCTTCGCAGAGACACCCAACAGAGATACCAACGAAGCAGGTCAATGTTGGGATGAACTGACAAAACTGAAGAGGAATCAGATCAAAACCATAATCCATGGGGTCATGATGACCTAATATTTGAGGGTAAATGCGGCACCACGGGGTTTTATAGCACGCAATGAACCATTCATCTTTCAACAAGATAAATCATTCAAGAAAGACTGGTCCCTAAACTCCTGGCACTGTACCAGAGGTTGGTTGGTACTCATCATAAAAACAGCAGCACGACTGTCGCAGGAGATGAAAGAAGACTCGAGGTTCGCCTCAAGAGCTTCCAAACAGTCACAGAGTTAAAGGTTGGAGGAATTGAATAAAACGATGACAGATTTTGAGGTAACACTTAAAGATACAAAATACCAGAAATTCAAAAGGATTCTAAAAATTTCTCACACGAGAAAGTATACCCATATACAAGAGAGGATTATCATCTGTCTGGAAGGAACCCAGGGTACAACACCGATACAGAGGGATCGGATACCGGCTCAGATAGCTCTGACAATGGCCACGGCCGAAGAAACAACACCAGAACTCGACGTAACCACAGCAGGAGGATGAGGAACAGAGGAGGACAGAGTTTTGGATGGCCTACCTATCAAGGCCCCCACCTTTTCCTCCGGCACCCTTCTTCTACGGACCACCACATTATCAAAAACAACCCTATACCTACTTGGAGCCAGCACAACAACCGGAGCAGCCTGGTCAGTCGTTTCCTTTTTTAGGGAGAGGCAAAGGAACCCAGAGAGGAAGAACCAGAAGAGGACAGCAAGTACAATGGTCACACCCCTTGGAAACAACGAGGATGAACACAAGGAGTATGGGCCCACCGAACAACCCAACCACCACCAGCCATCCAGCCTAGTGGTAAATCTGTCTGACATTGCTTTATCATCAACTCAACTGACAGTCCTGGAAAAAGGATTAGGCTTCGTCCCCACACCTACTTTGGACAAGTTCTGACTCAGCTGCGAGTTGAATCAGTTCATTCGTAAGATCAAACTACGAGTGTTTTTTGAGAACAAACCTATAATGGACACCAACACTGGGGATACAGGCCTACATCGAAAATCTACATTTGCCCCTCCATCATCTACCCTTCCAGTGGAACTCCTAGCCTTCGAGAAGGCCATACTTAAAGAAGTGGGAGAAATCGATCCCAGGACCATAAGAGTGTTCCACAACACTAGCAAAAAGGAGCAAGAAGCCATTCAACAACTGGCAAACGACACCAGAATTACAATGAAACCAGCGGACAAAGGTGGCGCCATCGTCCTACAAACTACAGAGGCCTACCGCAGAGAATGCATGAGACTTCTGGCGGATGAGAGGAACAACCTACGTATTAGAGAAGACCCAACGGAACGCCTACGGACAGAGATTGCCAGCATGGTGGAAGAAGCAACAGCACATGACTGGATCACCAAAAAGGAAGGGGATTTCTTGAACAACACCCATCCGGTTACCCCATATTTTTATACTATACCGAAGATCCGTAAGTCATTGGAAAACCCACCGGGAAGACCTATCGTTTCCGGCATAGGATCCATTTTGAAACCGCTCTCCAAATTCGCGGATGCTTTCCTACGCCCCTTGATACAGGGATCAAGCACTTACCTGAAGGACACTAAGGCAGTACTCTGCCTCCTCCAAGATCTACATTTTGACCCTACAACCAGTATCCTCATTGGATTGGACGTGGAGAGCCTTTATACCAGCCTACCCCACGAAGAGACCCTTGAAATCATTGAAGAGGTCCTATACGAAGAAGAGTGGACCTATCATACACCAAGGCACTTAGTCCTGGAGTGCTGCAAGTGGGCCCTGACGGAGAATTTCTTCAGTTTTTAGGACATCCTGTTTCGGCAACAGCACGGGACCAGTATGGGCAGCACCTTTGCCCCTAGTGTGGCAGGACTATATGTACACCACCTGGAAAAGCACAAAATCCTGTCCAACACCAACCCACATCGCCAAAATATTAAACTCTGGAAAAGATACATCGACAATGTTCTACTAATTTGGGAAGGTGACGAATCCGAAGCCAACGGTTTCTTTGAGTGGCTTAACCACCAGGACCCTTTCCTCAAGTTTACACATACCATGAGTAGATCACAACTGGTCTTTCTGGACCTCGATATCTATGCTACAGATAGCCTATTGAAAACAACCACACACTTTAAACCCCAGCAAAAAACAGTCTACTACTCTATGACAGCTTTCATCCCAGACACCTGAAGGAGAACCTCCCTTTTGGACAGTTTCTCAGGCTCAGAAGAAATTGTTCTGAGACTAAGGACTTCAGAGCACAAGCCAAAGACCTATCTGAGAAATTACTCACTAGGAAATACCCAAAGAACTTGATATCAAAAGCTAAGAAGAGAGCCACAAACATCCACAGAGAAGCACTTCTGGAAACACATCAGAAACAAGACACAGAAAAAGACAGAAGACCAATATGTATCACAACTTTCAACATTGCATCGGACTGTGTCACCAAAATAGTAAAAAGACATTGGCGTACCCTCAACAGTGGAAAGCTTGACATCCCTAAACCCATGTTCTCACATAGGAAAGGGAGAAACCTAAGGGACATTTTGGTACACACCCGCCCCAAACCCCAAACTAGGAACGATAAAACACAACCATTGCTGAGCACGCTACCAATGGGTCACTACCCCTGCGTTAATTGTAGCGTGTGTCATTTTACCTCCACCACAAAGAAAGTGACTTTTAACAACAAGATGATTTGGGAACTACGCAATTTCACTAATTGCAAGACCCCTGGGGTGGTGTACATGATCACATGCACATGCAACCTGCATTATGTAGGTATGACCATTAGAAAGGTCAGCACCAGGATATGCGAGCACCGAAGCAACATCAGGTGCAATAGGATCACCACAAAAATGACATCACATTTTAAAGAAATGCAACATACCCCAAACGATCTGCATTGGGAGGTGTTAGAACACATCAAACACACTGACAATCTAGAACACAGGTTGCTAGAGAAAGAACAAAGATGGGTGTACAAATTACACATGGACACTGAAGGGCTGAATGACAACATTCCGTGGGGGCAATTTGTAAAATGATTCTGGTACGCACGATCTACAATTTAGATAGTGTTCTAGGAACAATACTTTGCTACCAGTATCACTCAGGGGAATGATCAATACCTTTAAGATACCCACACTGGCACTATGTAATACCATTTTTCGTGGTCTCCTTGTCATCAACCTGATCACCACCGACATCCCACATTAAGAATGTATAAGCTATGTCTAACACCTGTGTTGCGGTGGTCCACTTGTTTAGAACCCCGTACCATTACATTATTCTTAGACATTCCAAGATGGCCCCCGCCGTTTTTAGACATTTTAGATGGCTTCCTTCCATATTATCTCCAGTCTAGCCGACCTCTCTTTTCGAGCATTCTGTTTGCACTCAATAACCAGACCCTTGAGTATTTCGCTTTTGGGTTGGTTTCATATCTTTAGCTCCCATTTCATTTATGAAATATGCCACTCGGAGGTCTCAACGAAAGGCATCTGAGTCACTCGCACAAGATGGCCCCTGGTATTGCCATATGGAACGGCCATTTTGGAGGTTTATGGTCTAGCTGCCAAGGCAATCATGACTGGACGGTTCTGGCAGTATGTAATGGACTCCGAGAGACAGACACAGTAAGATGCGGTCTCCAGGGGTGCCATTAGGTGATTTGCCAGAGGTGCGCTTTGACGAAGTAAGTCTTGCTAACCCTTTTCTCCTTAAGTTCCTTTCCTAGGAACTAATGAGTTTTCAATATCCCATTGTAGATCAATGTGAGACACCGGGAGAATTCCCCTCCGGTTTTTTCCTCACTAATTACCACTCTGTGTCCCCATTATTTCCTTAGGGTGTGACTACAAGCCTCTCTACCCCTGCAGATCATGAGGCAATATTCTGCCTAAACTAAAGTATGTGTCACTAATATGCTGACAATTAAGTGTTATATGTTGTATGTCACGTGGCGTCTCTACACGAGTGCTTTTTGTTATGTATTTAACCACTTATTTATTACCAGGTGTCGCAAGTGAGTTTCTTACCACGCTGGATGTTCGCACTAATTATTACTTTTAATTACACCCACCCACTATAGAGGAGTACATTGATTAAGTTAAGACGCCGCATGTGTCAAGGACCTACCAGCCTGGCTGGGAGGCGGGCGCGTTTTTAATCCTTTCTTTGCTTTATTTCCTCAGATACTACGTGTCAGTGATTAACCGTATGTATTACGTGTTAGGTGTATACAGAGTAGGTGTGCACCTCATTAATTCCTAATTATAGGTTTGCTTAGGAGTGGCACGCACGGGGCTGGTCCTCGTGTGGTCCTGAAAAAGAGCTTTGAGGGGACAGCTCGAAACATGTCGACCCAATACTAGGGACTCTATACTCATTATAGTTAGACTTTCCCTATTATTAACCCCTGATTTTAGTCATACCAACTAGGGGCAGAAATAAAATATTAGCCCACTAATTAGGTATTTTTAGAATATGACTCGTTACATCGCGAGCCATTACTCCGCGTGCCATTACAACGCGGTCATTACAACGACCGCGTTGTTACCACGCAAAGCCATTACTACGCAAGTCGTTACATCGACTTGCAGTAGATGGTGCGCTGACATTAGAAATGTATAATTTACTATTCCAACTCCAGCCTACATAACAGTAGGGAAGGTGTTGGAATAGTAACCTATACTATTTCTAATGTTAGCACGCCATCTACCGCAAGTCGATGTAACGACTTGCGTAGTAATGGCATTGCGTAGTTACAACGCGGTCGTTGTAACAACCGCGTTGTAATGGCATCACAATGTGATGACCGCGTTGTTAGGGTTGTTTCCCGTATTTTTAACTTTCCACTCCACTTTCACTGCACTACACATTTTACACAACTTAGTGGTCCTACGTAGTTCCACAAGTCGCAGCACGCCTCAATCCTCAGCGCATTGAGAGGACCCCAATGATGAAGCATGCCACCTAGGGAAAACCCTGGTGGGTGAGGGGACTTTCTGGAAAGAGGATTTTCATACATGATCAGTGAAAACCCTGTTCTTCCCCACGGTTAGGTTTTTATTCTGGTATTCCAGATTTTGTGAAACTTCATTCAGTTAGGAGGGTGAACCTAACCTCAACCTCTATCTCCCCTCATCTTTTGATTGTTTTGAAAGCTTCCCAAAGAGTCGAAGGGGAGCCCACTGAGCCCTCATTGTTACAGACGTAGTTTGTTATCGCCTGCCGTAAAGTTTCGCAAAACACCTGGTCTCTCAGTGCGCCCACCGGGAGCTTCCAGGCAAAGGCCCTGGGACCGCCAGCACCAGCATTATCGGGGCATGGTCAGAGAGGGTGCATGGCAGGTGCCAAACCTCCACTGCCCAGGCTGCTGAGTCGCTGGGGATCAGCCAATAATCTATGCGTGACCACGAGGGCCCCGCTGTCGTCATGCACGTGCCGCTCGTCTCGTCAGGGTAGCTGTGGTGCCAGATGTCTGTCTGCTGTCCATCCCGGACAATGGCCTGGAGCTGCGCTGCCTCATGGGGATGGGGGCACCGGGATTCGCCAGACCTGTCTTTTACGTCATCCAATACTAAATTGAAGTCCCTACCCCAAATTATAGCCCCGGGACCGAGGGAGTCCGCCACCCTCCAAACGTCTGCAAAAAAACAGGATTGTCTATGTTTGGCCCGTAAATGGAGATGTGTCTAATCGGGTGACCCCCTAGTGTACCCGCAAGCATGACATACCTGCCTGACTTATCTGTGATCGATGTGCGAGTGTGTCAGTGCAGCCCTTTTCTAATGATGATGGCCACACCACGTGCATAGTTGGAGTAGCATGCTATGTGCTTTTCGCCCACCCACCCTACTCGCAAGCGCCCTTGTGTATGCTGGGTTAGGTGTAGCTCCTGCAAAAAAACAATGTCTGCTTTGTGTCTGTCAAGTTGCGCAGCCACAATTCTGGTCTTGCGTGTTGTTAAGACCACGTACATTCCAAGAGATGCATTTAATCCTGGTCATGGCGCTTTGTACAGCGATTCGCCAAGCAGTACACAGTGCCGTGCGTCGTGTGTTAGAGGAACGGGCAGGAAAGAATCAGGGAAGATGGGAAGGGAAGCTAATACAATAACATCAAACATAACTGTGAAAAACACAATATACCCCCAACCCCCACCCACTCCAGCCCCCTAAACAGGCTGAGCATGTTCCCTACTTAACCCCTTTACCCAACAATGGAAAAACATTATACATTCAGAAGACACAGAGAGGGAGTCATTACTCGATTGAAGAACGCCACTTGAAGCAGCTAGCTGTGCCGGATCCTCGGTTTAATAGCCCAATTGATGAAGGGCGCTTTAAGAAAACTCTGAAGGGCTTTTGAAAGGCTTTTGAAATATAAACCACAGTCATCTCAAGCCAAGTGATAGCAGATTTTCCACAACACGAGTTTCTGCCTTTACGAGCGCTGCAGATTTTCTACACCTTATGCCAGTGAAGAAATAAGAAAGGCATATTGTCAATCATACACTTATTGCCTCTAGATCAATATCCAAAAGGTGAGAGAGGATTGGTCTCCCAAAGTAGCAAGTGGTAAAAGTAACCAGAAGGGACTTTTTAACCCTAGAAGAATCATTTGCCTGAGTATCCGCATGAGTAGCAATGTACAACTTGTAAGGAATACTACAATGATTGGCTTCATGTATGTGTTATGAGAGTCTAATCTTGGTCTTGATAAAGATGGTATAATTTGGACAACACCATCGAAACACTTCGACGCCTTGGTACACAATTCGTGTTGGTGGCTGGTACCATAGTTATTCAACGATTGCCAACATATCGGGTTCCAGTCCTAAGGTTTACTGGCTTTGAGTTGACAACTAGACTCCCTTGTGTATATTAGATTTTGGATTATATGGTTTGGTGATTGATTGAGAGGGGTGTTTAGTATTAAGTAGGCCAAAGGAAGACTTGTTTTTTACTTGTTTAAAACATTATACATTGCCAGGGAATCATCCCCAGGGGGTGAAAGCAGAGCCCAACCCGACCACCCGCAAGGGACGTGCAGCGGGACGCCCGAACATATCAAATCAGCCATTTTCTAAATTAGGGAAACAGATTGCTACAATACTTTACTAGTTTAAAGGATACATATTTGGAGCTCAGACTCCTTGTTTCAAACTGTCCGGACCCAACCATGTGTTCACAGAGGAGGGCCACTTCTAGTGTGTCCATCGCATCCACATATTAATCATTGTCGCTGGTGCGGCTCCCTTCCTCCCGTCCTGTGGCATTCAATTATTTGGGCCAGGCGTGGTTCCTTCACGTAGCGCTCCGCCTTTTTGGGATCCATGAAGAAGGTTGTCTTCCCTGCGTGGAATATCCGAAGCTTGGTGGGGTAGAGGAGCGAGTATTTTATGTGAAGTTGCTGGAGGTTGCGCTTGATAGGGAGGAAGTCTTTGCGGGCCGCCTGGACTGCCAGGGTGAAGTCCGGGTAAAAAGATATTGCGTTCCCCTGGTACGTCACATTTTGCATTTCTCTGGCCCAGCGGAGTACCGTGTCCCAGTCTCGATAATTGAGTAGGCACGCAATTATGGGTCTGGCTGCCGCTCCAGGGGGGGCAATGTCCAAGGGTGTGATGGGCGTGCTCCACGATGCACAGGGGGGATAGGGACTCGCCAAAGGTGGAACGCAGCAACTCCTCTACATAGCCCTCTACTCGCGCCATGGCAGTGGACTCAGGCACTGCCGCGATGCGTAGGTTATTTCGACATGACCTGGTTTTTTCTGTCGAGTTACCTCCAGTACCTTTTCCATTTTGAGGAGCTTTTCGCGGGTTCCCGTTCCTTCGTCCTCAAGCGCGGAGGTGCGTTGCTCTACTTGTTCAAAGTGCTCCTCGTGTTTTGTTACCTTCTCCTTCAGTCGGTCGAATCGATCTGACAACGAGTCTATTTTGCAATCTATTGCAGTTAGTGATTGCTTCAGGTCTCTGAACATTTCTCTTATGTCGGCCTCAGGTGGGGATGCATCTGTTGATTCTGCGTCCCGGTGGGGGTCCTCGACTGCTCAAACACCAGCTTCCGCTGCTTTGTGTCCGTTTTACCCATGTTCACAGTTGCACTGCCACGGGGTCTCAGGAATGCCGCGGCGCCCTTAGTGCTTGACTTCTCGTTGCCGCTGCGTGCCTGACCGGGCGCCGGAGTGTGCCAGTCTATGCTGCCCTCAGGGCGGCTGCCCCTCCTTGAGCTGAGCCACGTGCGCGGCAGCCCCCGCTCGAATCTTCACCCTCACGAGGACCAAGGTGGTTGTTCCACCGAGACACTAGGCCTCAATTTTGCTCTAGCTCTCCACCGCACACAAATTGCCAATCAGCTCGCCTCCGTCGTGTGCCTGCCCGGTCGCCAGTGAATGTCTGTTCGCAAAGCTCACAGGGCGTCTACCCCTACCCGAGTGACGCCGCGCGTGCGACGGCTGCCTCACAGATCTTCACCTCCATGAGGGTCCAAGCAGTTTCCCCACCAAGTCCTCCAGTTGACACCAGACTTCAATGTCACTTCCCGTAATCTACAGCACACTTTATGCCCAGCTGCTCATCCCTGCTGTGCACATATCTGGGCGCTGGTAGCCGTCAGTCCTCTATGCCCTTGGGGTGTCAGCCCGACACAGCCGCGCTGCGTATGCAGCGCCCGCCCCAGAGGCCTTCATCCTCACGAGGGCTCAAGCAGTTGCCACACTTAGGCCTCCGGACCACCCCGGGCCTCTGCTGCTCTTATTAAGTAGAGTTACCCAGCGCGGCGCCCTTAGGGCCTCTGCTACTCCGGGGGGGGGGAGAGCTGGACACGATGGATTCCCCCTCCCCGTAACCTCCCAACGGCCTGCCTCCGCACCGCCTCTGGTTCCGATTTAGGCCCAGTGCCTCCAAGGCTATCCTCAACAGTGCATGATTCTTGAGCCGGCCCCCACGTCTCTTGCTGCTGCCTGCGTGGGCCCGGGGCTTCTTCCTCCCTCGGGAATGTTGCATGGAGACTCCAGTCTGCGACTCCGCTCCACACCGTGGGCTCTCTCGGGAACAACGACCTGCCTTGCTCCGCCTCCAATGGCGTTCAGAGCTCTTCCGTCGTTCGTCTTCCTGTAACTCGGAGAGTTGGTGGCCGCTGCTCACGGTTCTTTAAGCTATGTGTGCCTGAATGCTTCCTGGGCACTGCAGCGCCTTTTCGAGGTTCCTGGGCTGACTGATTATGCAGATTTATATCGGATTCATCGACCCGCCGTTGGAGCCTCGCTATAGAGCAGCCATCTTGGAATGGAGCGCCCCCCATTTGCTCCTTTACATCCTGATCCTGCAGTGCCCCAGGCAGTGTCTGGGCTTAATTCTCTTGCAGCTCCTCAGCCTGCTTCAGTCCCTCTCTGCGGGTATCACAAGGGTCAGGGCAGGGGTCTTTGAAAAGCCGTCCCGGATCTCACCCACTCCCGGAGGTTCCCACGGTCTCTCATCTAGCGCATCATGCACCACGTGGCACCCACTCCTCACCTCCAAGATGCAGGTGGACAAATGATCCTCAAGTTAAGGCCACGGCTCTGCCCATATCGTTAGTTTGCATGGCCGCTAGGTGTACTTGCCTCGGGTCCTCCCTGCAGGCCGCTCCGTTAGTCTCACGGCTGTCCGGGCCTTCCCTACTGCCGACCAGATGACCACAGCTGTCAGCTTCGCGGGGAGCCCATAAACACACACACCTCGCTCCAGCACCAGAAGTCGAGACTCCCAGCTGAGTGAGGCTGTCAGGCACTGTCCACCACCATAGGCCTTGCAACTCATGTGCCTCCTCCCTTCCACACGTTGCCCCCTGGGAAACCTTCTTTCAGGACCACCGATTTATCTGTGAAGATCGCGGTCCTTCGGATATTTAGACCATCACAGCTTAGAGTTTTTCCGGGGATGCCTCCACCATCGCCTCTGCTATAGGAGTCACCATTCAGGCAAGGAATGGCTGCACATCGAGCTCCACAGTCATTTCTGGGCTCATAGCTTGCTGCAGGAACTTGTAGAGATCCGCCAGACTCACTTAGAATGCTCTACGGGGCTTCCGCAGGCAGGATTCTGCAGGATTACTTTGAGGGGCAGTGGAGCTCTGGCTTAGTGCTACCGAAAAGCCATCTTGCTAGGCCACACCCCCATCAGGAGAGTTAGAAATCTTATTTTCAGCTGTTTACATTGAAAGCATCTTTATATATTATCAACAAGATAAAACTAAAATGACCTCAATAAATTGTAATGAAAAACAGATTTCAGTAATTAGTGTTAGAACTTAGAACCATTAACAAATTTTCCAGGCACATTAAAAATAAAGAACAATCCCACAGCTATATCAAATTGATTCATCTAATCAGTCTAGCTGCTTGTGCTCAAAGGAGATATACAGGTAGACAAGAGACAGAAGAAAAAAACCACACCTTTCCCAACACGATAGCCTTCGTATGACTTAGCATGTACAGGGATCAAACCTGTGACTTTAGCTTTATTAGCTGCACACTATAACCAACTGAGTTAACAGGCCATGTAAAACCTGACTACATTATTGGATAACTAGCAGATGAATTGCTACTGATAGGTAACCCTGGAGAGTTAGAAAGCTTATTTTCAGCTGTCTACATTTAACGTATCTTTATATATTATCAGCAAGACAAAACTATTATGACCTCAATAAATTATCATAAAAAAGAGATTTCGGCACTTAGTGTTATAACTTAGAACCATGAATGTATTTTCCAGGTGCCTTAGAAATGAAGAACAATTGCACAAATATATTAGATTGATTAATCTAATTATTCTAGCAACTTGTGCTCAAAGGATATATATATATATATATATATATATATATATATATATATACAGAAACAGAAGAAAAGGCATCAATTTTCAACATGAAATCAGCATTAAGAAACTGTCTGGACAGGGCTTGAACCTTTAATGATTGAATTATTAAGACCATGGTTTATCAAACTAGGCTAACAGACATTTTCTACACTTAGGGGCCGATTCTGATGCGGGTTGGAAAAGCTACCCGACCGAATCGGTTGGGAAATGGTGTCCGACCCACTCGGATCGGGAAAGTCCGACCGGCGGAGTAGGATGCATCCGGATGCTTCCAGATACGATTTGGTTGAACTCCCATTGACTTCAATGGGAACATTTGTTCCTAACCGCATCAGAATTGGGCCCTCGGTCGGGAAGACACGTTCCCGATCCGATTTGGAAGGAGCAAATGCCGTTAGGAGGCCTTCCTAACCGCATCAGAATCAGGCCCTCGGTCGGGAAGCTTTTCCAACCCGCATCAGAATCGGGCCCTTAGTGCTCGAATTTAGAAACATTAATGCATTCAAATTCAATCAATCAATCAATAAGGGGTTTGTTAAAGCGCGACTACTCACCCGTAAGGGTCTCAAGGCGCTAGGGGTGGGGGGGGTGCAGGTTCCATCCATCAAGGAGGGGGTCTGTCGAAGAGCCAGGTTTTGAGGTTTCTTGCGAAGATGGGGAGCGAAATTGGTTGATCTAATCATTAAAGCAGCTTGTGCTTCAAGAACATATACATTTAAATATGAGACAGAAGAGAAAAGCATCTTTTCTTCACATAAAGTCAGTATTAAGATCTGGCTTGTGTAAGGATCAAACCTTTGAATGCCACATTATTAGGAACACGCTCTAACCAACTGAGCAAACAGACCATTACATGCCAAAGCACATTATTGGAGAATCAGCACATGATGGATTGCTACTGATAGTTAACACGATAGTTGGAACGCTAATTTTCAGAAGTTTACATTTATGGTATCTTGATATATTTTAAATAAAATAAACTAATATGACCTCAATAAACTGTAATAAAAAATACTTATTGGAATCAGTGATTTTTCATCCAACTGTGAATTATATTAATGTTCTGCACACAGCGTTGTTTAGAGCGCTTGGGGGGCTCAGAGCTACTAATTTTAAAACTAATTTTAAAAACTGTGTGTTTTAAATTGTTTGGGTGCTTATTTTAAACTTACCTGATAGTTGTTCTCGCTAACTGCGGTGCCCGCCTGTCAGAGCGGACCCGCTTGGAAGTTAGCGTTCTAGTTTCCTGCCAGGTCCACTCCCACCACTGCCTACAAAACACCGGATGCCGCGACCGCGCACCGGTTAATGTGTTCTGCGCACAGCGTTGTTTAGAGCGCTTGGGGGGCACGGAGCCACTAATTTAAAAAACTGTGTGTTTTAAATTGTTTGGGTGCTTATTTTAAACTTACCTGATAGTTGTTCTCGCTAACTGCGGTGCCCGCCTGTCAGAGCGGACCCGCTTGGAAGTTAGCGTTCTAGTTTCCTGCCAGGTCCACTCCCACCACTTCCTACAAAACACCGGATGCCGCGACCGCGCACCGGTTAATGTGTTCTGTGCACAGCGTTGTTTAGAGCGCTTGGGGGGCTCAGAGCTACTAATTTTTAAACTAATTTTAAAAACTGTGTTTTAAATTGTTTGGGTGCTTATTTTAAACTTATCTGTTAGTTGTTCTCGCTAACTGCGGTGCCCGCCTGTCAGAGCGGACCCGCTTGGAAGTTAGCGTTCTAGTTTCCTGCCAGGTCCACTCCCACCACTGCCTACAAAACACCGGATGCCGCGCCAAAGGCAGGCCCGTCTGCGCCCGTCGGTGCCCGGAGCGCGACCAGCGCCAAAACCCCTGCCCGTTTCCCGAGGTATGTTTACTCGAGAAATGAACTCATCAGTTTTAATCCTGGTGAGTGTCCGCATTCTAAATTACAGCCGGATAACAGATATAATTATCCTAGGCGCTGTAATATATGTGGCTTAACGATCTTTAATCCAGGTATGAACAACACGTATAGGATCAGGGAAGGTAGTCCGCCTTCTAAAAAGAAGTACAATAAAGCTACACAGGACAGTTGGGTCTCCCAATCCAATGACCTAAATACTTCCGATAAGATCTCTAATTCTATCAGATGCTTCTTAATTAATGCCAGGTCAATGAGCAAACACAAACATGACTTAGAGTGCTTGATCCAAACAGAAAACCCAGACCTGGTTTTTCTTACGGAAACCTGGGCCAAAACAACAAGTAGGTGGGATTCAGACCTTGTATTTAGCAGTACTTCTCAGCTATCAAGTTGGAAACTGAAAATCCCTAGATTGAACAGAAAGCAAAAATATATTTTTGATTTTTAATTGGCAACAGAACTTTAGTAGGGTCATTTTTTGCAAAATTTTGTTTGATTCCTATGTTTGCACCTTTTAAAAATCTAAGGGAACATGGAGTCGGATCTGGCTATGCTGAAAGCTCTCACAGTGGGGGAGATGAAGGCCCTATGCACAGAAAGGCAATTGGAGTTGGGCCAGAATGCCAGAAAGCTGGATTATTAAAGGACCCTCAAGGCCTTGGAAGAAACCAACTAAGCACAGACCCACTCTGAGGATGAAGCAATGGGTGCAGCCCCATAGGATGAAGGGACAAAGGACCGCTTGTCTCAAAATGGATTTTCCGGCGTACCGTCCAGGGCTGAGGGTGAAGCAGGGTCTGCCAGCAAGAGCCTTTCTGGACTGTCCATTCATCAGCTGGAGCTCAGTGACAAGCAATCAGCAAGGCAGCTGCAGGCCAATCTGGCAGCCATAGCACTGGAGGAGAAGAAACTTAAACTGGGAGAAAAGAGGCTGGCCTTAGAGGAAAAGATGCCAGATTAGGGCTCTTGAGATCCAAAGACGAAGGTGGCAGCAATGGTGATCTGTCTGCAGGGGGCCACACACCCCTCGTTTGGCTAAATGTCTTGGGCCAGATGTGTGAAATTGCATGTTTTTGAATTGATAATAGTGAATTTTAGTGATTCGCTATTAGAAAATCACAAACTGCAATGTGCAAAGTGTGTTTGACACTGTTAGCAATTAGCAGTGGTTCGCAAATGGACCTGCCTCAACAATATTCTTGAGGCAGGTCGCAATTTGCAACCCATTGTGAATGGCTACAATCACAGGGATGGTGGCCTGCTGGGGTCAGCAGACCACCATGTCTGTGATTACATTTTAAATAAAGCAATATTTTTTTGGTAATGCTGCCTGTTTTCCTTAAAGGAAAACGGGATGCATTTCAAAAATAAAAATAAAAAGCTACCTTTTCATTTTTTAAGAGTAGGCAGTGGTCCGTGGGATCACTGCCTGCTCTTAAAAAATGTTGGCGCCCACATTCACAAAGGGGAAGGGGTCCCTTGGGGACCCCTTCCAATTTGAAAATGGGTTACCACCAACTTGAAGTTGGTGGTAACTGCAAATGTTTTGTGACCGCATTCCTAGTCACAAAACATTCTATCATACTGCTGCGATCCGGTATTAAGAAGGGAAGCCCTAAACACGCCCCTTTATAAAACCGAATCGCAAACCCTATTTGCGATTCGGTAATAGGTTACCGAATCGCAAATAGGGTCTGGTACATGCCAAAAGCATTTTACCGGTCGCAAACGGCCTGGTGGGCCGTTTTTGAGCGGTAAAATGCTTCATCAAATCTGGCCCATTTTGCCTATCTTTGAGGTGAAGGGACAACATTGATAAGTGGTTTCCCTCCATTGAAAAATTATTGACAATGTGCAGGGTGGGTCAATATCAATGGGGGCCTCACTGTGGGAGCTAGTACCAACACTGGGGAGGGTTACAATCCTAATTCTAGAAAAGGGGGTAGCTTACCCCTACACTCACACGAAGAATGCTCTTGTTGAGAAGTTGGTCTCACACCTGAAGAGTGCTGGAAGAAGTTTCAGGACAGGCGCATAGACACACAATAATCCTGGGTTTACCATGTAGATGTCTCACTTAAGGTAGTGGAGGCCTGCGTAAATGGCAAGATAGATACTACTTATGATGGGCTGTATAATCTGATCATGAAGGAGTAAATATTGAGTAATTGTCATTCAGAGTTACAGCAGCATCTAGTGGACTCCAAGTTGACTGAACCCATGCAGCTTGGGAAGGCAGCTGATGTATGGGTTTACACTTGGGTTTTGAAAAAGACCCAGGGGGTTGATCCCAAGAAAGAGGGTTCAGCCATCCCAGGGGTAAGGGGGGAGCAGGAAGGATAAAAAATAATTCCTCACAAGGGCCCCAAAAGCCTGTTTAGGAGAGGGAGCCCTGTCCCTTTTCCAATCCCAGTGGGAAGGGTACAAGTAGAAGAAACCTTTTTTACCCCATGAAGGCTTAGGTGTGACTGAACTGTTACAAGCCAGGACATAAAAAAAAGAAACAGGCTGTTCCCCCACATGTGAGTAGTCCCAAGGGATTGCAAGTGTTGGTATTCGGGTTGAAGTTTGCCCTAGGACAAACTCGGGTTGGACTGAAGCCACCAAAGGGTCTGTGGGTAGAGTGATTGTTGAAGCCCTGGAAGCTGTATCTCACAGCATGGTAAAGTACAGGCAATGGCCAATAATCAATGGGACTAAGGTAGAGGCTCTGAGGCATACAGCAGCCAGCATGACCACAGCGGTGTGCCAGCTGGTTTCCCCAGAGCAAATTATCCTCAATGTTCTTCATAGGGTAGTCAGCGCTGACAATTAGTTGAAATGTCATCTATAGCATATAACTTCAAGTGGGGAGGGATTATTGGCCCTAAGAAGCTAGCTGTGAGCCATGTAATTTCAGCGGAGTGTCTGTTGGGAAACAACCTATAAACCTCTGCTTGGGCAGAAGTCGAAAGGAGGACCCATGCTGAAATGTTGGGCCTGTCTGAGGTGGTGCGTGCAGCTGCAAGGGCCAAGACAGCCCATCACGGAAGTCAAGGGAGTCTGAAGTCTGGAACAATGGACGAGGTTCCCACAACCAAGAGGAAGGGCAAGAGGTGTGGGACACCAGCCCCGAAATTTCCCGTGGCCCAGAAGGAATCTGACCTCCAGGGGATGATCTGGAGCCTAAAGAGGAATACAAGCCTACCCTGAGATACCTGCCAGAGCTCTCTGAGTTGCATGGGGCAGGAGGACCGCCACAGAGGAATTCTGTGAAGCACAGAGAGAGTACCCAATCCTTGTAGGTCTTCGGCACCCGGCTGAAGTCTAGGAGCAGGGGCATACCAGTGGAACCCACATGATCTAAAGGGATGCGGGTGTCATATACAGTGAGACTAGGGACCAAAAACCCATAGCAACCAGGAGATTGGTGGTCCCCCAGAAACACAGGGTATTCCTCTCAAACTTAGCCCATGACTTGGCTGGGCACTTGGGGCTGACCAAAACCAGAGAAAGGTTGGTCAACCACTTTTACTGGCCCCAGATGTCTAAAAAGAAGAGGTTCTGTCATTCCTGCACCACCAGTCAAGCCTGTGGCAAGACAAGAGGCAACCCAAGGTTCTCCTGACCCCACTAACTGTGGTGGGGACACCTTTTGAGAGGGCCAGGATTAGGATTGCCAGGCCCTTAAACCCTAAAACAGCTTCATGGAACAGGTTTATCTTGGTGGCAGTGGACCATGTAACTAGATACCCTGAAGCCATACCTCTGAGTGTGTTAACTGCAGCCCCACTTTGACAGGTTGGATATGGCCATGTTCATGGTCCCTGATGAAGGAGAGGAAGAGAAGTGTGAAACTCTTGCAGACCTCCTATCTCACAATGTCAAGGATGTTTTAGTGGAGGGAGTAGTGCTCAGCACTACCATGACAAAGCAGCAGCAGAGAGAATGTGACTAATTGTTGGCCCAGTTTACTGGACTCTCACTGTCTCCTGGACTGACCCAGTGATGTGCTCATGACATTGATACTGGTCACAGCTTATTTGTCAAAAGTAAAATGTACAGATTGTCAGACAAAGTAGGGGCCAGCATCAAGGAAGACGGTTCCAAGAGGTTGTCCCTGGGAATGATTGAGCCCTCTAGTAGCCCTGGAGCAAGGTCAGTGGGGCTGGTGCCCAAGGCCAACCGGAAAGGGAGGGGGGAATCCCAAAACTCAGGTTTGGTGTGGACTACAGTGGACTGAATGCCATCACCAAGTCTGTTTCACACCCCATCCCCAGAGCTGATGAGCTCATCAACTGATTAGGGGCTCTAAGGATCTAAGCACATTTAATTTGACTTCCAGACACTGGCAGATTGCCCTGCCTGAGGGAGAAAATGAGAGATCAGCTTTCTCATCTCTTAAGGGCCACTTTGTAATGCCCTTTGGATTGAAGAATGCACCTGCCACCTTCCAGAGGCTGGTGAACATGGTACTGTCTGGGCTGGAGACCTTTAAAGCAGCATATCTAGATAATATTGCTGTATTTAGCTCCACCTAGCAAGAAAACCTCACACACTTCAGAGAATTGCTTCAGGCCAGTAAGTCCCACATAGGGCAGGGGTCTGTAGCGTACCTGGGCCGCATAGTTGGTGGGGGACTTGTGCAGCTTCCCTAGCCCAGGATTCAGACAATTATGGCTTGGGATTCTCCCAAAACTAGGGGTGGGAGATACTTGTAGAGTTTCATTCAGTGGAATTCCACAGAGTTACATAAAACCTATGCGATATTCAGTGGAGTTCCACCAGCAGGTGGAAATTATGCGTGTCGCACTGCTTGAGCTGCACTCCATCGATTGGTAGAATTTGGCCTGAAATGAGTCGTCAAATTCCACCAATTCCACACCCCTCCCTAAAACTCAGACTCACATCAGAGCTTTCCTGGGTCTGACAGGTTATTACAGGTGTGTCAAGGTGTATGGCACTGTTGTAGCCCTCCTGACAGAGCGGACCTCCAAGAAGCAGCAAAAGAAGTTCATATGGACTGTGGAGTGTCAGAAGATCTTCGACACCCTGAAGGAGGCACTGTCTACGGCACCAGTACTCAAGGCACCCAATTTCAGCAAGGAGTTTGTGGTCCAAACAGATGCTTCAGAAAATGGGATCAGGAAGTGTTACTACGACTAAATGAGGGTCAGAATCAACCACTTGCGTTTATCAGCAGACAACTATTCCCCAGAGATCAGTGTTGGACTGCCATAGAGAGATAGAAGACTTTGCTGTGTTTTTGTCACTGAAGAAGCTGAGATCTTACTTGTTTGAGACTCACTTTCAGGCTCAAACTAACCACAGGCCTCTCAGATGGCTCATGCAGAGGAGAGGGGAAAATCCCAAACTGTTGGGGTGGTCCATCTCGCTACAGACATGGAACTGACCTTGGCAGTGCAGATTGCCTTTTCAAGTTCTTCTGCTCAGATGATGAGAAGTGCCAAGGGAATGACTGAGTTGCTACTCACCTTTCGTCTGGATAAGGCCATGTAGGATAATGCCACTTTTTGCATGATCACCCCAATTTTTTCGGACTAGTGCTCCCATTTTTCTTTGACTCTTTGCCGTGGGACTGTGCTAACCTGGCACCTGCGCATGTGCTCTGACACCTAAAATCATGTAGAAATTGGCTGTATTCTTAACTGACATAGTTAACTTACCTATAAGTATCTAGAATATGGTACCAATTGTACCCAAGACTTCTAAGTTAAATGTCAGTAGTGGACTGCAACACCCATTGTGCCACCAACTACAGTAACAGTGCAAACATGAGTGCAATCCTACCACTGTAGTCCATTTGTGCAGTTTTTAAAACTATAAATTTGACCTGTCAAAATTATCCCTTTTGACAGGCCTAAATCTTCTTTTTAAATATTATTATGTTACCCCTAAGTAGGGCTTACTGCACATAAATCAGGAATTTTAAAGAAGAATATGTTAAAATGTATTGGTTAACATGTCCTAGTGAAAAGGTCCCAAAAGCTGTTTTTACTGTTCCATAGAAAGCATTGGGTTACCATTTCAAATTTAATAATGTTAGGCTACGTAACACTACAAAATACATTCTACTACTTTTTAAAAATATTTAGTACAAGTCCAATTCAAGGGTAAAGTCAGATTTGTAGTAAATATTTTGGAAAAGGTACTTTTAGAAAGTTACCTTTTTCTGCCTAAAGCCTCAGGAGACCTATATACATGAGCTCCAGCTGTCACCCTGGAGCTGAATAGCCCCATTGATGAGGTGTGAACTTACTCCCAGAGCTGAGACAAAGCTCTTGGGTACGGGACGGTATTCTGTCCCTCTGACAGGGTGTAATCTGATCTGTGCCTTGGAACCTGATTAACTTCAAAGAGGCCTACCCTGTCACAGGCAGAAGTACCTGACACCTGGGTCTGCCCCTTCTTTTTTCGCTCAGGCATACAGGCTACAATTCCAATAGGAGAGGAGCTGCCCCCATAGCTGGTTTGTAGTGACCACAAAGGAAGGTTTGCTCATTTCCCTGGCCACATCTCTTGGGTGTGCACACAGGCTCCGCACAGAGGGAGAAGGGTCCTTCCATGTTAAATTTAGGTAGAGAGGGAAACTGTGAGATTATTTTGTTCAATAATAATAGGTTTATTGTAAGAAATTTGGATCTTCTCAGAGATCCATATAATTAATACCAATTTATAAAATAGGCATAACTAATAAAGTTTCAATTCAATGCAAATATAGAAAACATTTTAAAACGTTATTCCATTTTCTGTGTACACCAAATCTAATCAATTGTGACTTCAGAAATTGTCAACAATTGAAGTGTAATGCAGGGCATATAAAGATGACACGATCAAGGTGCTGAAAACCATTATCACATAACTCACGTATTCTTTCCTCAACATTGATTTTTGCAAGGCACCTGTGACAATCCTTAATGATAATATATGCATTCATTGTAATATAAAAAGATGACAAACCCCATGCTCTAAGTTCCATGTCAGATAGGGCTGTGGTTTCACTTGATACATGGAGACGTAATAATATTACATTTATCCCTATTAATGCAATGCTCAGGACCACATTTTATACTTACTGTGGGGGAAGTTTATTTAAGATGAAATTCGAACTGTTACAATGTCATAGACTCCAGTCCATCCTGCTTGATCTTAAACTATTCCAGTACATATAAGACATTTCTGCATAAAATACTATCTTTTCTCTTTCATGCAAATATGTCTAAGGGAAGAAGATTGCACAGAAAACTTTCTTCACAGTTAATCAGTTGATACACCCTGAGCATCACTGCAGAAAGCCCCAGCACAAAAGTACTATTTAAGCCAAGCTCCAAAACAGGCGCAGCCCGTGCAGGTAAGAGCGGTGGGGCAGGGGCCTGGAGGGGCGAGAGTTGACAGACGACAACGTGGTAAACTTAAATTAAAAAAACTGAAACCACTAACCTTGCGCTTGGCAATGCGGCGAGCTCAAAGTAAGTGGTTTAGTTTTTTTTTTTTTATTTAAGTTTACCTCGTTGTCGTCTGTCAACTCCACCCCCCCCCCACCCCCCCCCGCTATTACCTGCACGGACCACACCTGCTCCAAACGAGTAGCTTGCATAGCTGCTAAGTTATTTAAATTACAGGTCTTACACAATATTTTGCCCTTAGAAATATTCATAAAACATAATGTTGCACACTCATGGTTTCTGTTACATACATGAGAAGGTATTTTTCAACGATATAACATCAATAGATGAATAAAATATCTATACCCCTGTGCTTTATAGAAATGTCCAAGATCATTTGCATGCACTATTGCTTTTCTTGTCAGGTCCTGTATATGCTCTTTATCATTTATGATAGATGAAAACATTTTACCTAATTAAGAATACATTTAACTTTTTAAAGTATTTCATTCCTAAGTCACCATTCATAAACTTTATTTTAATTTTTACCCTTAAAGATAAGAGTTTGTCATTTTTTTGAGTTTATCTTTAGGATGTGTTCTATGGTGTAATGATGGAGACTGTTCAGATGCTTTTAAAGGCCCTTCAGAGTAAAATCTAACAGTTGCACACTGAGGAATAAAGACGTGAAATACCAAGCTAGCTTTGTGTGTGGTGTGATCATTTGAGTGTACCCGGGCTGGGGAGGAAGCTACAACTGGTGATGAGTTAGGGGATTACGTAAACCCCGTGACCGAAAGAACTGAGAGTGCTCTACAGAAGAGTTTGCCGCGTTCCAGCAAACTGCTCGTGCATGCCACATTGTGCATCAGCCAAACTGAAAATCGCCGGCTGGCGCATGTGGCGTCAAAGCACAACTCCAGTCAGTGCAAGGTCTGTGAAGAAAGTGAAGGCCTTACAGAAATTTGTTGGCAAATTTAAGACAAGGGCTACTATGCCACAGCCTAACACAGAGCCGTCATTCATACAGTACGACAATGCTAAAGGCAGAGACAACCTGGTACAGAAAAGCACTAAAGACAGTGATAGCGGAGTGTAAGAAAGTGCTTAAAGTGGAAACATTTCTGATGCAAAGAAATGTTAAAAGGCAGTAAAGCCCAGGTATAAAAAGTGCAAAGAGTGGTGACAGCCAGGTGTAAGAGAACACTGTGAGTAGAAGCAGATAAATGCAGAGAAACATTAGAGGTGGTGATAATCAGATATATAAAGAATACAATCATGCTTAACAGAACCTGAGTAAAGAGAACGATCCGACTTCAGAACCAGATGCTGCAACCCAAGCAAAAGCATGGGGGTTGTGCTTAACAGGCTGGTGAACCACTTCAGACTGACTGATAGGCAGCGAGCGGCGGTCGAAATAGTGACATTTTCAATGGCTGCTGAAAAGTGAGCAAAATATGGCACCTCCACCTTCTTGAAACCACCTCCTCCCTTCGATCCCTTCAATGCTGCCAAAAAGCAAAATGTTGGCAACAGATGGACTGCCTGATCATTAAATATCTGAAGAATTTGGTGGGTGAAGGAGTGAAAGAACTGATAAAGAAAATACCACCCAGTGGTGAAGTAACATACCATCAAATCAAAGCGGCGTTAAGCACCAAGTTCAATTGATTGCCCAATGTCGACTTAACAATGAATGAGTTTGTAGAAAGACTTGATTCGCTCACCAAGCATTGCAACTTCAATGAGTTCAATGATGAAGAGGCCATGCGTCTCAGAGAAATAGATTGCTGTCTCTCAGATTCCTTCAGACGACGAATGCTGAAAGAGGCGCTCAGCTTGGGGTGAGGACTTAAGCATGCCAGAACAGACAAAAGAGCTGACAGACAAGCAGCTGACATGGAGGTTGGAAGGACCTAAAATGAATCAGTGCTGAGTGTGAAAAATAAGTCAAAACGCAAGGTAGAAAGCCATAAAGTAACATCTCCAAAGAAAAAGAAGTTGTGTTCTCAATGTGGATTTTCCTTTCCACATGATAGGAAATGTCCCGCCATTGGAAGATATGCAAAGGCTGAGGGAGCGAGAACCATTTTCTAACGGTTTGCAAAGTGAGGAAAAGATCAAGTGCGTCACGTCGAGAAAACAAAATGGAGAAAAGATCAAGTGCGTCACATAGAGAAAACAAAATGGATGCCAGAACGTTCCATATGCGATGATGTACGGCGCCCACAGGGCCAGACGACCACACCAGTTGAGGTAAGAAGAAACTGAACTACATTGATTGTCATCAAATTCCTCATTTAAAAGTTCACCACCGTCATTGCCAAGCGACAGTGAGGTAGATGGGAGTGCAATGTCAATGTTGACTACTGGACGACATGCGCATGCAGAATTAGCTTCTTGCAAGGAAGAATGACAGTCAAAGCTAGGTCGACAAGTGAAGGGGCGAAATTCATTTGGACACTATCCCAAGGTCACACTGAAATCAAATGGGTGCCCCGTACATTTAATCATAGAAATTGGCGCGCAGATAAAGATTATGCCAGAGGAAAAGTACATTGAACAGTCTCCAGTGCACCGTTTGACCCCGTCAAAAACCAAAGTGTATACATGGGCTGCTTTGACGCCACTGCAAAGTCAAGGTTTATTCTTGTCTGGCTAGGCCTCATATCGAGTGTATGGTAACTCAGTTTCAATACTGTTGCTGACATGGGGCTGATTTCTGTAAACTACAATGCCAATGCCTATCATGAGATAGTGAATCAGTTTAATTCCTTGCTACATGGACTAGGAAAGCTTAAGACTATGAAAGTGCAACTTCACATAAATGAGGACGTTTGTCCTTTTGCTCAACGACATCGTTGAATTTAATTTCAATTACAAGAGGCTGGTGAGAAAGATCTTGAGACACTCTGAAAGCACGACATCATTGGGCGATCCACTGGTACAACATGGGTTTCACCCATAGTGGTAGTGCCGAAAAAGGATATTGGAGGAGCCGTTCACATCTGCGTTGATATGCTCCAAGTGAACAAGGTCTTTTCCCGGCTTGATTTGAACAGAGTATCACCAACTCGAACTGGAAGAGAACTGCAGGTACATTACTACCTTTTTGACTCATGTTGGTTTATTTAGATATAAAAGGCTTAGTTTTAGAGTGTCATCAGCTGCAGAACTCTTTCAGGATGTCATTCCTCGCATAATACAACCAGTCACAAATGCTTTCAATTACAGTGATGCCATCCTAGTTTTTGGGGCCACACAAAAGGAACATGATAAAGTTCATACACAAGTGTGTTGTATACTTGCTGATGCAGGTCTCACTTTAGATGCGGCAAAGTGTGAATTTCATCAAACCAAACTCAAGTTCTTTGGTCATATCTTTTCACCCCCATGAGATGTAACCATGCTGCAATGCTTCCATGGTATGGCCAGTTACTGTTCAAGGTATATATGTGACTTTGCCACTGTAAGTGCTCCATTGAGAGACTTAATGAAACGAAATGTACCATTTTGATGGTCGAGTGAATATGAGCAAAGCTTAAAGAGAATCTAGCATTCAATTGAGCATGCCACTGAAATAACATACTTTGATCCGAAATTACAGACAGAGGGTGCTGTTGATGAACCCCAGTGGGGTTGGGTGCCATCCTTGCCCAGCACACTGGACATCCCAATGCTCCAAGTCACATTGTAGCTTAGTGTAGCCGAAGTTTGTTATCGACTTAACATGCCTATTCACAACCTGAAAAAGAAAGCATTGCTGTAGTGTGGGTTTGAGAGCATTTTCAGGAGTTCCTGTATGGGAAGCATTTCACAGTTGTCACTGTTCACCAAGCATTGCTCACCATTTTCAGCAATCCTAAAGCCAAAATAAACCCTCACATTGAGAGGGGGTTGTGATTGCAGAAGTATGATGATACAATTGTATTGCATACAGGAAAACATCAAAACCCTGTTGACTACTTCTTACGTGTGCCAATAGAGTGTCATCGCACTAATTCTAAAGTGGCTGATGCTTATGTTAACTTCATTGTGAAATCCAGTACCCCAGCTGCCATATCAGTGGAACAGATAATTGCTGCCATGAGCACATACCGAGATTTGCTGATACTCAAAGACATTATTACACATCAATCGAGAAAAAACATACTCAACCTCTACATGATGACCTTTAATACCAGAGATTCAAAAATGTCAGGAAGAACTTTCAGTTACCCTAGAAGGCATCATTTTTCGTCCAGATGTGTACTGAAGTGGTACTGTCTGAAGTCCAGTTCTCATACCCAGTGGTGCCTTTGAAGTGGGAGAGACTTCAAAGAAGGGTTTTAATGTGTGCAGATGTCCTCCCTTCCTGCCCTGGCTTCAGACTCACTATATGGGCGTATGACGCCCTTTGTGTGTGGACAGGACACAGCCTATTCTGGTGTAAGAATGAGGCTGTGCCCAGCTCCTCCCTCCCACTCTCCCAGGAAGACCCATCAAGTCACACCTGAGTTCCCTTTGTGTGTGGCTGTGTAGAGGGAATACACAAAGTCCAGCTGTCACCCACCCCAGACTGATCAGAGAAAGACTGCAGGCACACAGGACTAAGAGCAGGAAAATGACAACTTTCTAAAAGTGGCATTTTCAAAAATGTAATGATAAATTCGACTTTACCATTAACGAGGATTTATCATTACATTCCATAGGTATTAAACATGACAGATCTACCTGCTTCCAATGGGGAATCACAGCTTATTATATGTAATAAGAAATCCCCAATGTTAAAATATGGAAGGGGTAGGCCTCACAATAGTGAATAACAAATTTGGGAGTTGTTCACTACAAGGACCTGTAAAATGTAAAAGTACATGTCCTACCTTTCAATTACACAGCACCCTGCCCTATGGGCTACCTAGGGCCTTCCTTATGGATAGATTATATGTAGGGCTCCCGGTTTTATAGTATTTATTTTTTTGCCATTTCCGTCTGTATTTATCCATATTTATTTTTTGCTAACTTTATCTGTATTGATCCATATTTATTTTGGGTTTTGTGGGAAAATTAAGCTGAAATTAGTATATTTCCACATTTATATAACCGATAAATATGCACTCATGCTTGGATGTCTACCAGGTTTCAGTGCTGTGAACACCTGCAGAAGATAAATCAGTGCACTTATATGAAAATATGCAAATGACAGTATCAACCTTGTGCCAATCTACTGCTGTTAAAGCCTCTTTACTAAAATTCCTTTCTTTTCTAACCCCCTTACCTATCAATCCACACAGTTATTGGCCTGGCAGTCATGGCAGACAGTATTTAGAAGTACTCAAAAAGCAACCCAATTTCTGTTTTTATCCATATTTAAAAATAAATACAGACAAGAAAATGAATGTTTTAAAAAATCAGTAAAATCGGAAAACAGGGAGCCTTAATTATATGTAATATAAGGGGAGTTTGGAGCCTGGCCTGGGGTTTTAAATGCCAAGTCAACAATGCAGTGTAAACTGCTAACTGCAGTGGTAGGCCTGAGACATCTTTAAGGGCTACTTCAGTGGGTGGCAAAATTAGTGCTGCAGACTCACTAGTAGCATTTAATATACAGGCCTTGGGCACATGCAGTGCACATTACTAGGGGCATGATTACGAGTTTGGCGGTAAGGGAACTGCCGTCAAACGGCGTAGGATTCACTGCCGCCCAATTGACAGTCCGCTCGCCGAATAATGATGTTGGCGGTCTACTTCAGGAAAAACCGCCGGAGTCCCGCCGCCGCCACCAGCCATTCGCAGAATGCTGCGACGGCAGTAGAGGGAAAGCAGCTGCCAGAGGGCGGTACAGACAAGGTCACCGCCATCGGAATTGATAGTTGGCTTTTCATCGAGCTCACCGTGGCGGTGAGACCCCCTGCTTCGAGTCAGCGGAATCGAAGTAATTGGGGTGCATACTCATCCATTTCCTTTTGTTCCCTTCAGTCTTTCACGTGGATCCCTTCCTCCAGTGCCCCCCTTCAAAGCAGCATCTTGACCCCTTAGAAAATGACCCTGTTGGCGCCAAAATCCAGGCAAGTCCATTTCACACTTTTTACCCATCGACTGGGCACATATGGTCCAGATTCCAGCAATAGGAAAGTACTTGTAGTAGGTATTTTTTCACATGTGTCATGCATATGTGTACATTTAACACTTGTGCTGCCAAAATATACACATCTTCATCGACACATATAAAAAATTATTCTCTGTCGTTAGAAACACTGCTGCTGGGCCAGCGGTGACATCCTAATACGATGGGCGGGAGACCGACGCCGCCGCGGTATGGCGGTAAGACAGCTGAACTCGTAATCAGGCCCTTAGGGCTGATAAATAAATTACATATGGCAATTGTGGATAAGCTAATGTTACCATGTTTTAAGCAGAGAGCACGTGCACTTTAGCGCTGATTAGCAGTCTAAAGTCAACAAAAATGAATTCAGCAAAAACGGGAGGAGGAAGGCAAAAAAGTTTGGGGGTCACCCTGCAGAAAGGGCCATTTCCAACACTTCCTGACCGAAAATATTTCCCTGGGAAACAAAGAACGGGTCGTACTGGACATACTTCTTTGGTGACCATCTGGTAGAGGGAGGCTGTTTTTTAGCTTTCTTCTATGCTCATTTCTGTCCCTTTAGCCAGCACCTCTCCTCCCAAAACATGCTGAGCCCCCTATCCCTCTTGGTTTGCGAAATGCTCTCCAGCTGGCTTTGTTCGAACACTGAGCTCAGCTGATTCTGGGAAACTGTACTTTGTGCACAGCGTGGTTTCTTGGCGCTTCTCGGCTAAGTTAATGTCAGTTTATTTTTAATGTCACATGGAAGCTTCTGGGCATTTGAGTTCTTTTTGTATGAATCTCCAGTTTGATCATGACAGTTACACTCTTACAAGTAGCTGCGTGGCGAAGAAGGAGAGATTGTTTTATTACACAATCCACAGACATTCAGTATGTGCTGCGTCGTCATGATCACAGTATATTCTTTATTATAATCAGCGTGTTTCAGAATGTGCTAGAGATAAAACTACCATCCGTATCAAGCAAGCGGTAGTATGGCCGTCTTTCTGCACCTCTGCAGTGCCACTGGGATGATCTCTTTCAAAACTGCCAGCAGACTTTGTAGATGCTGATGTCATTTAACTGCAATTGCGTCACTCTCGAGACTCCAGGCCAAGCACAATAATTCTGTAATGGTAGAAAGCATACAGACACGCCTCACTCAAATACGGTTTTCTCAAATCAGTTTCCTTGCCTTCAGCACACTATGGAAACTGTGCATTTTTTTTTGTAAAACAAAATACCTTTTCGGAACATTTTTATTTTCATTGATTGCAGCGTGATTGTAAAAATGAGCTGCTAACATTTACATGTCACGGCCTTGTGTAGGAAAAGGCATGTCTCAGATGCAGGGTTGGACTGGCCTATAGGGCAATCTGACAGTGACCGAGGGGAAGGTCTGAAGTCAGTGTGTGAGACGGTTTTCTGGCTGTTTGTGGGCCAATTCTATGGTCTGCTGGGTCTGTTTTGCATGCCGTCACCCATATCTTGTTAAACACGTGTACAGCTTGTCTTTACAAGTTCAAACTAAACTGATTTGCAAATGCGAGTCACTTTTTTTTTAACTATCTGCCTCGATAATTGGCGCTAATTTTTATTTTAGTGCCCAGGCCTATTTTCTGTCAAGTCTGACCCTGCTCAGGTGTCCCTGTTGTGCATTCCTAAGCCCTACATGACAAGCACTCGCTGTGAAATTGTGGAAATACACAATCAGAGAGGGTAAAAAAGAGATGGAATGGATGAAAGAGCTGAGAGAGGGAGACAAAGAAGGTGTTCGGACAAAATATCGAGTAAAAGATATCGAGATGGAGAAATATCGAGCTTTTAATATCGTGATCCACAAATATCGTGATGCAGAAATATTGTTGATAAGAATATCAATTTTCTGAGGTAAGTAATATTGATGTAAAAAATATCTATCTATGTTGTTAATATCGATGTTAAAAATATCTATGGTGTTAATATTCTTTACAAAATATTGTTAATAATATCATTTTTAATTATGTTATGCATATTTTTTAATTGTATCTGTTATAAATTGTATAATTATTGTTAATTTTGTTTTTAATATAATTTGTAAATTTGTAGCCGTTTTTCAATTTAACTTAATTGTTTATTGTAATTTTTAGTGTCGTAGCGGGTTGTGGGTTTTGTAGGAGTATAGGGTGGGAAGAAATTTAAATATAATTAATTAATAATTGTTATTAATTATTTATTTGATAATTATTTATGTAAATTGCGTAAATAATACATTTTTTGAGTTAAGGTTTAGGTGCGGGTTGTGGGGTTTGTAAAGGGTACATGTTTGAAAGTATATTCATTTTATTTACTCAAAATTATTTTCAATTAATAATTATTTAATTGATAATAATTTATGTCAGTTGTCTAATTAATGTATTTTATAAGTTATGTTTTAGATATCGGTTTTAGTGCTTGTACGGGTACAGGGTGGGAAGTAAATTAAGTTTAATTAATTGTTGATTATTAATAATTTAATTGAAAATTAATTATCTAAATTATGTAATTAATTTATTGTTTAAGTTATGTTTTGGATGTGGGTTATGGGCTTTATAGGGGTACAGGGTGGGAAGTAAATTAATTATAATTAATTAATAATTAATGTAAATTATTATAATTTATTTAATTGATTATTAATTATGTATGTATGCAATTATGCAATTAAGATATTTTTTAAATTATATGTCAGGTTCAGGTTGAGTTTTTAGGGTTACAGGGTGGGAAGTAAATTACGAAATAATTTATTGATGATTAAATAGTATTTTATTTTGTAATTATTTAATTGATAATTATGCTAATTGGGGACTTATCATATTTGTTCAATTATATTTTAGGTGTGTGTTGTTTAGTTTGTAAAGGAATGGAGGGAATTATTTGAGTAATCATAATTAAAAAAACAAATGTATTCATTTATTTAAATAAAAATTATTATTTAATATGTTAATTGTGTTATACTTTATTTCTATTAAAATGTAATTGTTGGCTGGCATGTTTGTTGTTAATTGTGACAGAAATTGTTCATTATTTTTACAGTCACTATAAAAGTGTCTGAGTTGTAAAATAACTTTTCAGTTTTCTTTGTTGTCCCCACTAACTTTTTATTTTGTGTTTGTGTGTTATGTGAGTGAATAAATACTTGCATTTTTTTCATTTTGAAATTGCGTTGACATAGAATTTATTTATCTTCTATGTTTAATATTTAGTTCTGAATTTATATGAAGGGACCACTTGTTCCTTTACAAATACTTGTACCCATGGTCCCTTACATAACTCTGGGTTCCATTGTTTATGAAAACACAGTTTGCGCAATCGCTGGATTTCAAGGGATTAAATACTTAGGGCCTGATTACGATGTCGGTCAGAAAGGCACCGAATGTCATTCGGAATTTCCTAACCAGTGTCGGAACCCATGTTTCCGACTGAGGAGCCGGTTCCCATGCGGTTTGGAAGGTCTCCTAATGGCATTTGCTCCGTCCGAATCGGAACGGGAACGTGTCTTTCCGACCGAATTGGAAAGGTTTCCGACCGACCGATTATGATGCGAGTTAAGCGTTAGAAATATCCTAATCCAAACCCGACGATATTCAGAATGACTGAGCCGTACGGAGCAGACTCGTACGTCTCTACAGGCCGTGTTTCCGAACGACTGATTACGATGCTGGATTTGGACAGCCTTTCCGAACCGTGCCATCTGACTCAAATCGGCAGTCGGAATCAGACTTTGGGGACCCGTAGCGGGCCCCCTGCACCTGGAGCCTTCCCAATTGGGCCCGTGGGGGTACCCATGGGTCCCACCTTACCAGCCATGCACAGTGTGGCAGGCACCAGGGGGTGCCCGCCACAGGGTGCCCGATTTTCCCCAGCCACCCCTTTCTTCAATGGGAGCCTATGCATTCGGTCGGAACATAGGCTCCCATTGAAGTCAATGGGAGTCCGACCAAATCGTATCTGGAAGCATACGGATGCATCGTAATCGGTCGGTCGGACTCTCCCGATCCGAGTCGGTCAGAAACCATTCCCAAACCGATTCGGTCGGAATGATTTCTGAACTGCATCGGAATCGGCCCCTGACTCGAAAATATTTCCGACTGACCGATTACGATAGAAGGTAACCGTTCAGTCTTTCCGACTCGGTTCCCACCGGCATTCGGAGACTCCGAGTCGGTCGGAGCCAAATCGTACAGGTCTATGGACCGCGTTTCTGACCGACGTATTACAATGTCGGATTCGGACAGCCTTTCTGAATCGGTCTGTCCGACATGAAACGGCTGTCGGGAACTGACCTTGGGGGCCCATAGCAGGCCCCCCTTCACCCGGAGGCTTCTGGTTGGGGCCTATGGGTGTACCCATGGGACCCCTCTTTACAACCATGCACAGTGTGGCAGGCACCATGGGGTGCCCGCCCCTGGATGCAAGGTTTTCCGCAACCACCCCTTTTTTCAATGGAAGCCTGTGCTGTCGGTCGGAACACAGGCTCCCATTGAAGTCAATGGGAGTCCGACCGAACGGTATTCAGAAACATCATAATCAGTCGGTCTGACTCGCCGAACCTGAGTCGGTCGGAAATGATTCCGACAAGGAGACAGTCGGAATGCTTTTCGACTGACATCGTAATGAGGCCCTTAATCTCCCCTACTAGGTTTTAGTGGGTTCCTCCCCTTTTTTCCTCCCCCTCATTTCTGTGGTTCATCCATTTTCCCCCTCCTTCCCCCTTCCCCCTCCTCCCTTTTTGCATATCATGACAGACCACACAGCGCTGTACTCAGATGATTACATTAAGAAAATACTTGAAGGTCCCTGCCTTTTTTTCTGACACTCTGGATTCAGCACAACCAGTTAGCTCCAGTTTAGCTGATCAATTGGAAAAATGCAATAAGAAATATGTTAGACTGCAGCTCATGGTACGCATGCTAACAGGATACTTAAAGGCAGACACCATCCCAGTTGGCATAACAGTTAGGAATATCTGAGGTGTATTCACCGATGACAATAAGTATTTGAATGGCTTTAGTTTCATAGGTACCACCTGCTCCAGACATTGGATGGTGCTTGGAATTGACACTGCCATTGAGCACACTAAAAATCTTTGCACAGAAATTAATGACTTGGAGAAACAAATCCAAGAATCAAGTGTGATTCCTGACGCTAAGAGCCTACTTGAGAAAATTGAGAAATCAACAACAGAGTTTTATAGGATTGAACAGGATAAAAAAAACACTAAAGTGAAAAGGGGCATTAGGAACTACAGGACGGAAAGAGCATACCCTTACCTCACTGACAACTTTTATAACAATAGTATGTATACAAGACCCTAATTTGGTGGCACTTGGGGTAGACATAATAAACAAAACACTTTAGTTACGTTTTCAGACACCTCAGCAGAGTCCTCAGATAACTCTGACCTTGGGGAAGGTACTAGCTCCTTCATTGAGACCCCCAACAGGAATTTTTTAGGAAGAGGCCAGGGTCACCCTCCTGCACAAGGGAGAGGTCGCACACAATGATGGTACAGCGCACCAGGGAAGTGCCCAACCCGGCAGAAATATTACCGATGGTGACAACTACGAACAGTACTGATGCCACAATGAGCTGTACCCAAACTATTCCAATCTACAATTTGTCCACCCATTTACTCTCAAGAGAAGAACCACCGTTACTCAGTAAAGGACTCTCCTTTGTCCCTATGACTCATCCTAACTACCTAGAACTACAAACTGAGATGCTAAGGTTCTTCAGGAAGATTCGGCTTCATGCCTTTTTTCTTGAAATCTCATCCTGCCTAGCTCAGCTAATACCCACTTCTGACCACTGTCTACTTTCAACCCACCACACAGCTGCATTCCTCTGAAAATACACACCTTTGAAAGATTAGTTCTTAGTGAGATTTCTAGTTTAGAGAGGAAACATAATTTCATTCCATACAACTTACCCATTATGGTTAAGGATGCATTAACAAGTCTTAAGCTGGATAACGCATTACCCATTAAACCTGCTGACAAAGGTGAAGGAGTGGTAATACAGAGCACAGACTCATACAAAGCAGAGATTGTTAGGCAACTGTCAAACACTGACCATTATCTCAAACTTAACATGGATCCTACTAAGGATATACAAAGGCTCATTCTAGAAATCACAGAAAAGGGAAAGTCAGAAGGTTTATTGACTCAGAACGAGTTCACATTTTTGAACAAAAAATTCTCACAAACACCAGTCACTTACACGCTTCCCAAAATACATAAAGATATGAATGCACCCCCAGGACACCCTATTGTGTCAGGGTGTGGCTCAATACTAGAGCCCCTTGGCCAAAACATTGATTTCTTTATTAAGGATTTTGTGCCTGCAACACTCTACTCTACTATATCAAAGACACTATGGACATGATTAACAAGGTGGAACACTTTCCCTTTGACCCCCATTCGAGTATCTTATGTGCATTGGATGTCGAGTCCTTGTACACCAATATCCCACATGGAGAAGGCTTAAGGATCATTGAGAGAATACTCGAATCTAGGACATGCCCACATGCAGTTCCGACAATGTTTGTTCTTGCACTGTTGGAGCTTTGCTTGACTCGCAACTTTTTCCAACAGAACAAAGGTACTTTCATGGGAGCAGTTTCTGCTCCCAACTTTGCTATTCTTTTCATGAACCACTTAGAAACTGAGATTATTATGTTCCGTTGCAATCCATATTACCCCCAAATTAGCCACTGGGAGCATTACATAGATGACATCTTTATGATTTGGCATGGCTGCGAGACCACCCTTACAGATTTTGTCAATTGAGTCAATACGCATTGTTGTGGATTGAAATTCTCACTCTCTCACAGTAGGACTGAAATTGCTTTACTTGACTTACTGATCAGATCATCCCCAGAGGGTCTTTTTACATCTCTGTTCTGCAAACCCACAGAAAGAAACACCCTTCTTGCGTACATGAGTCATCACCCCTGGGCCCTCAGGGATTCTTTACCCTTTTCACAATTCCTCCAACTTCGACGAAATTGTTCCTATAAACAGGATTTCTTCTCAGAAGCCAAAATCCTATGCACCAAACTACAATCTAGGGGCTAGCCACGCAGACTGGTGAGGCAATCAATGAAGAAAGCTTGGTACTGCCCTAGGGAAGCACTCTTGACACCTAAAACTAAGAAAAACAATGACCGCATGGTTTGCCTAACCATCTTCTCCCCCATTTCCAATCAGGTAAAGAAGTGCATACTGAAACACTGGCGAGTGCTGAATGCAGGCAAATTAAACTTGGACAGACCATTGTTTGCATTCTGTAAGAATAGAAGTATTAAAGATCACTTGGTCAGGGTTTATCTCCCTACTACTAAACATACCCAAACTTTACCAAAACTTTGACGGTTGTCCCCCAGGGTGGGTCATTTCAAATTTGGTAATTGCAGCGTCTACCCGTTCACCATTGAGACAAAAAACTTTTGGCACAATAATGTCACCATTGTAGTGCATCAATTATCTAACTGCAATACCATGAATGCTATATATGCCATTATCTGCGCATGTGAACTGATCTATATAGGGTAAACAACACAAAAAGTGTCCATTAGAATCTGTCAACACAGGAGCCGCATACGTTGCAAAGTGAGCAATGGAACACTTGAGTTTTTAACTCAAAGGCCACACAGAAAATTACTTACGGTGGCAAGTAATCACGGTGATCAAACCCCCACCCAGAGGCGCAGGCCTGAATTAATTACTGAATAAAGGATAACTGAAGTGGATACTGCGAACTAACAGCTTACATACCGGCCTGAACAGAGCAGAGGACTGGACTACTCTGCTATAACTGTACCTGATAGCTACGTTATGCCTATATACTGGGAATAGACTCTGGTCCTAAATGATAACATGTTCCCATTGGTTGGTTTACAATGTCAACAGATTGAGTCACTTTGCAAATGTCTTATCTAACCATCAACCTCAATGTATGCACAACCCTCATATGGAGCACTGTAATGTTATTTGGTTGATAAACACATTACTTTTCCATCACATTCTGACTGAAGAATTTTAGTTCTGCTTGTTAATACATTAGTAATGACTGCCAACCATATTGACCCTCTTATCAGGTTTATTTGACAGATGACAATTGGTAGGACCAGTGTATATGTCTTGATTTACTCTGAATACTGGTTCCCCCAGCTGCACGATATTCTAACACACTGTCTGGAGTCAATATTTCAATGAAGTAGTTTGAGTATTTATGCATTCGTATTTTTTATGGAGCTAATCCCTCACTTTGCCCCTGCGAGCCGGGATTTCTTATTCAATCTGCTTAACTTTCCGATTTCTCTTGCCATTAATAAGATAGCCGCCGTATTTTCCTTCACTCCTAGCATGTTTCAGTCGCCTTTCCACAGAGAGTCAATTTCACGCATGCGCACTGCAATTTCTATATGAACCGCAGACAGACATCTGACGTGGTCACTTCTCTCACACAAACGGCGGCTGTGAGGATCCTCCTTTATTCACTGCGGATTGAGGGTAGGTGCAGGGTTCCCCTTTGTGCTTATACTTTCGCCACACTCCCTTTTATGTATTTCCTTATGTTACAAAATTTTCTTTTTTGCAGTAACGCTGTTCTTCCTCCGTACCAGGAGCAACACACACGCGTCTTGGATCTCTCCCCTATTGGGGACACCGCACACGTTACCCGGCTGACACGCAAAGCCCCTTTTTGGCAGTCCATGTCAAAACCATCGATTTCATAGGTAAGCAGCAAATCACGCATCACCAGGTTCTACACTTTTATACGCGATTGCACGGTAATGCTCTGTTTACCTCCTCTCGTTCCAGATTCCCAGCTGACTGTATTCCTCTTTTTTATGACCTTAATCTGAAGTGCGCTGACTTCCCCTTGCAGGAGTACGTTTGTGGCAGGTTATTACACATTTTTTAACTGCCCTGACTTTTGTAACTGTCCATTCTTGTTGACATTTCATTCTTCTTAGTTTCCTACAACCGACTTATCACCAATTGTCTCAGGAATTCTTTACCCTAACTGTGGTTGATGTTAGGTCAGTTTAATTTTCGCTAATCTTATCCATTGCTATAAACTATTAGGCAGTTTTCTCCCCTTTCTAGAACTACTTAGTTCTCACACCCGTCACCAGTGAAACAATTTTTCAGCATGCTTCTTGTGACACCTTTTCAATAGTATGATGCACGACACCAAACCACGTATTTGCCTGGTATGAGAGATCATCATTTTCCATTTAGTTGGTTATCATTAAAAGTCTTTTTTTCCCCCTTCTTCTGTCCACCCGTGTCTCCTTTCCGTCCCTTTTCCTACAGGCATTTTTTAGTCTCAGGCATGCAAAATTAAGTCCTGATGATGATCCCCATATCTATAAGTGGGATCGAAACATCATCGACATACAGTACCATGACGATCACAAATGTCTTGGCTCTATAAATTGATAGTATTGGTACTTTTAGCAATTGTGACACAAATTTGTTCATTATTTTTATAGTCATTACAAAAATGTCTGAGGGGCTGATTACAAGCCTGGTGGTCTTGTGACCGCCAGACTCACGGTGGCGCAGCAGTGGTGGTCCACTGTCAAGACAATTACGACTTCCAAAGTCGTATCGGCGGTGGACTGCCAGCTGCACCAGGAAACATTTGTTCCCTGGTGGTGGCGCAGCTGTGCCGCAACGCAATATGCTGAGCAGGGACTGGCGCAATCCCGCTCAGCATATTACAAGTTCTTGAACCGCCAGCCTTTTCATGTCAAAAGGCTGGCGGTGCAAGAACAAAGGGGGCCCTACAGGGCCCCCATGGCCCCTCTGCCCCCTGTCTGTATTCCCACAAAGTTCCAGCATGGCATGGGCGTCAGTGTCCATGCCGTGCTGGAACTCTTTTGCCGTTCCCATCGTGGTGCCTGTTTTCCAGGCACTGCACATGGGAAAGGCAAAGGACCCCCGGCAATATTACGAGTGACACACTTTTAACTTGTAATACTGCCTGCGGTCCTTGCGCGGCTTTGGCGCAGCGGAGCCGGCGTTGAGCCGGCACCATTGCACCAAAGTCGTAATCGGGCCCTATGTTGTAAAATAACTTTTCAGTTTTCCTTGTCGTTCCCCACTAGCTTTTTTATTTTCTGTTTGTGTGTTATGTGATTGAATAAATACTTGCTTTTTTCATTTTGGAATTGTGTTGACATAGAACTTATTTATCTTCTATTTTTAATATTTAGGGGCCTATTACGATGGCGGGCGGACAAAGTCCGCCCGCCACCGTAATGGTGAATGGGACCGTCCGCCAGAGGTGCGGCCGTCCTGCTGTGGGCATTAGGATGCCACGGTGGCGGTGGCATCCCCCATCCACAACATTGTGGCGGGCGGTGCGCACAGCACCGCCCACCACAATGCTGTGGATGCACGTTGTGCATTGGCATGCACAAGGTGACAGGCACCGCGCGGTGCCTGCCACCTTGTCCACGCCAATGTAGTACCCCCCATGTGCACCCCCCACACCCCCAACACTCGGGGGGCCCGCAACGGGCCCCCAACAGCAAAGACCGTATGCCTTTCCATGGCGGCAACGCCGCCATGGAAAGGCTGATCACCGGCTGCATCGCAATATGGATGGCGGTGTCTTGCAGACACCGCCACCATATTGTGCCCGTTTTCCGCCCGGTCGACGAGTCGACCGGCGGAAAAGCGGCAGACGGTCTTCCCGTCCGCCGCGGACCCCCCAGCCATCCTAATATGGCGGGGGGTCATTCAGGCATGGATGGTGGGCAGATCGCCCCCACCGGGCCGGCGGTGGCTACCCCCGGCCCGGTGGGGGCGATCTGCCCGCCATCCTAATGGGCCCCTTAGTTCTGAATTTATATGAAGGGACCACTTGTTCCTTTACAAATACTTGTACCCATGGTCCCATACATAACCCTGGGTTCCCTTGGTTACCAAAATATTGTTGTTAAAATTAAGACATTTAGGGGGTCATTACGATGGCATAACAATTGCCACCGCCGAGCCGGCGGTGGCGACCGTTACGCCATCGTAACAAGTAATACCCCCGCCAAATTATAATGGCGGGGGTATCGCGGCGGAAGCAAAGTGCGTCCGCCGCTTTTCCGCCGGTCA
Organism: Calotriton arnoldi; assembly: GCA_963921515.1. Classification (NCBI taxonomy): domain Eukaryota; kingdom Metazoa; phylum Chordata; class Amphibia; order Caudata; family Salamandridae; genus Calotriton; species Calotriton arnoldi. The sequence continues at coordinate 259,507 of CAWUFW010014545.1, forward strand.
GCAATTGTTCCGATTGCCGGCCGGGCAGACTTGGACCACAAAATGGTGGCGGTGCCTTGCAGGCACCGCCATCCATATTATGATGTGTGGTGTTCCAGGCCTTTCCATGGCGGCGATGCCGCCATGGAAAGGCTGGCGGGGATTCGCTTGGGGGCCCGTTGCGGGCCCCGGGGGGTGGGGGCTGCACTTGGGGGGTACATATGGTACCCCCCTACATTGCCATGCACAAGGTGGCAGGCACCGCGCGTTGTGCATGGCAATGCACAACATGACATTTTACCATTGCGGTGGGTGCTGCAGCCAGCAACACCCGCCGCAATGTTAGAATGCCAGATGCGACCTCCGCGGTGGCGTTCGCATAATAATTGGAGTGGTGGGACCGCTGCATGGCAGGCGGGCGGTCCCGTTACCGCTAGGGTGGAGGGCGGACTAAAGTCTGCCCGCCATCCTAATCACCCTCTTAGTTTTTATATTTAAAATGTTATATTTTGGGGTTTTTAATAGAGTTGTTAAAATATGTTATTTGTTTGAAGTGAAGTACTCTCTCTGTACTGTACAGTGAATGTAGCGGGAATAGTAAATTATACCCCTTCTTAGTCTAACGCTTTCCCTGCTGTTGCACCAACTGGAGTGGGAAGAGTAAATTTTACCCCTCCTGTGTCCAACACTTTCCCTACTGTTGCACCGACTGGTATGGGTAAATTAAATTTAACCTCTCCTGAGTCCATCGCTTTCCCAAATGTTGCACCTACTGGAGGGGAATAGTAAATCTAACCTCTCCTGAGTTCAATGCTTTCCCTACTGTTGCACACAATGCAGTGGGAAAAGTACATTTTACCCCTCCTGAGTCCAGCGCTGTCTCTACTGTTGTACAAAGTGGAGTGGGAATAGTAAATTTCACCCATCCTGAGTCCAACTCTTACCCTACTATTGCATCGACTAGTGTAGGAATAGTACATTTTACCCCTCCTGAGTCCAATGCTTTCCCTACTGTTGCACACACTGGAGTGGGAATAGCAAATTGTATCCCTTCAATGTCCAATGCTTTCCCTACCGTTGCACTGACTGGAGTGTAAATAGTTAATTTTACCCTTCCTGACTTCAACACTTTCCCTACTGTTGCACAGACAGGAGTGGGTATTGTAAATGTAACCCCTCCTGAGTCCAATGCTTTCTCTACTGTTGCACCGACTGGTGCGGGACTAGTTAATTTAACCTTTCCTGAGTCCAACGCTTTCCCTACTGTTGCACACACTGGAGTGGGAAGGGTAAATTCTACCCCTCCCAAGTCCAACGCTTTCCCTACTGTTGCACATACTGGAGTGGGAATAGTATATTTATTATTCTTGGAGTTTAATAGTTTTTTTTAGTATTCGCTAGTATTCGCTAGTATTCCAGCGACAACTGCCCCAAAATTTAACACCATGGTGGACACCACCAACTAACCCTAATGAGATGCAGAGTAGGCATTCCCGTGCAAAAACACACGAAAAAACCACAACACCACTTTCACAACGAACTGCCAGATCTGCGAAGCGAACCAAAAACAGGCGATAAGCCGCGGTAGCACCAGTGATTTAACACCTGCCTTTTGCTGGTGTTAAGCAGGATGACTACCTGCAGCATGAAAGGGAGCCCAGCCAAGATCCACACCCGAAGACCCACAGATGCCATGGAGACAAACATGATGCAGCCCGGATACCCATGAGGGCCACAACACCCACCGCCACCACCCCCAGCCCCCCCCGGCCCCCCCCCAGACATACACATACCGTGCACGACACAAAAGCCACCAAAAGCGCATGATGACGCACATTGTCAAAAAATAACACACATGTGTGGCCAGAAGAACAAGAAACAGTCACACAGCACTGAAGTAACAACCCAAAACTTTATTGAAACACAGCACAAAACACCAATGCGGCAGACTCCTGTCGGGTCCGTCCGGGACAATCACGACGTCACAGCCTGGAAAATAAAGCACAAAAACAGAACGTGTGCCATGCGCACATCAAAGGAGCGAGACACAGAGAAATAGAGAATGAAAGAAAGGCAGAGAGAGAAAGAGAGAGAGGGAAGGTAGGGAGAGAGAGAGAGAGAGTGAGAGAGAGGGAAGGAAAGGAGAGAGAGTGAGTGAGAGAGAGAGAGGGAAGGAAAGGAAAGAGAGTGAGTGAGAGAGAGAGAGGGAAGGAAAGGAGAGAGCGTGAGTGAGAGAGAGGGAAGGAAGGAAATGAGAGAGAGAGTGAGAGAGAGAGGGAAGTAAAGGAGAGAGAGAGAGAGAGAGAGAGACACCGCCGCCCCTGCGCACCCAGGCCCCACTGTTCACCTGCTGCCACCGGTGTGTCTCCAACCACGTGCCGGGATACACTGCAAGCCACCAGGACTGCAATCTGTAATCAAGGCCAGAGTCAATCATGGCAGTGTCCATCTCACAGCACACAGCAACAACGCGTGTCTGTCCCTGCGCATGCATGCAGCCGCACCCCACCCCCTCCCGCCGGCCAGCGCTGGCTGTCCGCACTTGCGCACCCGGGCCCACTGCTCACCTGCCGCCAACGGTGTGTCCACCAGTGGGCACACCACGTGCCCGTGCAAGCTCCAGGCCCCGGTCCCGCCACCATGGCATGGTCCACATCATGCGGACACGCCCCGCGGCCCAGCAGGTCCCACATATGTCGCTGAGTCCTGAGGCATCAATGGCAGAGACCACATCAGTGCACACGTCATCATCGCAGGCTGCACACCCGCTCAGCTCTTCCGGTGCCACTAACCCTGTGCAACCCCAGTCAGCACCACGTGGTGGTAGGCCCGTGATGGCTGCAAGGCTTCGGGTGCCACTAACCCTGTGCAACCCCACTCAGCGCCACGTGGTGGTAGGCCCGTGACGGCCGCAAGGCCTCGGGTGCGACAAACCCTTTGCGTCACAACTCATGGGCCCTTTATGATTGAGAACCATGGAGCATCCGTCATACAGTCACCACCGGCAGTGTGGAATGTGATGTCGTCGGCCCCTTATATTTGCGGGGTCACATGGCCTGTGACGCCTGTGCCGGATGGGTGTGGTGTGTGTGCAGACCTGCCCTCAGGGAGTGGCCGTGACATGCTGACAACTAGACCAGTGACCTGCATACCACCAGCGAGTACGCCTGCGACATGTAGCTATGTGGGCCCCCCTCGGAGCGTAAGCGGAGTGGTCTGGCCTGGCGTACGCCGGAACAGCGCAGGGCTTGCAACAATGACTCGGGGGCTCTGGGCGTGGTTCAGTCAATGTCCAGACAAGGGAGTGACTATTGAGTGTGTCCCTGTTGTAGTGTCCACGGCAAGCGGAACACAATAGGCAATGTAGCACACTGTGATTGGCATCCCACTAGATGAGCATCATTGACATGAGGGAAATCCCTGTGTGCCACTGACACATCAGGGGCCGGAGGAGGATTGTCGGCCGCACTGTGTGGCAGTGACACATCAGGTGCCAGAGTGGATACGCCTGCCACACTGGGAGGCACTGACACACCAGGCGGCGGAGATGTGGATGGTGTGGGGGCAGCAGCATTCATCATCGCCACGCCTTGTGGCAGCAATGCCATGATGAGGACATGCAGGGCATGGTAGGTCCCAGCTACATTTCGCTGATGTGCAGCTGTGGCTGCCATCCTTTCTGCCTCCATCCGCACCATGTCCTCCATGAGCCTCCGCATGTGTGCCAGCTCACGGCTGGGATCGCTGGAGCCACTCTGAGCGGACAGGTGTTCTTGTCTCCGAGTCAGGACTCCAGCGATGTCAGTCATGGCTCGTTGGAGACCATGGAGCGGGCCATGGGTGTCCGTTAGGGACTGGAGCTGGTCCCTGATGGGACCTAGACACCCATGGATGGTGTCCAGTTTCGTAGCCATGAGGTCGAACCCCACCCGCACCTGCTCAGCCGTCTCCCTCTGGCCCTCCAGCACACAGCGTTGGAAGGCCATGTGTTGTCCCTGGGGGTCTTGGGAGACTGCCGGGGCTGTGGGTGCCTCCTGCTGGGTGGTTTGTGGAGTGGGTGGGGTCTCCTCGATGCAGCTGGGCTGCCCTGGTCCTGGAGGTGATTGGCGGATGAGTTCAATGATGTCTTGGAGGGCTTGGGTGTCGATGCTGGTGGTGTCCTCCTCGTCATCAGTGAAAAGTGGCTGGGACTGCTCTGCAGGAGGTGTTGACGGTGCCCCTGCAATGTGAAGGGGAGATGGTGTATTACAATGTGTCCGCATGTATGTAGCTGCATGGTACAGGTTCACATTCAGACAGCATGGCATTGTACATTGTCTGTGGATCAGGGCCATGATCCAGAGTGATTGTGGGCGTGCACTGTGCTCTACTTGATTGTGCATGTGTGCCATTGTGGCCATCTCCCCCCGTCCCCCCAGTACCTGGTGGTCACTCACCCTGTTGCGGTTGTGTTGTGTCCTGTCGAGCAGTGTCTGGTCCCCCGACTCCTGCCACGGTCTCCACACTGATGACTGTCGACACCAGCTCCTCCATGTCATCCAGCTCCTGCTGTGGCGCAGGGCTCCCACCTCCAGTCTGCATTGCTGCCTTCTGGTTGGCTGCGAGTTTCTCCTTGGTCTTGCGCTTGATGTCAATCCATCGCCTCTTGACCTCGTCCATTGACCTCTTGTGCTCTCCGATGGCATTCACCTTGTCCACGATGTCCCGCCATATTCCATTTTTTGTGCCCAATTGGAGGTGACGAACAGTTGTTGATGTTGTTCCATCACCTCCGTGACCAGGATCCTATTCTCCTGCGGACTGAACTTCGTCTTCCTCTTCTTCTTGTCCTTGCCCTTCCCTGTCCCCGAGGTCCCAGGCTGCTCGTCCGGGGTGCTTGTGGGGTTGCGCTCGTCCTCTGCGCCTGCGCCGGATGCCTCCATGGTGCTTGGGTGTTGGTGTTGGTGATTTTGTGTTTGTGTGTTTTTTATACTTTTATACGGGTTTTTCCCGCCTGCCATGTATGTATTGCAGGCCTGGCGCTGCTTGTCGCTGATTTCCTCATCACGCTTTGGCCCATCGCATATTTTTTCGCGTTGAGGTTTGTGTTTTTATCACGATCGCGGTTGTTGTATCGCAGACATTGTCCACGTTTTCAGGGAACTATCGCATGGTACCGCCGTGTTGTGAATTCCAGGTTAACACAGGGTTATTTTCCCGCAATGGGCTGCGATGTCCTCGGCTCCAACCCATCAGCCTGGGACGATTCCTGGTGGCCCTCGTCACTAGGGGCACCCCCGACACCAACCGACCACGCACGCAACCTGGGAGTCATCCTCGACTCAACGCTCACCATGACCAAGCAAGTCAACGCAGTCTCCTCCTCCTGCTTCAACACCCTCCGCATGCTCCGCAAGATCTACAGGTGGATCCCGACAGACACGAGAAGAACAGTCACCCAGGCCCTCGTCAGCAGCAGACTCGACTACGGAAACGCCCTCTACGCAGGAGCCCCGACCAAGCTCATCAAACGACTGCAAAGAATCCAAAAGGCCTCTGCACGCCTGATCCTCGACATTCCACGCCACAGCCACATCACCCCCACCTGAAAAACCTGCACTGGCTCCCCGTCGACAAGAGAATCTCCTTCAAACTCCTGATCCACGCACACAAGGCACTCCACAAACCCGGCCCAGCCTACCTCAACAGTCGACTCTCCTTCTACGTTCCCAACCGTCAGCTCCGCTCCGCCGACCTCTCCCTGGCCACCGTCCCGCGCATCCGGAGAACCACCACCGGAGGCAGATCCTTCTCTCACCGCGCCGCCAAGATCTGGAACACCCTTCCCCTCAACCTACGACAGACCCAAGACCTGCTGACCTTCAGGAGACGACTCAAGACCTGGCTATTCGACCAGTAGCGGCAACACCCCCCCTCCTCTCCCTCAGCGCCTTGAGACCCTCGCGGGTAAGTAGTGCGCTTTACAAATCTTGTGATTAATTGATTGATTGATTGTTGTGTGAAGTTGCGTTAACATTTTTTAGAGATGTTTAGCACACGTTCTTGTGAATATCCCCCTCACAGTTCACCAGCCCCCACTGCAAATTAATTAAAACACAGAAGAATTCAGATAATTTTTTATTGGACCAACTTGAAAGCCATTTAAAGGCATTGCAGTTAATAAACAGACAATATCACATCAACGTCTTGCCGAAAATATTATTACAGAATAGAGAGCACAGTGAAATATCACCTTAACTCAACATTTTGCTGCACATGTTTGGCTTTATCCCGGGCTATCTTTGTTCTGCGCACTCCAATTCTGACCTGTACTAAAGTTCATAATGAGCTTGGAAAGATGAAAAATATCCCAATTGCCTCTTTTTCTTGGTTTTAGAAGACAGAAAGTGTTCTGTTTTTCATTTGCTGCGTTCGAAGCAGGAATAGCAGAAACATCTGTTTCTCCTCCTTCAATCAGTGTGACATTTTATGAGTCCCAGATTTACAAACAGTATCGGTTACATTCAGTAAACCTCACTGCAGGTCTGATGAATTGCTTACCATCAACTCATCCCTCAGGCATCTTGGTTACTGAAATATGTTGACAATTATTCAATAAGCACATAACTTTGCAGAGAGGGTTCCTCAAGCATGTCTTTGTTGGACGGCCTCATTGACTCACCAGCTGAACTCCTGTGTTGTTTACAGGCTCTGCTGGAGCAAAGGTGCGAGGCAACACTTAAACCACTGAAAGGAAAGCAGAACAGAACAATGTTTCCCGCGAGGCAGTCAGGTAAACATAAAAGAAGAAAAATAAAAGGAGATATCCACGTGTCAAGATATTAAAGAAATACGGCATATAGTAGCTCGATATAACTAATTGTGAATGGAGGGAAGCGCAAATTATTGGTTCTGCTAAAAAAAACGATGCAGTGGGAATGCAACAGGAACTAACAATCTCGCGGGGCACAGTAATTACCTAGTGCAGTAGTATTGCACACAGTTTGAGTTTTAGCTGTTGGAAAAGAGAGCAGTGGTCTCTAATTCCTAATAATGATGGAAATATATGCAGAAATCGGTGCACAACACCGATTTCTGGAAAGATTTTCATATTTCCATAATTATTAGGAATTTTTCCAGGATGTTGCCCTATTTTTACGTCTCGTCTGCAGGCAGTGCACACGCGCAGTTGCTTGGTGACAATCTATTGTGTGTAAAAAAAAAAAAAAACTCCAAAAATGGGATTTTAGCTCACCCATTACTTACCATTTGTTGGTGTCATCATCCCTCTTCTTTGCTGCCTTCTAATTCGGCAGCAAGTGTAAGGTGTCACTTAGATTCTTTGTGTGGAGCATGGACCAAGTACAGATTGATTTAACTTGATTAGTGTTCGTCTGCTGCGAATTAGGTATTAGTTCTATTTTTTTTTTTAAATAACGCAAACTCGACAGAAAGATATTGAAGCTCTTTACATGAGCACCAGTTACACCGCACAAGTTCACATTATTTTTATTTTTATTTTAAGTGGGGAGATTAAGGGGCTAATATTTGAGAAAGTGGAGCAGTGCAGCGCAGCAGGTAACCTTGCTGTGCTGCACTGCATGACAGGGAAAGGGCAGTAATGTGTCGTCTTTACAACAATATCACACTTTCCTGTCTTTTTCCATGCGCTGGTGCACAATGGGCTGCCTTGCGCCAACGCAGGCACCCTTGCAACATGGTGCAAGGATGCATGTGTTGCATGTAGAATTGTTTTTGTGCAGGAACGGACACCTCCCTGCAAAAAAACAATACGGGGAGTCGTATTCCTCTTTCTTTGTGTGCTGCAGAATGCAGGACATATAAAGAGAGAGAAACAAGGAGAAATAGAGCTATTTCTCTTTATTATGCCTCCCCTGTGAAGTTGTAAGATTTTGGCGCATCCCCAGTCAAAATCCATGGGATTTGTGTAGGAACACCCATGCAGCGCCCATGGAATGCCTTCCCAGGGCAGATTAATGCAATGCAGCGATTCACTCTGCGTTGTGTTACTCCAGATTTTTGAAGCCACTCAGCCATGGCAAGTGGCTTTGCATGACTTAAAAAATCTGCCTTAAGGTTTGCTTCATTCTTGCACCACATTGCGTTGTGTGCTGCAAGAGTGACGAAAACTGCCTCATAAATAGGCCCCTAAGTTACTTGCCCAGAATTTCAGGATGCTGAGCCAATACGGAGACTCAAGCCTGGTTCTCGAATTTCTGAAGACAGCAGATCCGTCCTTAGCATCAAATGCTTCTTACCCATTTCACCCACTCCTGCTCCCTTTGGCTTCTAAGGACTGCTTGCATCAGGTTAGGAAACATCATTGGCAAAGCTAATACGTCTCGCCTATGAAAGGTGTTTTGGCTTTGTCGATGTTTATTAACCATGTTGTACAGCAGCACACCTGTTGTGCAACTTAGCTGAAAGTGTAAAAAAAAGTGCTATGACACAGTCAATGCTGGCTGCGTCATAGCGCTTTTTATTTATTACATTCAAACATGCTGCACAGCAGCCACGCAGCTGAACAACATGGCTTAAAAAATATTGAAAATGAGTGGAGCTATTTGGCTTTGTCAATGTTTTCTTTGAAATGATGTACAGCTGTGTAGCTGCTGTGCAGCATGGTTGAAAGTTTAAAAAATGCACTATAAAGTGGCCAGCTTTGACAGCATCATAGCACCTTTTGTCTTTACATTTACTCTTGCTGTGTAGCTGCTGTGCAGAGTGGCTAAACAACATTGTCAAAGCCAAAGAGCTCTACTAGCTTTGCCAATGCTTGTCCCACTGGGGAATTAGGTCTGAGGACAGACACGAAGGTGTAGGTTTTCCGACAAAATCCATACTCACATTTTGGACATTAAATCCCTTTAGTAGCATGTTGGACTTGGCCCTCTCTGCAGGGTCACCCCCAAACCTTTTGCCTTCACCCCTACTAGTTTTGATGGATTCACTTTTTTTTGGCTGTAGGACTCTTTACCACTCCTTACTAGTGCTAAAGTGCTTGTGCTCAATCCCTGAAACATGGTAACATTGGCTTGGATCTGATTGGCATATTTAATGTACTTACAAGTCCCTAGTAAAGTGGTATACCATATACCCGGGGCCCGAAAATTAAATGCTACTAGTGGGCCTGCAGCACGTATTGTGCCACCCACTTAAGTAGCTCCTTAAAACATGTCCCAGGTCTACCATTGCAGCCCAAATGCAGTTTTAACCTGCAAATTCGACTTGGCCAAGCCTTAAACTCCCCCTTTATTACATATACTCCACCCCTAAGATAGGCCCTAGGTAGCACCTAGGGCATTGTGCTGTGTAATTAAAAGGTTGGGCATGTGCTTTTGAGTTTTACATGTCCTGGTAGTCAAAATTCATTTTTCACTACTGTGATGCCTACCTCTCCCATATGAAAAACTGGGTTGTCTTATTACGTTTAGTAAGTGCTAATATTTGATTGGGCACAGATGAAGATTTCAAGTTTGGTGTCTGTGAAACTGTAATTTAAAATCCTCTTTAACGGTGAAGTCAGATTTTAAGTTTCAATTTTGAAAATGCCACTTTTTGTATGCCCAGACGTGAGCCCCGTGCTTGCTATGCCAAGGGATTCAAGCTAGCCTGGCTGATGGGGGGTGATACCCCAAAACCGGTCCCAGGATGCTTGTTTCTGGTCCAAGGAGGACCTGGCCTGGCAGTTCGGGCTGGACTGTTCCCATGGAAGCAGAGTCAAGACTGATTTGCATATGGCTGGGTTGTGAGAAGTTGGCCTGGTATATGCTGTCCACTAATTAAAGTGGGCACCCTGTACCAGTCCAAACATCCCTTAATTTAAGAGGTCAAAGATAACCTTAGAAAGCTATCCAAGTGGTAGCTGTGGAGAGCAGCCTTCAGGCTTAGTCTTAAAGGAATGTTAAGCAGCTTGTTTTACCAGAATAACACCTTATTGTATTGGTTAAATGAAAGGAGAACCACACAGCAGTTATAAAAATATGTATTTATTCTTATAACACACTTTAAATACCTCACAGTATCTGCTACATGCAGATAAACATAAAGCACACAATACTGTAGCACAGAAACAATCGTAAGTAGCACTAATACAAAGTGGGCTCCAGGGGGAGACCAAACCATATACTAAAATAGTGGTATAAGAACCACCACTCGAGTCAAGACAGTATCTAGAAGATGTAGAATCGCTGGGACCCCAAAGAAGCACCCAAGGTGAGTAAGTAGGGACCCCACGGAGGACGGGTGCAGTGTGAGAACACGACCGCGTGCTACGTACAATTCAATGGGAGAGTTGCGGTTGTAGTTTTAAAGTTTAAGGACCCTTCCCAGTGGATTACGAAGAAGCCCTTTGGCTCAAAGGAGGTTGAAGAGCCACCCCACCAGTGGATACTGTAGTACGAGAGTTACCTATCCCAGGGTAGCCGGGTGCATACGGCTTAAGTGGTGTCAGAAACCGCAGTTGATCTCAATGGAGGACTTCAAGGAAATGCCAATGCGGGAAAGAATAAAAGTGTCCGATAGAATCCAAGGGTGGATTCTTGATGAAGAGTACCTGAAAGCAGAGGGGGCAGAGTTTGGGTCACTCAGGAGTGACCAGGGGCTCGGTAGACAAATGCCCACCGATGTCGGGTGCTTCAGGTGCGTTGAGGAGGTTCTTGACTCTGCAGCCACCGGGACCAGGAGATGTTGAGGATGACCAGGAGCCGGATACAAACTGTCCCATGAAGGATGCTGAGTGCTGAGGGGTCGGTGTCCGGCTGGAACACCAACAAGCCTTGGCAGCGGCAACCCATGAAGATGGTCAAGAAAGGTTACGGTTCAGACCAGAAAAGTCCATGAGACTCATCAAACACAGGGGAGTCAGGGCAAGCCTGGAGCAACCAGGGGAGCCCAAGAAAAGCAGTGATGACCCTCAAGCACACCCACAGACCGGAGGCACAGGAGTCACGAGGGGACCTCAAGCAGAATTACAAAGCAACAACCCACGGAGCACTCGGTGCAAAGAGGCCAAAGTTCTTTGGTGGAAATGGTGCCAGAGGTTGGGGCTATTCAGTGCGCTTGTTTTGGGAATGCCAACAAGCATATGCACTTGCAAAAGTGCGCAGTGCACTGGGGTAAGGGTATTGCAACCCCCACGAGGGATTCTGACCTCAAACTTTGTGAGAGGGCAGCTCAGACCTCAGGAGCCTTGGAAACCCATGGCCTGTGTTGCTGGAGCCTTTGGAGTCCGCAGGAGCTCAGGATCAGCAGACTGGTCAGTTGCATTATGGTGCCTGTGGTTGCAGGGGAGTGACTCCTTCACTCCAAGGGAGATGTCTTCAGTTGTCCTTGATGCACCACAGGTCCTGCATGGAGCCTGTATGGTGCATGGGCACAGACAATGCTTTGGATGGAGTGGGAGACGAAGTCAGGCCCAAACGAAGTCCAGCGAAGTCCAGAGTGTCCAGACAGTCGAAGTTCAGTGGTTTCTGGTTCAGAATCTTGTCCACATCGAATCTAAGGTCCTACAGCCAGGTAAGCCCTTTTGTACCCACGGGAGAGGGTTGGACAGTTTCAGGGGACCCTCCCACGGGAGGGTTTGGACAGTGGGTAGGCTACTCCCATGTCCTTTGTCCAGTTTCGTGCCAGAGCAGGAGCCAATGGCTCCCAGGGCTGGATTGAACTGGACTATGCACATGGACACCAAATGTGCCCCTCATGCACATTTACGGTCGCTGGCAAGCGCACCCACCCAGGCCTAATACACTAAATCCTGTCTGGGAGGTGGTCACACCTCCCTGTGACAGGATGCCTATTGTTCTGCCTTCCCCTGCTCGAGTTTGGCTCAGCAGCAGGACGGCAGAAATGTGTCTCTGGTCGGCAGCAACCATTTTGGGCCAGCCGGGACTAGAAGGCTGGTACCGGGAATACCAGGGACCTCACAAAGCTTGTTTCTGAGGGGTGGAATCATACCTCCCACACCGGTTACCAGTGTGGGGGTATGATTTCACAATGTTTGATACCAAACACGATAGGGTTGCTTTCAGCCATTTTAGAGTTGGTCATCACGCGGTCGCGTAATGCCACTCTATATGTCGTAAATGGCTGCAGCACTAACAACCAGGGCAAATGGACTCTGTAGGCTGCAGGAGTGTTCTGCTCATGCAGTGGCACCCTCTTACTTAGAACCAAGCACCCTGCCTTCAGGATTGTCAAGGCCTGCTATAGGGGTGACTTATAGGTTTTAAGTGTAGTGACCCTTAGATATAGGAAACCTATATCATAAGTAAGTGGTGCATGCACCAACGTACACAGGCTGCAAAGGCAGGCCTGTAGATCCATTTTGCATGGCCTCCCATGGGTGGCATAGTACATGCTTCAGCCCAGGGTAGGCCTCTGGGGTACCTATGCCCTGGGTACATGGGTACCATATACTAGGGACTGACAAGGGTACCCCAGTATCCAATCTGGAGTGTACCTAAGTACATGACATACCATTTTAGGGAGAAAGCAGATAGACTGGGGTCCTGATTAGCAGGATCCCAGTCAGACTAGTCAAAAATAGTGTAACATGAAGCAAAAAGTGGGGGTAACCATAAGAAGCAGATCCTACTTTTCTACATGGGTCCAAACTTGAATGGCAAAAAAACGATGGATTTAACCCAGATCTGTCACTGAGGGTGAATGTTTGATTTGTTCTGCATTCCATTCATCATCTGTTCTTTTTGCACTTTTAAAACATTGTTGGCATTTTCCTGCCCAAACTAATGTTTGTTTATTCCTCCCAGACAGCACCAGAATAGAGGGATTAGGTGTGCTTGGATAGGCCATCACTGGCAGAATGGAGGGTAGAGCTGGGCACAGCCCCACTTGCAACTGAATATGCTGTGCCATGACTTCACTCAAAGGACTTATCACCACTTCATTGTTCATGCAGCAAGCCTGAAGCCACAGCAGAGGAGGCAGGAAGCTTCAAGCACTTCAAAGGGAATTCTCTAGAAACTTTTCCTAATTCAAATAAGGCACCAGTTATAAAAATAGGACCCTCAGACCCACTCATCAGTTCACTTTCTGGACCTGCAGAAGGACTCTCAGGGGGACTACCTGCTGCTGTGACCTGCTGTGTACTTCTGAAGCCTGATTTCTGCACCTGGAAGGACTGCTTTGCTGCCTGAAGACTGCCCTGATCCCACAGAGGCCTGCCCTGCTTCTTGAACCCTGTTCAACTGCTGAACCCAGGACTACCAGAGTGACTCCAAGGGCAAGTTGATCAGAGCCTAAGGGACAGAAAGTCTCCAACCATCTTGAACCTGCACCTGGACCCAGCCTGAGTGAGTCCTTCCACCTCAAGAGGTGCCCTCCAGTCCAGGATCTTTGGTAGTGGTGTTAAATGTGGCCAGATAGCCAAAATCCAAAACATGGGACTTAGAAAAGTTTTGGCTAAAAACTGCTCTGAGACCAGAGATGAGACTGGGTACAACCTGCTCGTCTATCACTGGTTGGTCTGACTTTGCGGCAGCTACATTCTTCTCTGCAGAAGCATTTCATGTTCAGTGGTCCTTTGCTAAAGGAGTATCTGGCCTAGTGGAACTCTCGTCGACTCCAGCCTCCAGCTTCATCTTGCTGGAGATTTTCGACTTCCAAAAAAGAGACTATAGGCCTGATTTAGATGCGATACTCCCGTTGTCCCTCCGTGGTGGCAGTTTTAAGTACTCCGTTGAGTTGACGGAGTCCCACCAGCTGCGTTTAGATGTGTGCTGTCTCTGCTGGCTCCGTCGCTGCGAGGCCGACGGTATTCTGCTGAGCCTATTTAGATGTCCCCATTGTGCTGGCGGTGTCCTAGCAGCGGTTTGCTGATGGAGCAAGCCCCTGGTGGAGTGAAGACTGGTAAGTACAACTTATTTTCGTGTCAATACATATATATGTTGTGTTTGCATCAAAAACATAAGTAGGTAATGTGTTATGCCCCTTTTTGTTACATTTTGCATGCCACACAAACAACATACACGCACTATTGAATGCACACCCACAGGCACCACAAGCACAACACCCTCAAGCCCCACAACAAAAATATCTTTTTTAAATGTCAATACAGGTGTGTTCATTTTACCTTGATATGTCCAAAGGTAAGCGCCGAACAGGATCAATACACTTTCTGCATCCAACTTGAACGTATGCCATATTTTCAGATTTTGTCCCAGTCTTGCGTGACTTGATGTCCGCAGTTGGCGCTTTGATGTTTCAGGCGCTAGTTTTTCCCCTAAACTTTAAATTTTCATAACTCTGATTTTACTAATTGGATTTTGGTCATTTTGGAGTAAAATAATTTATGAAAATGTACTGTATTTTTCTAAATTGATGTAGGATTTTTCTTGTGTTGTGTTACACATTGCCTCTAAGTTAGGCCTGACTGCTTTATGCCAAGCTACCAAAGGGTTAAGCACAGGTTAATATAGTGACTTTTGTGGTTCACGCTGGGACTGTGGCTGTTCCTTGAGCAGGGTAAACACCCCACTCGTAAACTTGTAGTGAGGGACTAAGAATGAAGGTGGCATGCTATTGTTAAAAAAGCTCCCTAGTTCCTCATTGTCATCCACATTACAGTACTATGGGATAGGAATTGCCATGCAGCCTTTAAATAATCTGAAGTTTGTTTTAATTTGGACATTCTAGGTCTGATTCACAATTTGTCTGTGCAAACACGAGTATGGCTTGCACTTGAAAGATTGCGATACGTGCCCTTGCGCGAGTATCTCCTCACGGAGGAAGACACCACGAGCTCCCCACCACCGCAAAATCAGTCACACTCAACACCTATAGAAAGTACGCCAAATACTGAGCCAAATGTCGGCAATACATAGACCAATTTACTTGACGTGACTGCTTCTTGAACAAGCCCCATACACGCACTCCCACTTGGGTCCACTGGGCGCAGGATGCATGCCTGTATTGGAAATAGGGAGGATGAAATGTATTGCCTATTCATATACTTTCAAAACATGCAAATAATGAATGGTGCCCTTTTTGTTATTGGAAAATGAAATATAAAGTATTAAAAAAAATAGATTGTGATAAGTAAAACTTTGCAACTAAGGGTGAAAACACCTTTATGTCAATGAAAGGCTTTGGAGGTGATTAATACCTCACTATACATGCATGAGTGTATTGCATGTTAATTATGATTGAAACAAACACCGGGGCAGTGTGTTTTGTGTGTCCTGATAAAAACCCTGGACCCAAGTGGCCTTTGATTTATTGGCTGAAACATTTTGACCAATTATTAGGGCAATAGGACCATTATATCTTTACTCTCTTGCAACAAACTTTTTACCATACCCAGACAACCGCTAATAAAGGGATCCCTTGGTTGTTTGAGTATTTTTATCCTCTTTTTTAGACCCCAGCTAGAGAAATATTCAAAGTGTTCCCTGGAACGGTTTCAGCCCATCCTGATTTTTAGGGACCAGGATGAGACCAAATTATGAAGCATGCTAGTACTACAGTGGGTGAAGGTCTAACAAAGAAAATTGTATTTTTGTCTTTGCCAGCGGGGTGTTAAATAGAGGTTGAATGTTTTTCCTCATAACAAACAAGCTTGAAATGGGATACTTTTGGTGAGGAGTGCCTTTAGATGCCTCATCACTAATTTTTCTCACCCCACTGATGGAATGGAGGGACTTGAATTTACTTTTAAGAGACATACCTAATATATCTTGAATGATCTGTGACTGAATGTCCCCTCCTTACAAAACCCCTTGATTCTTTGTAGAAAGACATACAGTCAGTGTGATATGATGTTTGGAGATATTATGTTAATCCATATTTCAAAGTCTAAGTGGTAGCCTTGATAGCTTGTTAAATTTACTATACCTTTTGATTGGACATTTCAGAGTAACACAAACAGATTTTATAGCTAATAGCTCTAATGGTATTTGTCCTGATAGTGGTTTTATAATTCTATTATATATGTGCTATTTTCTGATATTTCCTCTTAGCAAACTGCTTTGGCTCATGTGATTTTTTGGTACTAGAAGAGAAATATTCTTATACAGTGACGTACTGTTCTCCTTACATTTGCTGACCAACAGGTGCATGTTGTGCAGCTACTTGTGTGGCCAAATATTCCTTGTGCACCTTCCACATACGAGTTTATGAAGCCAATTTCTTAAGCACATACATTTTTTAAATTGTCTACTTTTTTCTAAATTTCTTCTTACTGTTTTAAGTATTGTGTTGTTGATGTAGTGTTATGAGTTGCTTGGGCTTGTCAAATAGATCATCTCATTGTTTTATGAAGCTTGTGTGTGTTGTTTGCTAGCATTTCCTAAACATCACAACTTGTTTTTAAGACATGTCTTTATTGGCATTTTTAATATTAAAACAAGTTACATGTACAGCCGTAAGTATGATATCTGTCAACAAGTGGCCCTATAAGTCGCAATAAGAATAGTTGACACTTTCGTCCCCAGTCAACAATCATGGGTGACAATACAATCCACAATCGTAAGGTACCACATAAATATTCTCTGTACTTTTTATCTATGTGTACTCAAGGGAGTCACAAGCATCCATTAATCATATAGACATATCAATCAAACAGTAATAAAATAGTCTATCTCAAACTCTGGGAAAGTCCGTAATGGTGTATCACCTAGTGGCTCCGCTGCCCCGTGATATGGCATATAGGTGTCCGTGCAGGGGGGAAATACATGCAGTTCTAAATACTGGATTCATGTGGGTCATCGGGGGGAAGGATGGGAAAGCCCCTCCCAGGCAGTACTCATCCAGACACCTCCCTGAGAGCCCCCCAGATCCAGAGCTATCATCCTCCACCTCTCCTGTAGCCTCCGTACCACTTCCTGAATGTACTTCATGCCGGGTCTCCCAGGCGCTCAACACGTCTGGCAATAGGTCTGCCAGAGTGTGGCAACGGATCCCCCGGGCATCCTCCCTCTGTAGCACCCTCTGTCCTGCCCTGGCCCATGTGTCTAAATTACCTTCCCAGGCTGTCAGTGTAAGGCCTGTCACTGTCTTCCATGTCAGTGCTATCTGTCTCCACGCCAGGACCAATGCTAAATCAACAAACCTGTTGCCCACTTTTCTTGCCTTCGGTCAGGGGAACAGCCCCAAGAGGCAAACCACAGCTGTGTTGGGAAGCGTGCCGGCCAGGGTCTTATGGACCATGGTCAACACTGCCCCTGAGAACCCCTTAAGGCGCACACACCCCTAAGTCATGTGGGCAAACTCTACATCACCCAGTCCACATCTAGGGCAGTCACGGACTTCTCCTCCATGCATAATATTTAGCCTATGAGGTGTCAAGTAGACCATATGTATATAATTAAATTGAATGGTCTTAAAGTTGGAGATTCTAGACACCCGTTTTGGGCTCCCCAAGACCTGGGCCCATTCCTTCTTCAGTAGATCTTTCACCATTTCCAACAACGCTCTATAGAGCCACTTCACTAAATGTCTGGCTACCCCGAACATTACCAGCGCCTGGAGGACCCCGTGCATTTGCGGTTCCTGCCGGCCGTTCCGCCACAGGTCCCTGAACGTTCTTGTCATTGAGTGATAGGTCAAGAATTGTCCGTGAGCTAAATCATATTGAGATAAAAAGTCATCCAAAGGGATCAATGTCCCCTGGTGGAAGAAATCTCCCACTGTGGTGATGCCAGCAGTAGTTCATTCTGACAGCTGAGCCCTCGAGAATGGGGCCAACGAGATACCATGCGGAAGCCCAATTTGGGGCAAGTCTGGTGCAGAGGGGTGAGCTCTGGTTGTACGTCGGAGGCACCTCCTCTAGCAGTACAGTGCCGTGTGCAGCAGCACTCCAGGTTTCGGGATAAATACTGAAGGGTGTAGAAGCCTGGCCAACAACAATCCCTGGTTATTTACCCAGCCGGTTGGTCCCAGCAGCTCAAGGTTCCTGCCGTCTAACCATTGGGCTAGCCATTGACGCTGTGTGGCTAGGTAGTACAGTTCAAACTCGGGGGCGCCCAATCCTCCCTCCTCTGGTGTGCTCTGCAATACCGCCAACAAGACCCTCTTCCATCCACCATCCCAGATCAGCTCCCAAAGTAATTGGTTTAGGCCTGCAAACCATGAGGGCGTGACCACCACTGGTAGGCTTACAAAATAATATAGGAGTCTGGGAAGCATGATCATCTTTGACTGCGCTATGCGGGATATCAGTGGTAACTTCAGTGAGCACCAAATTTGGACACATGTTTTTAATGATGTCAGGAATGGGGTCAGGTTGCTGTCTCTCAGGTCTTCCACTGGGTCAAATATCTGTAATCCTAAGTAATCACAGCTTGCTCTTGTGTTACCATTAGACATTTTGGAGTCCATAGGGCTGACCTGAGCTACTGGGACAAGGCCATGAGGGCTAGGGTTGTTTGCCACTCCTATTCTGGGGTTCATTCTACTGTGTCTTAGCAAAACTGTGCAAGTCCAACCCCTCCAGCACTTGATTGTCATAGATAGCAATGGTAAACAATCATAGGCCTCTCATGGAAATTAGTGTGTGCATACAGCACTCTTAGGGGCCTATTATCACTTTGGCCGTTCTCCCTTATAATTATAATCTGTGGCGGGCGGTGGCAAGGCGGTTTGTAAGGCTCATTGGAGAGTCATACATGCAGACCGCCACAGTCACCGCACCGTCTGCAAGCTCCTGCATGGTGCAGCATGCACCATGTGGTGTATGCCGCACTGTACAGGAACTGGGGTGCATACATACAGGAGGGCACTGCATGTGCCCCCTTATTGCACCCCCAGGCCCTAGAGTGGCAGGGGGCCCTGTTAGGCCCCCCTTTGTTGCCGCTACACCACCTTTTCATGGCGGTCTCACCGCTATGAAAAGGGTGGTGGTGAGCCAACTCTAAATATGCTTGGTGGTGCCCTCTACGGCACTGCCAGCATATTTTTCCCATGGAAAGATGGCCAGCCCAGCCGGATCCTTGATCCAGGCGGTGCCAGCGATCTGTTCGCAGTCCAACCACCACAGTTGTAATACTGCGGGCAGTCCCGTACAGTGGCGGTCATTGGACTGCCACCACGTCTACGGTGGTCCAATGGACCGCTGAAGTCGTAACAAGGTCCTAAGATCCCTACGTACAGTCAAGAGGGGAAAAAAGTGTGCATCCCAAAGCTTTTCTGGAAGTAAAAACTGTTCTTTATATCAGCATAAATACTATCACACACAAACTAGAAACAATATCAGATAGGCAACATGAAGGTGTGAGGCAAAGACACCCAGGGTTGCTGATTCTCTGTTATTCAACCTATCGCTTTTTGTTGTGTTCAGTCTATTAGGCAAGATACACAGTGCAGGTGCTGAACTACCCCTCAGTTCGTACATAGAATCTATGACTTTTTTGCTAGAGACTCTCAAACAATTGCTGGGCCTCAGAAGACAATGCTGTCCCTTCCACTTACAGTCTCTTGTTACTAGAGGTATGGTGTGCCACAGCCGTACCACTATGGTCAGCAGGCACAGGCTACTTTGCAGTGTTCTTATTGGGCTTATATATACATGATTCTATTTCCACTTCAATGTAGATAGGGTGATGATTGTGGGTTATTTTTACAAAAGAAAGCTGAGATGTCCTTGCACTTTTCAAGCCCCCACCTACTCACTGTTATGGGTAAGTATTGTGAGTGTCTCAGTAGTGTGTTACTTAGTTGACAAGATGCATCCAGCGCACTGTGACCACTTTTCCATTCCTTATCATGCTGGATGGCAGCCTGTCAAACCAAACTTCTAAATATGGGGGCCGATTAACTGCCACCTGATGGATGGATCAGTCCTGCCTTCACTGAAGAATGACAATCCGTCCGCCAAACTCTAGATTTGCCCCGAAGTCCAAAGATAGAAATCTAGACCAGGCAAAGGTCCGAAAAGTATCTGACTGGTGAGAAAATTGGGTGCATGTGAAATTTGAATTTTCCAGCTCAGAGCTTTCTCCACTAAAATCAACTGCTTTAAAAGGACCTTCTCCAAAGTCTATCCAACTTCATGAGGACTTTGCCACATACAAACACAACTGTGCCTACAACTGTGCCCTGTTGGAGGATTTTGACTTCCCTTTCAGAGACTAAGGCAGAAAGTAGAACCTTTGACAAGGATGATCCGCTTGGTGTATCCAACCTATGCTCCATCGTGGTCAGCTTGAAATTGTGGCTACGTCCTGGTTACCCACAAACATTGACTTCTGATTGGAGCTTTACTTTTTTCTTGGCCCTTTTTGCCCTAAAATGTTTAAAAGTCATTTCTCTGGTTGCCCTTTTTGGATTTTAATCATTTTTCTACCATTTTTCTAATTAAAATTGGTTGTTAGACTTTTATTGTGTTGGGTTCTGACCTTGTAATTTTTCCTTAAGTTAACCAGCCTACTCTGTGCCATAGCTATCACAAGTTGAGCCCAGGTTCATTTTCTTAACTTGTGTATTACACCTGATAAGAGTGTGGACGTATTTCTTGGGCAAGACTCATACCTTTGCCCTCTAATAACCATTTTCTTACAGTGCTGACAGACAAAAAGGAAGCAGAGATGTAAGGGACAGTGAGTGGGATGCAGAAGTAAGCTGAGTTATTAATTTGCTGCAGAGAGGAGCCAAGAAAGAGGCGAAGAGGAGTCAGAGAAAGGACAAAGATGATGAATATGAATTAATGTGATACCCGGAAAATACAAAAGGCAGTGCATACCGAGAATGACCCACCTCCCATAGATGCAAAATGTATTAGAAAAATGAGCCAGTAAATGTAGGAGGAAAGAAGACCAGACAAAAATCTCTAATGACAAGTCCTTCGGACAAGGAATAAATAGAAGTTGAAAATAAAAACACGGATGGAACCAGGACAATCAGTGAATGGGACACTTTAGAACATTCTCTGGGGCTATTTCTAATATCCCTCTGAGATTGAAGATTTTGGATAAAGTGGCCTTGTTACAACTGCAGGCCTTTCTAGAAACACTCGAGATACTGAGTGACTGACAAGTAGCTTTCAGGTCTGAAAGAGGCCCTGAGATAATCTTGCTGGATGTACAGTTGGCAATTCTGGATATTTTAGATAAGGAGGTTGCTGCCATGCTTGTGGTGCTTGACCTCTCAGCCATGTTTGACACCCTTTACCATCCAATGTTGTTTGCAAGTTAAGTGGTGATGGCTGTGGTGTCAGCTAAGGTATTTACAAGGTACAGATCATTTTTGAATCAGCAGCAGTCCAGGACTACAGTAGGGGCTTTACTTCAAAAGGTTATCAGGGATTGTAAGAATTCATTCCTCTCTTGTATCCTATTCAAGATCAATGAGCAGTTGATGACACCCAGGGCTGTGTTGAGACTGTTGGAATACCTGGACTAAAATCTTTGTTAGATTAACATGGTATTCTAGGTGATTCCATCTTGGATAAACAAAAAGTGGTAGAATTTAATTGAGAAAAAAATTCTGCTCATTGCTCTTCGACTAAACAGACAAATGTTAAGGTCATAGTAAAGCCTGTCTATCTAAACAAGTGGTATATAGTGGTGTATGTTGGCTCTTTTTTGCCTTTTCAGGGGAAATTTCTTTGTACCTCATTGCAAGAGATCTCATACATAAAGATGTTATTTTGGAGGCCCTTACTAGCACTCTCTGGAACACTCTTTCTCTCCATATTTAGAGCTTAAATGTCCTTATATTATTGGAGAGGAAATAAAAAATATTCTATTTTGCTCTTTTTTGTCTACTTTTCTCACACCATCTTTTTTCTTCTGTGCTTAATTTGCAAAGTTGGTATTTTAGATCACACTGCCCCCCGCTAGTGTCATGCCAGACAGTGAAGTCAGGAAGATTAGAGAGATAGGAAAATCTTTTCATGATGTCTAATATTGTGGCTACTGGCTTGGCATCTATTCTATTTTTATTTTTTTTACCTACTGGTGGTCTCCAGTAGGTAGTTATAGTTAAGACCTAGTCTCCATAGGAAAATCATTTTTTGTTTTGCTAGTAACTTTGGCGCCATTTGACGAATCTTCACGAAATGTTCAAAACTAGTTTGCCACTCACTTCGGATGCTGTCTGGAAAGTTTTGGGGTGATTCGTCAAGCGGGGCTGAGAAAAAGGTGGGTCCCAAAATGCTTTTTACCTGTGTAACTTTCCATAGGGATTTTAGACACAACTACAGTCCGAACTGTGGCACGGAATTACACCAAATGTGGCAGAAAGCTAGCTCTTGGTTCAGAAAGAGCCCTTTTATAATTAATTTGGTATAAATCTGTTCAGAAATTTTGGAGATATTAAAGAATAAAGAAATTTGTATATCTAGGGATGCAAATCCTCAGCGGATCCGACAGATATCATGCTGAGATCTGATTGGCTACCAACACTTCAACCAGGTAGTGTTGGCAGCCATCTTGGGACTTGGACTCATCCGAGTCCCAAGAAAAAAGACAAAAAACAAAGAAGGGGGCAGGGTAGCAATGTCCTGACCCCCTTTGTCTGCTGGTGGGGTCACACAGGGACCCTGCCAGGGGCCAATTTTTTTTTTTTTATTTAATCAGGAATTTGCGGAGCATCTGCAAATACGTTGTAAAAAAAAAAGCAAGAGCTCTCATGATTGTTTGGTATATGTCCCCTGGTGGGCCAGGTCCAGTGTCTGTATTTATTTATATCATATGGGGAGGGGCGCACGCGGCCCCCTCCCTAGGCAGATTTCATCCACAGGGACCACCACCTACCCAGGACCAGGGCATTATTGAAAAGGGAGAGGGGGGCCGTATGGCCCTCCTCCCCAGGCCTGTTTGATCCCGGGGACCACCACCTCCAGCGGGCAGGGGGGACCTCTATTTGCTCTCACTTGGCAGGAGCTATTTGAAAGCTCCCCCCAAGCGAGAGCAAACAGTAAGTCTGCTCCCAGTGGACGGGAGCATGTAAAATGCTCCCGCCCGCTGGGACTGGACTTTTATCTGTTTCCCTGCCCGCTGGCAGGGAAACAGATGAAAAAATTGCTCCCACCTGCATGGAGCAGAATTTTAAGCTGCTCCTTGAGGGCGGGAGCAATGCCGGATTCTGAAGGAGGCAGGGAGCCAGCTGCTGCTGAGGGGGCATTGGAGCTCTCTCGCAGCCTCCAACAAAAAGCCAGTGGGTGCCCTGGGTGGGCTCCAGCATTTCTAAGGGTGCAAAGGTCCCTTGAGTGTAAAGTACAGAAGGTACAGCATCCAGATGTCTGAGTCTGGAAGTTTTTATGACTTTGTTCCTGTTTGTTCTCCCACTACAATACCCCTTTTTTTACTTTGACCTAATAGATACCAGACATAGCCCTCATTGTATCTCTATGTACTAACACCTTCTGTACTTTACACTTGAGGGACCTTTGCTCCTTTAAAAATACTTAGACCCCTGGTCCCTGAGTACCTATGGGTTTTCCCTTGTCCTTTGTAATAATCTGGTTGGGGTCCAGGGCACCCACCACATAGTGGCCAGGCCCCGGGGGATGGGTCCCCAGTGACAATATTGGCCCGGGGAGAGGGCTGTGTGTCCCCCTCCCCCTTTAGTGTCTGGTCAGGACCCAGGGGATGGGGTCCCTGGGCCCAATATTGGCCCGAGAAGGAGGCTGCATGCTCACTTCCTGTATAGTTACTGGCCACGCCCTGGGGGATGGGGTCCCACGGTCAATATTGGCCCAAGGAGGGGGCTGCATGCCCACTTTCCTTTTAGTCACTTGCCAGGCCCTGGTGATGGTGTCCCAGGGCCACTATTGGCCAGGGGAGGGGGGAGGGGGGACTGTGTGCCCCTCTCCCCCTTTAGTGTCTGGCCAGGCCCCAGGGATTGGGTCCCGGGGCCAATATTGGCCAAGGGAAGAGGAATGCATGCCCCCTCCACCTTTAGTTACTGGCCCCGGTAGACAGGGTGCCAAAGGCTACATATATCCCGGGTAGGGGGACCACATAACCCCTCCCCTAAATTAAGTGTCATGCCACGGGGGATGGGATCCTGGCACCAAAATCAGCCTGGGGAGGGGGCTGCATGCCCCCCACCCAGGATGAGTGGTTTTGGGGGGTTGGCCACAGGGCTTGGTCAGAGGCTAATCCCCAGCAACGCATGGCTGAAGGCCAGCCATGGCATGGGGTTGGCTGCATGCGGGGGATTTCTCACAGGCCAGGGCCGCAGAGTGGGGTTGGCTGGATACGATGGCCGGGCGCGGCAGAGGTTGGATTAATGTATAATAATTAAATATTACTGTATGTTAAAAAAACACAGAAATTCACTGAAAGAAACAAAGGTTACAGGGACGTTATAGTTAGAAAATAAAATTTAAAAAACCTTAAAAATTCACAGAACAAACAAAGGTTACAGGGACGTTATAGTTAGTTTCACATTTTACAAACACAAAACCATAGAAATTCATCAGTTATAGGCACGGTTATCTCAAGTAACTATAACTCGTGCACTAAGGTAACTATAACTCGTGTCCTCGCAATGTACTGCTAATTACCACACATTACATAACTCTTGACATTCTATGACATCATTGATAATATTACTGCATCATTTGCTGTTAAATGAGAAAAATGTATATGGCTGAGGTGCGAGTTACAGTTACCTTAGTCCACGAGTTGTAGTTACTTGAGATAACCATAACTGTAACTGCTGATTTTCTATGATTTTTTGTTTTAACGTCCCTGTAACCTTTGTTTTTTACAGTGAATATATATATATATTTATATATTTATATATATATAGATAGATAGATAGATTACTATAGATTAATATATAGATAGATAGATAGATAGATAGATAGATAAATAGATAGATAGATAGATAGATAGATAGATAGATATAATAAAAAATAATATACACATTGTCAATAAACTAGAGACAAAATTAATAAACTTTGGTGAATCTTTTAAACAGGTTGATCTCGCAACCTAGATGGGTAAGTCTAAATTCCAAACTTTAAGGGATACAAGACCTCCAGAACTAGTGTTTACATCTAGACATCTATAGGACCAAGCCTGGAAAAATAATTTTCAGATTTTATGTTTCCCAGAAAGTAGAAAACATGGCACAGAAATGAAACTGTTTCTAGCAGCTCTTTATAAAAGTCTTTGGCTGCAATGAGTTGGATATGACCATGATCCAGAGATCTGGCATGTGGGGTGCCTGGTAAAACCAGACAGTGCAAAACACTTGTGAATTTCACTGACTACACAAGAATGGAAAATATACTAGGATATGAGAAACAATTACATGAATTGAGCTATATGAGTACAACAGACTTATTATAGCTTTACCCCCACTGCAGACTAAAGGAAGTGGGAGCTAAAGAATATATTGATACATTCAAGAAACACAAAGATGATGTCTTTCCATGTATTTCTGTACTGGAAGCAACCAAAGTTGCTGTGATGTGTTGTACTAGGAGGAGAGAGCATCGCAGAGCCATATCTACTAATCCACAGGACTGCTTTCCCTGCACTGGCACACAAATATGCTGCCTAGCACACACATATCTTTGCACCATAATATATTGGTGTGTCCCTGCTGTTTACTAAAGGTTTTGTCCTAGAAGGATTCCAGTACAAACTTCTGTGGTTGGACACTGTTATCTACATTTCACACATTGGATGTGTGATATAAAGTGCAGCACGCATACAATGAGTAAAATGATTGGAGAAATAAGTACATTTCTTCTACTTAACATCTGACTGAAAGAGGCATTAGTTTTTATGCAAAACCACTCCTGATAATCTTTGCAAGTCTGGCAAATTATCAAAATCATAGGTGGCATTAGAACACTCAAGTACCACCTGTGAATGCCCCCTTAATACAAAGTAGTGCAATGCAGTGAATAGCGCTATTTACACTATTTTAAGGGCAACTTTCCAGTATAAAAAGGTTTGTGCTGGAAAGCAAATACTTTTGCTGGATTTAAAATTTGGCAAATAAAGTAGTGTCCTTCGTGATGGTGAAGGACATCAGATGTGAATCTAAGGTTTTTTTATTGCGTCTGATCAAATTTGTATCATTTCAAAAATTTTTAACTGTGAGTACTCCTGCAAAAGGGTGTTTCACTTCTGTCTTCTGAATGAGGTACCTTAGTAACTTAGATCTCACTGATATCAAACCGAGAGGTTTCATGTCTTAGGTTAGCCTTGGACATCAGGATATTGGAATATCAGGACTGTGAATTTACCCTTTGTTAAAGTGTAGGCAAATTTTAATAAAATGTATTTAACACGGAAATAAATATTAAAAAATGTTTCATATTGTAATTTCATTTTGTAGAACCAAAAAGAAAAAAGTCCTAATGCACTATTAAATTACTTTTGAATTTAAATGCGAATTTTATGATATATATTAAATTTAAAAATATATATATTTCTGAAATTTTAATTAAAAAATAAATTCCCACCTGAAAATTAATACACTTTTTTATATGAGCATTGATAATTATTCAACAGGATATATAGAATTAATTACAATTAAGGTAATTATTTTAAATAAATTGTAATATTACATTATGTTTTCAATTAAAAATAGGTAATTTAATAATGAATATGTGCTATTTGTATCTATTTTTTACATTAGTTTATGTTTATTTATATGTTTAACTATTTTGAATGTTCTAATTTAAGTTAACATTTTTTCCTACAGGGTTTTTTTTTTTTATTCCCTACTTTCACTATTTCTGTGCGAGGCTATTGCAGTACCAGTGGTTGACCATGTGTAATGCTGGACTTACTACAAAAATGTAAATCACTACAAAAGTGTAAGTAACACATGGAAGTTACTATAAAAGTGTAATTTACTGCAAAATTACAGTTTGTGAATACCAAAAAGTGTAAGTTGCCTTTGTAAATCAGCTCCATAGAGTTCATTGCGGGCCGGCTGTGAAATTAAAATTTGGCAGGCAAAGTAAATGCAGAGTAGCGTAAATAATTTGACTGCCATTACTACACCTACCAAACTCTAAATTGGGCCTGAAAACTCCACAGTTGTCTTTAGATAAATGTAATTCTCAAAGTCAGTAAATTGCAAGTAAATTGAGTTTGTTCTAAATTTTAGGGCATGCTCACAGAAAACACCAGGAGAGGCAAATTATTCTATTTATTTTGAGTATTTAATTTCTTATCAAATCTTTCCAACACTCACAGTTTTGGAGCTGAGTGGGGTTGGTCAGTCATCATACACTGTACCACCTGAACAGCCCAGGCCATATCAGGACAGACTCTGTCACCAAGCTCACCTTTCTGTTCCCTGACAGCACAGAGTCAAGTCACCCAAGGTTGAAGTGAGAGCGGCAGGTGGAGAGGGCTGTGACATGGATGGCACCTGCTGTGTCTGTCCAGTGATGCTCAAGGGGCAGGTGCACACTGATGCAGTAGGGTCCAGATGTTGTACGGTTCCTACTAATTCAGTAAGACTGTGCGTTTGGGCAACATAAGCATCAAAACTATGGGACTGAGTCCTCTCATACCATAAGAATATGTTGACCTAGTTCCTGGCTATCTCACAGTGCACCATCTGGACCCCTAAACCTTACAGAGTGCCTTATGATATCTGCAATCTCAGAACGTGACAATCCTAATCCCCCAAGGAAATCGTGGAAACTGATCTACCCTTTCGTTGGTAACTCAGGCATGCCCAAAGAGAGACACAAGAACTACACAAATTGCCATTTCAAATATGTATTGAAGCAATTAGATTCTTTTGTAAAATACATGTGCTGCAATAATTAGTAGATGAAAACAAAGCATAGTAGCCAGCATTACCACAATGGTGAAGAAAAGTAATAATTTAACCATTATAATTGTTGCAATGATTATACGCATACATATAATTGTACTCCTACCTAGTACTGCCTATCCTAGAGAGCATAGGGTGGATGTGATTCTGTCAGATACCTTAGAATGGTCTATCTCCCCATTTACTTGTGTGTGTGTGTGTCATCTGGTAGCCAGTCTTGGTGTAGAGCAGGCCGCCGTCCCTCTCAGGATAGTGATGGGATTCAGCTGGGCTAGAATTCAGGCATGGGGTGACTACGATAATCTATTGAAATGCTCTTCTGCTCGACAAAGGCTTGGGCAAGTTTATATACTAAAACTGGACCCATTAGTTCTGTACCTGAGCTCTGGTTTGGCTGTTCTACCCACCCAGAGTTGTTGCTGAACAGACAACAAGCAAGGCCAATTTGCAAAGTTTACCTAGACCTTGGATAGAATGTTCTAAGGTATGATAATGTGCTTATGAAGAAATGTATTTGTAAGCAAACCTTTTCTGAGTACACTATCTCATACGGGTGTGCAAGCAAATGTGTGCTAAAAGTCACAGTTTAAAAAGATGTCATCTTTAAACGTGAACATGCAAACTGGAAGTGTTTGTGCACAGACCTATTAACCTCATGACACGGGTATCTGGCTGCTCTGCTTTCTTGCATGAATCTCCTGACTGGAGCCTGTGAGCTTCTTGTACGACAGGCAGTGGCACACAGGGCAGGTGTCTAGCAGGTGGTGGTGCATGCTGCAGGTGCCCTCCAAGCAGAATGTGATTGGTGGGCTAGTTCATGACAAGTGACCCATGCCCTGTCAGTCTAGTCAACACCATCAAAGAATTTGAGAGGTCCATGCACTTGACTATGCTAAAGGCCTGGCCAAACAGGGACAGTCAAGAATCAGAGCTGAAGTGGACAGGATCTATTGCTAACTACGTTGACATGCTTTCCTAATTTTCCCAAAACAGTTCAATACTTTAGGTTGAAAAAACAACGGTTCCTGAATGGTTATGCTGACCTTGGATTGCCTTAGACTGAAAGGGAAGGCTGGTGTCTGTAGACAGTGACGCAAGAGAAGCAAAAGACGGAGTGAAAGGCTTCTCTTCAGGGTGCCTGCTACCTAAAAAATGTAAATATGTGCAATCAGTTAATCAGCAAATCAAAAGGCTGCTTGGGACCCAGTGTAGACTTTTATCGATGGTGTCATTTGAAGCTTCATGATGACAGAGAGTTATTCTTCTTGAGAAGTACTGTAAGGTTGTTACTATTCCTGAAGTGTGTCCTTGTAATGGAAACCTACAAAAGGGCATTTGCACAAGACACAATCTGATTGCTATTAGTAAAAAGTAACTCTTGATAGCATTGTTAGTACCTACACAATCAATATTTTTCAGATTTTTCACCAGCCTATCTTATAATATGTATAACCTATGTTTTTTTTTATTTAAAAAGAGGTACACATATATAATTAGGCAAAATTAATTATGTAAATTTTAAACACTGTGAGAAAATGTCAATTTTTGCGTGATCACCCCCATTGTTGCCCAATTTTACTGCTGGATTTTAAACTCTGCACAATGGTGCACTGCTGTCCAGTGCTCAATGAATGTGCTTTGACCCCTAAAACATCTAGAAATTGGCTAATGCCTGATTGTCTTATTTAACTCTCCTATAATTCCATAATATGTGGTGCAGAAAAAACATCTATGCTATAGAAATCTCATCACTTGCTGTGCCAGCCAACATGGCTTCAGGCCTACCATTGTAGCCTGACTGAACGTGCAGTGCGAGCTGTTAAAATAACCCCTTTTAACAGGAAAAAACATCAGCTTTAAATATTAGTAAGTCACCCCATGTGAGCCTTGAAGCACACAATGTAGGGTGCATTGTATTTAAAAGTGATACAAGTAGAAAATTAATGTTACCATGTCCCTAAACTGATGAGGGGATAAAATGTATTTTCATTTTGGTGTGCCAAGCTATTGTATGTAGAAAACCAGAGTAAAGATTACAACACTAATACTGTATCTCTGGAATAGAACCAGCTAGGAAAATAGTTAACCCACTATTTTACTAGCTAATACAAATCAATTCAATGGTGAAGTTGGATAGTAATAAATATTAGGTAAAAGTAACTTTTAGAAGTTACCTTTTACCTTCCTGAGCTGTCAGAAGGCTAATTAGTATCTGCCTCTAACACCTCCCAGTCTGTGCTGAGCCCATATAGAACTGTGAAAGAGGCATGAAATTCCTCCCAGGAGCACACAATAGGCTGACCTAAATGGGCATAGATGACTCATTTGGACTCAATAGAATGTGCATGGTGGGGGTTGCAGGCATTCCGTTGACACAACAGTGTGAATTCTTGTCGAGCAGGTCTGTTGAGTCACAAGTAACACTTTAGTGTACTTGAAAGGGTGAGATCAGCAAGCCAGGACAATTCTTGTGTATCCCCTGTCTGGTTGCTGAAGGACCCTACTTTTGTCTTACCAGACTTCTGTCACTGGGTTTGTTGTGGGTACAATGCCTGCTTCAAACTGGATTTTAGAGTTAGATGTGTGAGGGCACTAGGATTACCATAGAACACCTCCCACTCACACCCACAGCCTTAAATCCGAAGTTTAGTGTGGCCAAAGACTTCAGACATTTTAGATTTGCCCTGGCACATTGCATTTTCGGCCTGTTTGCAGTAAAGCTAACAGGAACCACTTACAAAGTTGGTAGGCCAGGGCCTGGAAACAATTACTCCATTGTTCAGAAAGGAAGTAGGAGTGGCTTAGAGTGTCCCTCTACCTCCTCCTGGTGAACCCAACAAAGCCAGACACTCACTCAGCCTTTCTCAGAACACTGCTGGACTTGCAAAATGATATCAGGTGGACTGAACCTGCAGCACTTGGCATCTGTGAGAAGTACCTGAGGAGGTTGGACCCCCTTCCACTTGAAATCCCAGGAAGAAAGATCTCCACAGTTCATAAAGCTGAGCCTCTGGGTCTCTCCAGGAACATAACAAATCTCAAGAGGACATTCCTCTGAAGAATCCCAGCCGACCAGTGGCAACTGGACCTGGTTGTACTTTGCTGTTGCCCTCTGCTGACACCCTGAGAATCTCTAAGTGCTCCCTGGGAGGTTGTGCGGCCTTGGAAGTATATTCCTGTGGTTGTTTGGGCACCAAAAGAAGTTTGGGAAATTATTCACAACTTTTGTCTGGCGTTCCAAAGTTTCAAGGGAACCAACTACATAAAGTATCTGACCAGCAGTCCCATGTTATTGGATTTCAGGTTTGTCCCACATGGAGAATCATTTTTCCTCAAAAAAATGACAAAGTCCCTTTTGAGATTAGGACTTAGAAACTTTTTGGAGCTTTCCTACTTCCTGGCCCTAGTGGAGCAAATCTACTTGGTGTATCCGACCCACTCTCCAATGTGGCCAGCCTCAAATTGCGTCTATGTCCCGGTCTAAGGCGCCATTTAACCACAATGGGCATTTTGCACTTTCACTTAAATCTTTAAAAATTAATATCTGTGGTTCCCCTTATTGTATTTTGTTGTTTTGGTGTATTTAGCTTGTTAAATGTTTCTCTGCATTTATAAATTGGAGTGGGATTTTTCTATGTTGTGTTTCAACTGATTAACTGCCTTCTACAATTTCTTTAAGTTACGCCTGCCTGCTCTCCGCCACCGATATCTGGGGTTGAACTCAGGTTGAAATTGCTGAAACCTTTGACTGGATCTAACAAGAGAGTGACTTTATTACTTTTGGTGGACGCAAATCCACCTCAACTAATTAATACAGACACCAATCCACTCTGACTAATTTCTCACAGATATTACATATTTTTTATGACACTGGTACAAACAGCAGCATACAGCAGTCCTCATATATAAAAGAAGAAAGAATTAATAAAATTAACACATATTGACATTTCTTGTTCTGTAGCAAAGTATAGCATCTAAGTTTCAGACTATTTATTTTAGTCAGTAACCATTAAGCCTGTCATCTTATTAATGAGGGGTTAATATTTGTTGCATGTGTTTTCTAGCTGGATTGTTAATTATATAGAAAGTTCAAGGCTTGCTATATCTACAAACTGTGACCACCATAACAAGCTAGTCGCCAGTAAGATTGAATCTTATCGATTGTGTCACAAATGTGTACAATATCAGCCAAGCTGGGTTTTACAGCTGAAACAATCTGAGCTCCTTCGACATCCCAATAAAAGTAATACACATCTTAAATCGCCTTATAATGATGGGATTGTAAACGGGATACAATGATTACTAGTTTTAATTTAATATTTTATATGCCCCACAGTAATATTCTTGGTTGATTTTGTAGACTACTTAAACGCAAGAGTAGATACATTTTTAGCCTGACACTGGGTGAGTAATTGATATGTTAGACCGATTATGCTCCATTTATTAACATTCAGGGGTAATGCGATTAATGGAATTCAAAAGAGACAAAAAGAACATTCTAGTGTCTATGTGCAAAATAGTGTGAAATCTGTATGTATTTGAAATACCGGGTATTAGTGATTGCAAATTGGGTGTGAATTTGTGCAAATGGCAGTATATAACCTTTAAAAAAAAAGTTGACCGACCACCTGGAGATCAGATTTAAACCAATAAGTAAATAGCAGAATGATCCGAAAAAGAGAAAAACAATTTTGAGGGCTCCCCCATCACGCGCACCTTGCCCTCCCCAATATCTATGACTATGAGGGTAGCTTTTTGAGTATCCTTTAGGGTAACAGGGAATGTAATCGTGCTCATGCTTTGGTTTATTCTTTTCTCACTCTACGTACGCACAATCAGATCAGATCAGTGACCACAAACCCTGAAGGATCAATACGAACTGTTGAATCCTTTTCTCCACCTAGAGTTTTATTAATTAAAACCAGTAGCGACTGACACGGATCGGGGGTGGCGGTGCGGGCGGGGGTAAAGATAAAAACCTCCTCTCGTCTATCCGGGTCATACCTCGTCGTCCTCGTCCCTCCGCTCCAGGCGGAAGAGGAAGCAGCCAGGCTCCCCTGACCAATCACAGTGATTGGTCTGAGCACCGTGGTTTGGCGCTCAGATAGGGAATGGGGGCCTGGGCATGTTCTCCATGCAGGCTGTAATGCAGCCTGCATGGAGAACATGCAAAGTGAGCATGACTGTTTGACCGGCCCGTGAGGGCCGGTCAAACAGTCATGTGCACTTTACAGAGTGCCACCACTGCTTCCCCTGCTCTGAGAGCAAAGCAGCCCGCCCTGCAAAGACGCAGGAACAAATAAAATGATAATAACGGCCAGATATTATAATTTTATTTTTCCTTCATTTCCACTGCTAAAAGCACTGGGGCAACGCTCCTCCGCCTCAGTGGAGGAGCCGCCAGTGATTAAAACATGTTGAACACTGAAAGTGTCACCTAGGGCATCACTAACTGCTTTAATGTAAGCAGTTTCAGTAGTTGGTAACAGTTCCTGCCTGTTCCTCATGTGGTGTGCTCGAATTTGTGTCCTGTGCATGAACCTCACGGGTACAATACTTACAGCTGTTGCTGTCTCGGGGGAACCCTTCTGACGCTCCTCAGTGGAAGCATCACAATTTGTTGCATTCCCTCTGGAACTCACTTACCAACCTGGAAAGGAGAGCCTGATGCTTTGGATATCACTACTGCAGCCAACGATAATCCAGAAGTGTTAGAAACAGGGTAGAGTGGTGCGGAGCGGGTAGGCCAAACTCGGAGGCATTGTGTAAAGCATCTGCGCAGCACACTCACAAGCGACACACTGGACACACTACAAAAGAGACTCCACATCAGGTTGCATAAAAATAACTTGTGTATTATAAAACACCTTATAGAATGCAATCTCAGGTACAGATAAACTGTGCCAACCGGCACCGGGTAGCAGTTCACAGGGGGAATTATTTACAGGGCAGGGCCAATCGGGCCGCTGCCAGAACCATCACAAGCACAATTAGGGTAAATGAAAGTCCAGTAGTAATAAATGGGTAACAGCCAGTGACTTCTGGCAAGATCATGAGCTTAGCATCAGCCCATTAGCCTAAGACCTAAAACCGGTACCAGGCCTGAACCTAGAACATCACAGCAGGCCTTCCAAGCATGGCTACGGGATGCAGTACCCACGGGGCATAGCACGTTGGGCATAAATCACACTAGTATCAATCACATGAGCATTAGGCATAAACTGAACCCAGCATGGCATTACTATTAGGCACCAGACGCCCTAGGCACCCACCCCTCAGTGTAAGCCTTAGGGGAGAAACATTATCCTCATAACTGCAACATCATTAGCATAACAGCATTATCAGCCTCAACTACATTATGCGGGTATAAATGCCCTTCTCAAAACATTGGCGGTACACTTTCTGTAAATACACCTGGGCATGAAGTGTAAACCCATCAGCAATAAACAAAACATATTCTGCATAACATTAGGCCTAAACCTCAACAGTGGGCCCCGAATGAAAACCTCTTTGCATGGCCTATGGCATAATCACATGACAGTAGGCATAGCCCCAGTAGGTCAGGCATGGAAACACATTATGCAGGACACCAGCAGTGTAGTCATATGACACCTAAACATGGAAGCATAGGGCCTGCCTTATTAGCGTAAATCAAAGGCTGAGCAACACATTATGCATAAAAATAGGCATAACCCCCATTAACAGTGGGTATCAGGTACCTCATGCACACAAAGCCATCTATGTAAGCGTTAGGCATCATTACATTAGGCATAGGAATACCTTCGTAGGTAGAAAACGCAGTATGCCACCAATCAGTAGGACACCACGGAAATACCTAAAATCAGTGCCCCCTATGCTGCAGATGGGTCCTTGTCGCCACTGCGCCGGGAGAGCACCCTCTCTGGGACTCTGAACCTCAGAGTTGCCCCCAATCGTGGCAGCTGCCCACTGTCCGGCGGGGCAACTGCGTCAGGTAAATCAGTACTGTCACCAATGGGCAAGTGAGAGCCCAACTCCGGGACTCCTGAACACACCCGTGAGCCTCCGTCGCCGTTGTCCGCTCTTGTGCGGCGCAGCTATGTGGCGAAACCACCACGGGTACTGGCGCGTTGGGGTCTCTCTTCTGGGACTTCTAAAGTCAACAAATGCCCCACGTTGCAGCTGTATGGATCCCCAACACCCGAACACTTCTGGGTCTCGGGGGCCTCAGGCACCGACAGCGTGCCTCGGCCGGCCCCCCCTCCCGACAGTCTACAGCCACGGCCCCACTCACCGGCTGTCCAGGCCCTCCTCTGGACCCGGTGTTCGACGCGAGGCTTCCAGTCTTCGCTCTGTCCTCCGGCAGCTCCTCTCCTCTTGCTGGCTGGAGGCGGGCTGCTGGAATGGGGATGCACCACTCTGGTTTCTCGGATTGGCAAGCCCCCTTGTTGCTGAGCAACGGCCCACGCTGGCTCCAATCCCAGCGCGGCGCTGCCTCTGACGTCGTGGGGATATCCTCGCTGCTCTCCCGAGGCTCCCGGGCTGCGGCGGTGACTTCGTGGATTTTGGCGGTGCAATGCGGGGTGGGCTCCCACTGCTTTGAATAGCAAAAGGCGGCACAAACGCGGGGTGGGCACCCGCGCGGCAAAATCAGCATAACACGGGGTAGGCTCCCGTTAGCGGCGGAAACGCGGGGTGGGCACCCGCTCACAAATAAAGGCAGATGCGGGGTGGGCACCCACGGAAGAGTGCACACACGCGGGGTGGGCTCCCGCTACTATAATATACATAAGGCAGCGGGGTGGGCTCCCGCTGTCAAACAAGCAGGCAGGGGGGAATCCCACACGCTGGGATTCCCTCGTAGCGCTTTAGACTCCCGGCGCTGCAGACGTCAGCTCCTCTTCTCCTGGGCACAGTTGTAGCGCCTTGGCAGCACAGTGCTTCAGACGTCAGCTCCTCTTCTCCAGGGCCCAGTTGTAGCGCCTTGGCAGCACAGAGCACAGTCAATGCGAATATGGCACTCTGGCAGCACAGCGCTGCAGGACCCACGCACCTTCTTCTCCTGGGCAAGGGCTGGAGGCAGCGCTCACGGGGCGCTCGATGGCTCACAGTCCCAGGGTCCCACCCGAGGGAGTAGCGCCCACGCTCCTCACCTCCTTGGAGTGCAGGCAAACAGATGACAGCGCTCACGAGGCGCTAGGGCAGGAGAGCAGGCAAGCAGGGCTGGGTAGGATCCGCAGACAGTGGGCACTCATCAGTACAGGACAGCAGCTCCTAGAAGCAGTCATCTCCCATAAAGTGGCACTCCTCCTGACATAGCAGTCTTCACTCCAGCAAAGGCTCTCACTGGCCCTGTGGACAGCAGAGGGGTACAGATGGGCTCAGGGGCCAGCACACAGGCCCTTGCGGCGGTACCTCCTGGCAGAGTGTCCCCTCTCGATCAAGTCCACGTTCAGTCTGTCACATGGAGGCACAGCCCCCTATATATACACCCCTCACCCCACCTACCAGAAAGGGCCAGAAGCTTCTAGAAGGTTCCTGGCAGTTCCAGTCTCAACTGTCACTGTGGGGGATGTGTACAGCACCCTGTCTGCCAGACTTCCCTCCAAAAGCTGGGGGTGTGGGCGACAGACAACTAGACCGCCAACCCACCTCAGACAGGCAGGCACAAAGCACACCAAACAGGGTGACATTTTAAAAGTGACATGTTTAAACAGCGTAAATAAACCTCTGCACATCATTGCGCAGCATTCCATCACACCCATACAGCAAAAAGGCTAGGAGGAAAAGGCAAAAAGTTTCGGGATGACCCTGCAAGCAGGGCCAAGTCCAACAAGAAGCGAATGTTGAAAAGGAACTCTCAAGGAGCTCTGAGGTCCTTCTCGGCTATGGCAGGGGTGTAACACAGACCCCTACAGCCCCTGTGGCACAGGGGACCCCTCAGTCTTCCAGGGGGCCCCATCCCTTCAGGTGCTCCCCTATCTGTAAGATATAGGAGATGCAGGGATCCCTCATCCCATTCTTCATGGGCTCCCCGTCCTGTTGAGATGCACCACTGGCTTCAGGGCACACGTTTTCAGAGGAGGGCCTCGCTTTGGTGCTCATTGAAAGGAGATCCGTTCACCTAAGCACACTCTCCATGTGGTGGACATCCAGCTGTTGGTAGGTCTGCCGATCTGATGCCACTGGGGTCTTAACACAACACTTATTGGGGCAGGAAGGGCAGAGAGCTTCTTCCACGACAACCAGCACACTGTGTCCGGGAAGATAAAACTAACAGCACCCGTTCGAAGCAACACTTAAGAAAGGGCCTGGAGTAGGACAAAAAAATATTAATTGCTCCACCAATGCTCTACAATGCAATAAAAACTAGTTTCTTCTTCTTCGAGTTTACTCCTTACCAGCGTAGTGAGTCAGCCTGCCTGGTGCAATCATGGTTAGTAAAACAGCCCTGTACAGCCTATCCTATAATGTGTGTAATACATATTTTTAAACTGTAGCAGCATATTTTATACTCTGTAAAATTCTTTGTTTAAACTATTGGCTTACATACTTACAGTGCTCTCTGTTTCAGGCAGGGAAGTCAGAGAGCTCTAAAAGTACATGTCACTATCAGGGATGTGTAGAACTCGCAGAATTTAACTCCGCTGACTTACATGGAGTTACATAAAAACTCTGCAAGTTTCACGGAGTTCCACCAATGGGCGGAAATTTCCACGTCACAAATGGTACCACGTGTTGCACAAGAGCGCGCAGTGATTCAAGTCGATTTTGCAGCCGCTCAAGTACAAAATCTACTTGAGACGCAGCCCTCTGACCGCAAATGCGACTGCTTGCGACTGTCCACATTAGAAAATATTACCAGATGTCCTCCTAGCAACCGAAAATCGAGCTAGGGAACGCCAAATCTTGCTTGCGCTCACCAACTCGCATTTCTAGAGGTTCATGGGAGAAATAATTCCGCTGATTGGAGGAATTTGGCCCAGACTCAATGCGGAGCTGCCAAATTTTGCCAATTCTGCGAGCGAAATGTCATTTTAAGCCTGGGCATAGTCACTATTCCCCTTTGCATCATGAAGGATTCAAATGACTGCCCCTCCAGTTTGACACGCCGCCATAAAAAATGAGCTCATTACCCAACTGAGCATTGCTGCCTGAAGAATGAATTTCACACATTATTAGTTTAACTTGCATTTACTTTTCATTTAAGGTGTGTTCATTATATTATTTATATTTGCTCCCACTCAGTCTTGGTTGACACGACTCTCATCCAGCTCAAAGAGAGGTTAATGTAGATAAATAAATAAATATGAGGGCAGTTATTTTGGGTGCCAAACAATAATATAGACTGCCCAGGCTTTGCTAGGCCCCCACATGCCTATGGCCCAGGGCAGAGTAGCTCAAAAAAACAGTTTGAAAAAGTTGCCAACCAAAAGCACATAGACGATAAACTGTGGTGCCATACACGACCCCACTCAAGACAATAGATTACAGTTTGACTTTGCCATGGGCCAGTTCCTATATGTTAAGAGCCTTGGTATCCAGTTAACTCATAACTCAGGTTTCAGTAGTCAGAGCGCACTGGACACATTTCAAGGAAGAACAATCAACTAAGGGGGAAGAGGTTAAACTACCACACCAACCTCCCCAACAAATATCCAAACACACAAAAGAGGAGTAGGAGTGTAGAGAAACAGACAACTAATGTAATTAGGGGTATGCACCTTGTTTTTTGAAAACTGCCCTCACCCATAAGTTGTGGCATGCTTCATCATAGGGCTTGCTAACAACACCCCTGAACAGACCGACGCGAGGGTGGAGCAAAAGGGAGGGGGAAGTCTATACAAACACAAAATAATAGACTTCCTGGTTAGGATTAAAATGAATATAGGATAGTGGGGGGTGTGGGGCTACTAAGAATCCCCAACACCACCATCTATATTCATTTGAATCTTGACCAGGAAGTCAAGGAATAAAAGTGATGGCGGACTTTCCTAAGTCAGTTTTAGAGTCCAATTTCGCAACATATATATTTATTTTTTTCAGATCCCTATTATTTTTTGTTTGTATTGTCTTACCCATCCCTTTTGCTAAACCCCAGTTGTTGGTCTGCGCAGGGTTGTTGTTACCACTCCTACTCCTCTTTGTGTGTTTGGACATTTCAAAGAAGACTAGGTTGTGGCCAAACTGATTTTACATGTAAGATTAATGCAGGGGATACTGCTGGCACTGAATGTGGGATAAACCTAGGTATGTATCTTAATGACACTATAAAATCAGATTCAATATTTTCAGATGGGAGTGGCACTTCTCAAACTGGGGCACTTTTAGGATCATGGTGGCTGGTGACATTTTAAAATAGTTGGGCAATAATAACTGGCAGGTACTGTATTAGGTGAAGGGTTTGGGGGATGTCGTACGGTTCCTACTAATCAAGTAAGACTGTGCATTTGGACAACATATGCATCAAAATATGGGGACTGAGTCAACGCATATCATCAGAATATGTTGGCCCAACTCCTGGCTAGCTCACGGCGCACCATCTAGACCCCTAAACCTGACAGGATACCGGATGGTGTCAGCAACCTAAGAACATGACCACGCTGACTCCCTCAAGGAAATCGTGGAAACAGATCTACCCTTTCGTGGTTACCTTAGGCATGCCTAAAGGGATACACAAGAAATACGCAAAAAGACATTTCAAACATTTATTGAAGCAATTGGATTCTTGTGTAATATACATGAGTTGCAATTATCAGTAGAGGGAAACAAAGCATTGTGTAGTATCTTCCTGTTGTGTTTATAATGTTACCTGGTTCCTAGCTGCTCAGCCAGTGTGAGTGTTCTGTATTGAATGTTGGTGTGATTGACATGAGTGGAATGCTTAGGTGCCTGGTGTGAGTGTTGACAGTTGGAAGATGGGCTGAGCAGTTGGCAGTCTGCTCCTAGTGGGGCTGCTACCACTGATGTTATGGACTTAATAAATAAGTTACAAAGACACTACTCAGCTATGTCTACTTCATCACCTCTACGCATGGAACTTCATCACTACATTTTGGCGACGATCTGGAGACTAACTCACACTCTACAAGTGGTCCTAAAGAAGTTAAAGATGACGTGTCAAGGAAATCTTCATGTTGTAAGGATCTTACTGAAACTATCAAGCGCAGAGAGCACACGGAACACGTAGTGGTTCACAAATGACCACACAGACAGCGCAAGCACATTTCCAGGAGGAAATGGTCCAAAAGAGACAAGACAGACAGCACAAAGGTATTTTTGGAAAAATGATGACATGTCAAAATTGTTTTCAATGCGGGAAAAACCTACCACAGACAGCGCAAGTTCACTTCCAGGAGGAAGTGTTGAATCTAATGAATGTAGAAAAGAAACAAGAGAAACTGGAGTAGCACGCCTCGCAGCCCCACCAGTGTACATTACACAAGACAGCCCCAGCCCAGGCGTTTTGTGCTCAGATGCACGTATTTACATCTTCAGGACATTGTATTTTCAAGGCAAGCTACACCTTGCTGGTGAACATTTATTACAATAAGATTTTCAGCCTCTTAAGCTCCACAAGATTCAGCTTGGTAATCTAATAGTGCTTTTCACAGTGCCTTATTTAAGTGTCTGTCACTACAGTGCATCCGAATGTAATGAAACTAGTGGCTACCAAAGTATGTGCCTGCAGTATGGAGTAAATCTTATTTTTGGGAAGTGTTGTTACACTGCAAGCTTCACATTTATGATATTGTACATGGTACACAGTCATCTATGCTTGGGCTATGGAAAGGAGTTTGCTGCTCACTGTTCCTTCGTGTTTGTCTTGATGGTCTCTGTCAGCGTTGGATTTGAGGTGGTTTTTTTCCCTTACGTTTGTTATGGTTACACTCGTGTTTGGACATCAGCCCAGATATGGTGGAAGGAGCGGGACACTTGGTGAGACTATTTCTGACTTTTTATTGGTTTTTTTTCTCCCATTTGTGGCCCTCTCAAGAGATTTGGCAGTTAAACCGCTGCGTTACGGTTTGAAACTTTTAGGCACGAGCTGCTTTGTGCGCGCGCTGTCTTACCATCTCTAGGTGGTCGCTTGGCTGTGCGGCTGGGTCTTCGGAGTCTCTTCTGTTGCTAGGCAGTTCTGCGAGCTGCTCTAGGATGCTGTTCAGCACGCTCCCACCTGCAGCCACCCGGTGCTGCCGTCCCTACGTGCCGCCATCTTGGGTTTAGTGGCAATGCTCTAGAAGCAGTGGCAGTTGAGTTTCATGTAAAACTTTATTCGTACTTAGCCGCGTTTCATACTTGCCTCACGTTAGTCATCTTTGCATGGATTTTTTTTTTTTCTTCACATGAAGACTCTCCAACGTCAAGTCGTCTTCGTGGACTGTGTGCTCTTGCAACAAAGGTACTTTTAATTTTTTCATCTTGAGCTTCAAAACGGTTGTAAGTGTCTACGTATTTGGGATAACCAAGGTGCAACCAGTTCAACATTACTCAGGCGAGAGGTCGCTCATCGGCTCATGTTTTCATTGTTTTTCAAATGGCTATATGCTGTAGTTTTTAATGCACTATTCCATGATTTGCAGCTGTGTTGATGTTGTTGTTGGGGGTTGTCTTTCCAGTATCTTTACGTTCTGTGTTCTCACTGACCCTTACAGGAGGGTGCTCTTATTGTTTTATGATGTTGGTTATTCATTCTCGTGGTTTGCAATACCACATTCTTTGAGCCATTCTTTTAGGTGGTTTTGGCTTGTTTTGATTGTCTGTATCCCTTTCTTGAGGGATGGGAATGGGTTTTAGTCCCTCTTCCACGCTGTAGCCACTATTCCCTTACATTAGGGCTGGTTTAAGTGGTGTCTCTCCCTTTTTCTCAGTTTATGGGTGGCAGTCCCATTTCACGCAATGTTGTCATGTTCCTAATGTGTGTAAGTCACCATGTGCTTCATGTTGGTCATGTAGTGTGTATAAGTCACCTTGTGCTGCACGTTGGTCATGTAGTGTGTGTAAGTCACCTTGTGATTCACATTTTGTTTGCTGTAGTGGGTGTTAGTCCCATCTACGCAGTTTGTAATGGGTGTTAGTCCCATCTACATAGTTTGC
Organism: Calotriton arnoldi; assembly: GCA_963921515.1. Lineage (NCBI taxonomy): Eukaryota > Metazoa > Chordata > Amphibia > Caudata > Salamandridae > Calotriton > Calotriton arnoldi. The sequence continues at coordinate 301,282 of CAWUFW010014545.1, forward strand.
ATTATGGGTCACTGTCCAATTTTTGCACTCCACAGTTTCCTGACGTTGTAATGGGTTGTGTCCCATCTACACAGTTTAGGTTATGGGTTACAGTCCCATTTTTGCATTTATGGTCCCCTTACATGAGGGGTGGCAAGTTGGGTTATTGTGCCTTCTCCACATTTTACATGGTTTTGTTCCTTATATAAGGAGCAGGTACATGGGTGCAGTCCACCCATAGTGTTGGAGTTCTGGGGGTGTGTGACTCCCTTGTTTCTCTTCATAGTGTTAGAGTTCTCGGAGTGTGTTTCTACCCTATTTCTCTTCACAGTGTTTCACGTGTCTTTTCATGTGGTGTTATCTCACTTTGTGTCAGTGAGCTTAACGTTCTCAAAACTTTCCTTTTGTTTTAATATTAAAGGAGGAGGATGTGTGATATTTCGTGGGTATCTTTTCATTCTCCTTTCCTTCTTTGTTTAGTCTTTGTTCCATCTCATGATGTGGTTTTTACCATTCATCCCTGGGTTATGGACTATTGACTTCATTTGTTCATTGTTGTGTATAGTTGTTTTCATATTAGTATGGTTGTATTATTTTTCAATTTTAAGGGGAGAAGATAATGTAGTATTTTCCTGTTGTGTTTATAATGTTCCCTGTTACCTGGTTCCTAGCTGCTCAGCCAGTGTGAGTGTTCTGTATGGAATGTTAGTGTGATGGACATGAGTGGAATACTTGGGTGCCTGGTGTGAATGTTGACAGTTGGAGGATGGGCTGAGCAGCAGGCAGGCTGCTCCTGGTGGGGCTGCTACCACTGATGTTATGGACTTAATAAGTAACTTACAAAGACGCTACTCGGCTACGTCTACTTCATCACCTCTACGCATGGAACTTCATCACTACACATTGTTACCAGCATTGCAAGGATGGTGAAGAAGATGAATAAGTCAAATATTATAACGTTGCAGTGATTATATGAAGATATATCATAAGGAGAATCCTACCTAAACTGACTCTACTCTAGAGAGCATAATAAGAATTCTGCCAGATCTCTTGGAGCACCTTAACTCCCCATTTACGTGTATGTGTGATGCATCCAAAAGCCAGTCTGGTGTACAACAGGCCACTGTCCTTTTCATGAAAGGGATGGAAGTCAGCAGGGCTGGCAATCAGTCACAGGTGAACGTCCAGGATAATTCACAGAAGCACTCCTCTGACGAGCAAAAGCTTAGAAACAGTTTGTTAGAAATGGGGTCTCTAGTTGGCAGTCAGTATACACTCTGACAAAGTAGAGACACCTACTCTAGTCATGGTAAGTTACACAGCTAAGATAACCCCTGTTCACCCCCTTGGTAGCTTGGCATGAGCAATCAGGCTTTTCTCAGAGGCACTGTGTAAAGTATTTGTGCACACATATAGTAACACGGTGAAAACACTACAAAAGGACTCCACACCAGCTTAGAACAAAGCCAGTATTCATCTGAGTAAAACAAGACCAAAACGATAATAATCCAACATACACAAGTAAAGATATACATTTTGCAAGAATAGACTTAAAATACAGTTGCTTGAAGTCAATAGCTCCAACCGGGGCTATTGCGGCGTTGTGAACATCCAACAGTTCCGTGATATGGCATGGGGCAGGCCCGCAAAACAGTACCTTTGGAAGTGAAGAGGCCTTGGGTACCTTACAGTGAAATCCGAAGATAATGGCGTGTTTGCTTTTCTGTTTTCTGGTGGTTACAGCACAACCACTTAGTTCCACTGGTTTTGGCACCACTTAGCAAAGCAGGACTCACAGCAGAAGAGTCCCGGTGCTGGGAAAAAGATGTGGATGAAGTCTTTGCTATCCCCGAGACTTCCAACAGGAGTCAATCTCCACTCAAGCCATTGGAGAAACTTGGAAGGCAGGATACAGAAAGCAAAGTCCAGTCCTTTCACTGCACAAGACAGAAGCACCAGCAGCAGGCCCACACATCAAAGCAAACAGCAAAGTGGCAGTCCCTCCTGACAGCAACACAGCTCTTCTTCCTGGCAGAATGTACTCAATCCAGAAGTGTTCTGAAGTTATGGTGTCACAGCTCCAGTACTTATACCAGTTTCTGTCTTTATACTAGGCAACCTTCAAAGGGAAGTCTTCGTAGTGCACAAGACCATCCTCACCTGGCTCCAGACACACTACAGAAGGGGATGGAGACAGCTTTGTGAGAGGACAGGCACAGGCCTATTCAGGTGTCAGTGACAACTCCTCCCACCACTCTAGCTCAGGAAGGCCCATCAGCCTGGTGATGGCCCATCAGGATATGCAAGGCACACCTCAGCTCCATTTGTGTGGCTGTCTTGAGTGTATGCACAAGAACCCAACTGTCATCCTAACCCAGACATGGATTCTACAGACAGGCAGAGGCACAAAATGGTTAAGCAAGAAAATACCCACTTTCTAAAAGTGGCATTTCCAAACACCAATTTAAAAACCAACTTCGCCAAAAGATGTATTTTGAAATTGTGTGTTCAGAGTCCCCAAACATCAAATCTCTATCAGCTCCCACTGGGAAATTGTACTTAAAAGATATTTCAAGGCAATCCCTATGTTACCCTGTGGGAGAGATAGCCCTTGCAATAGTGAAAAACAAAATTAGCAGTATTTCCCTATAAGGCTATGTAAAACACAACAGCACATGTCCTACCTTTTGAATACTCCTCACCCTGCCAGTGGGGCTGTCTTGAGCCTGCCTTAGGTGTGACTTACATGTAGTAAAAGGGAAGGTTTGGTCCTGGCAAGTGGGGACACTTGCCAGATTGAAATGGCAGTTTAAAACTGCACACACAGACACTGCAGTGGCAGGCCTGAGACATGTTTACAGGGCTACTCGTGGGTGGCACAATCAGTGCTGCAGGCCCACTAGTAGCATTTAATTTACAGGCCATGGGCACACATAGGGCCAGATGTACGAACTGCCAAATAGCGCCTCTCAAATTGTGTCGCATTTGCGACTCGCTATTTGCGAGGCGTTATTTGGCATGTACAACAGTGTGTTTAACACTGTTTGCAATTCCCAATGGGGTCGCAAACTGCGAGGCTCATGAATACTAATGAGCCTCTTGTGAGCCCATTGGGAATGACAGGCCCTCCCAGGGATGGTGGCCTGCTGGGCTCAGCAGACCACCATGTCTGGGACTGCTTTTAAATAAAGCAGCTTCTTTTTTTAAAAATGCATCCCGTTTTCCTTAAAGGAAAACGGGATGCATTTTTTTTTTTTTTTAAATGAAACATTTTCGTTGAAATTTTAAGGGCATGTAGTGGTCCCTGGGACCACTGCCTGCCCTTAAAAAATATTTTCAGAGCCTGTCACAAAGGGGAAGGGGTCCCCTGGGGACCCCTTCCCATTTGCGATTCCATTATCACCCTCTTGAAGAGGGTGGTAATTTGCGAGTGTTTTGCGACCGCAATTGCAGTCGCAAAACATTGGTACATGGCTTTGCGGTCGCTATTAGGAAGGGACGCCCTTCCTAATAGCAAGTCATAAAACCTATTTAGCGAGTCGCAAATAATTTGCGACTCGCTAAACAGGCTTTGTACATGGCCCATGAGGTTTTTGCATGCGCAAACGGGTCGCAAACCCGTTTGAGCATGCAAAAACGGGTCGTACATCTGACCCATAGTGCACTTTACTAGGGACTTACTAGTACATCAAATATGCCAATCGTGGATAACCCAATCACCAACATAATTTACACAGGGAGCACTTGCACTTTAGCACTGGTCAGCAGTGGTAAAGTGCCCAGAGTCCTAAAACCAGCAAAAACAAAGTCAGAAAAATACAATAAGAAGGCAAAAAGTCTGCAAAAAGGGCCAGGTCCAACACAGTTTATATAATAAAACTGACTTTGTTTGCACTGTGTGTGAGGTCCTGTGCTAAGTCATTGTTTGTATTTCCGGATCAGAGCTGTCTCCAAATGGACAACAACACACAAGGGCAGTGTGCTCAGTGTACTTTATCTTTGAACATAATGTACAGTGGCGTGATAAAATGCTTACGAAGAAATGTGCGTTGCAAGCAGAACAGTTTCTGAGTATGTTATCAGATACATGCAAAATACGGAAAAAGTCACCATCTAAAATGATTTCAAGTTTAAACATGAACTTGTAAAATGGAAGCTGTTATCCTCGGGCCCTGTTGAAACCAACAACAGAGACCACCAAGAGGTTCTGCCTTGGGAATTTTTTTAAACTGGAAGTTAATGTGGTGCATTTGACAACACATTTCCCAAAGAAATTACATGGAAATCTATAGGTTTAAAAGACAGTTCTGAAGGATAGCTTGGTAAATATTCCAATACTTCTGAGTTTGCCCCTGAAGCATTATGTATTTGAAACAGTAAATACTTCCACCAATACAATACATTATGATGCAAAATGAAACGGGGTAGCAGTGTAATAAAAACACAGGTGCAAAAGAAGTCTTGATCATTTTCCTGACAAGGCATTAGGGATGGTTTTCTATAGCACTTCATATCCGGTTTTGCCATTTCTTATATCTTCAATAGTAGATTGCACGAATATCAAATTAAACTGTGCATGGGTGAAAGGTTGATTTGTCCTCACATGGATCCAGCTTATGCCCCTCAGATCACTACAGATGTCAGTAGTGAACGTGTAATTCACTGAGATATTTAATGTAATATGTTCGGCAAAAGTAAAATATATTGACTTGACTTTTTAAACTGTGCTTTCAGCAACAATCATCCAGGGATTTGTTGCATTACAAGGAGAGTAGAGGAAGCCATGTGGCTAATAGAAATCTTTCTGGCCATCTATGTGATCAAAACATTGTTAATATAATGGTACATAGTTACATATGTACATTTTGCACGTGAGAACTTCTGAAAAGAGCTCATGGCAGATGAGGAGTTTCACAAAACAGAAAGTTTACTTGTGAATCCTGACATCATCTTGCTACTGTTCCTACCAAAAGCTTGGTAATGAGGGACCCACTCCACCAGTAGTAACTATGTAGTGGAGAAAGGGCCGTTGTTGCACTGGCGCTCATTATCATGCTTAGCAAGAAATGCCTACTGTGCACTTTTTTGGTGGGGGCACTCTGTTTAGATCTGCAACGTGAGGGCATTGTGGTGGCCATTTTTTTCCTCTGTGACAACTGGAGGAGCCATTTTGTTTGAGGCTGCGTTCTAGTCATCTGGGTGGAGGCAGGGGAGTGTCGGATGCCGATGGTGCATTTAAACAGCACTGCGGCAATGACGCACGCAGCGGGCGCGCCACTGACATGCAAAAGGCGCGCCTAAGGCAAGTCCGTCTGCGCCAGCCATGCTGCTCGGAGGCCCCTGATAACCATCCAGGTTTATGTTATTCTAGCAGTTCGCTTAGAGTCCTCCATCCACGCTTTACCTGTCCTTGTATTTTGACCCTAGATGACTTCTCAGACCGGGCACCTTGCCCTTCATGCCATTGTGTCCCCCCTCCTGATTGTTCTCCTATTTGCCCCCCTCCTATGAAACAGTCTGATCCTGCAGTTAGTTCATGGGTAGGCAGCAGTCAAAAGAAGGAGCTTGTCTGCTCTTCTCATCAATGTCCGACCTCTGCATAAACATGCCCTCCACATTTTTGATCTTTTGAGTGTTGGGGGCCTGGATGTGCTCTTCATAAAGGAAATGTAGATGAATGAGTCTTCCGCGCCAGACATTGCTATAGCTCCCTGGTTCAGTATGATAGGTGCCATTCAGCAGGTCACACTATCGATCTGATTTTCTGAAACTGCTTGTTATCCATCTGTCCCCTGAAACCCTCCTTGTGGTCTGATCACCCCCTGATTTTTTTCAACTGGACCTGTACTGTCTCCGGTCAGCAGAATAGACTATCCGACCGCACTACTTGTAGGGCATGGAAGAGGGTGAAGCCTTCAGATTGGGTAGACCTCTTTGCCAACACATGTCCCTCTCTTACTAATGATGTCAATCTTAATGTTGAGGCCATCAATGGAATGCTTCTCAGGCAACAGATGGGCTAGCCCCTCTACAGGAGCAGAAGAAGCACAAGAGAAAATCCTCTGCCTTATGGTTCTCCTCACACTTGGCTGAGGAACGAAAAGCCTGTAAAAAGCCTGAATGCATCGGCATTACAAACTACTCTTCCGACAGCAAGGCTGCATACAAATTAGCACTTAGAGCTTATCCTGTTTCTCTTAAAAAGGCTCAGCGCCAGTTCTTTATAGAGAAAATCTTCCCTGCTGAGCATACCTGTCCATCTTCCAGATCATGAAGTCTTTTACTTCTCCACAGTCTTGTCATCGAGCTATTGTACCCTATCAAGAGCTCTGCAGTGGGTTGGCAGCATTTTTTTAAACAAAAATCTTGGCTATTCAGAAATTACTGCCTGCCGTGACCGCTATTTTCCTGCCTGTCGGGCATCATGGTCAGCTGAGCCATAGGTTCACTCATTTCAGGCCTATATCTTTGGAACAGTCCAGCGATGTCATCTTAAAATGCAAGTCTGGGTCTCCTCTTGATGCGTGCCCTCCGACAGTGCTTGCGGAAGCTGTGGACTTTGTCAACCCTGTGATTAACTCTGTTTTCAATCTCTCTCTTTCTTCCGGGGTTGTGCCTGACATTTGGAAGATCGCCAAAGTGGTCTCTCTGCTTAAGAAGTCTGCATTGGACCCCAGCATTTTCTCCAACTATAGGCCCATTTCTTTTTTGCCGGCCTTGACAAAAATTCTGGAAAAGCTTGTTAACACCCAGCTTTCGGAATATTTGGAGGCAGGGAATTTGTTACACCCCAGCCAATCTGGTTTTCGTCCCCTTCATAGCACGGAATAAGCAGTGCTGGAAATCTTTGACCATAATAAATAGGTGTTTGATTCAGGGAAAAATGCAGATTCTTCTTGGCTTGTTTGCGGCCTTCAACACCATCCCACACTCTTGGGTGTGGAGGATTCTGTGTGGAACTGGTGTAAGTCACTTTTGACTGACAGAGGCCAATCGGTTTGGCTTGCTCCTTTTTCCTCTGAGGTCAAGGCAGTTAACTAAGGGGTCCCCGCACGGCTCTTCTCTTAGCCCTACCCTCTTTAATATCTTCATGGCTCCCTTGGAGTCTGTTGTCAAGCCGTTTGGTTGTAAAACTATTTCTTACACTGATGACACGCAGCTGCTCTTTGCCTTCGAGAGTTTGCATGCTTCTATTGCAGCACCTTTCTCGGACTGCATGCCTGCTGTCTTTGAGTGGATGGAGAGCACCCAACTGAAATGCAAAGCAGTGAAGACTGAAATTATCTCTTTCGGGTCACACGTGTCAAACTGGTGGGAAGATCTTTGGCCCTCTGCATTGTCAGCCCAGACACCCCCTTCTCCGGTGGTAAAAAACTTGGGAGTAAAACTGAACAATATCCTCTCTATGAAGGTTCATATTTTTGCGGTAGTAGGTCAATGCTTTGCGCTTCTCCATACCATTACAAAATATCTTCCCATTGTGCCTCTGGAAGCAAGAAGAGTAGTGATCCATGCCATGATCACTTCATGCCTTGACTACGCAAATGTCTTGTTCTTGGGGGCTACCGAAACCCAGGTGAGGCTCCTGCGGGTGGTTCAAAACGTGGCAGCCAGGCTACTTCTCTGTATGCCTAGGCATTTCTCAACAGCAGCTGCTCTCAAGGTTTTGCATTGGTTGCCTGTTAAGAAACCCAGGTCAAACAGGATTACTTTGGAAGCCATCCTAGAATTATTTGATGATCATCCAACTACATTAGAAGTCATTTTCACATTATCAGACATCATCAAGCTCTTGAAGTCATCAGCAAAGCTCAAAAGCTCAGCTTGATGATTTGAGGATGACTTGAAAATGAGTATCTGATGACTTCAGAAGGTGTCATTATTCATGATGATTTAAGGATGACTTGAAAATGACTGCCTGATTGTTAGAAATGGGATTTCTGGTTGGCTAAGGCTTGCGCCAAAACCAGGCAGAAACCACCACTCTAGTCAGGGCGAGGGAGTTACACACCCAAGATAACCCCTGCTCACCCCCTTGGTAGCTTGGCACAAGCAGTCAGGCCTATCCCGGAGGCAATGTGTAAAGCGTTTGCGCAACACCCACATACAGCAGCAACACACTAAGCACACTACAAAAGGAACTCCACACACGGTTATATCAAAAATAGCCTTTGTATTATCATAAAACACATTAGAAACGTAATCACATATTTACACTGTGCCAACTGGCACGGGCAATATTCACAGGGGAATTATATACAGGACCAGGCCAATCGGGCCATGGTCAGAACCATCAGATCAGGTAAGTAAATGCAAATATAAAACACAACCAGTAACTACTGGTACTATAATGACCTCAGCATTATACTATTAGCATTAGACATAAACCCACATTAGGCCCAAACCTCATTAGCATAAACACATTACGCAATGGGCCTCACCTGCATAAACACATTATGCAATAACCTCCTAAGCATAAACACATTACGCAAATAGGCACTACCTCAAGACATCATAACATGACATTAGGCAATAAATCACATTAGGCCCAAACCTCATTAGCATAAACACATTACGCAATGGGCCTAAATCATTCTTGGCAACATTCAGAGTAGGCATAAGTATATTACGCAATCCTGTAGAGCCAGGCGCTCTACCAATGTCACCAACCTGCCCCCAGGCCAACTGGACTTCCACAGGGGCTCAAATGCCCAATGTCCCAATGTCAGGGTGCGCTGCCAAGGCAGCGGAAAGTCAAGGGTGCGCACTCTGCGCTGGCCTAAACGTTGCAGCTGCCCACTAAATGCTGGGCAGCTGGGAAAACTGTAGGCAGGGGCACTCCTGTGCCCCGAGTCCTCCACTAGGATTCTAAAACTCAATGGTGCCCAAATGTTGGAGCTGCCTGCGCACTCGCAGGGCAGCTGGGCGAACAACCTTAGCACTGGCACCATTGTGCCTCATTAGCCCCCCTCTGGGGCTCCCCTGGACAAAACTTGCCCCCAAGAAGTGGCACTGCACCCACTGTGCCGTGGAAGCCCCACTCCGGGATTCCCAAGGCAACTTCTGCCAACGTTGCGCTGCCCTGTCTAGCGGGGCAGCTGTGAGGGAAGCGAGCACCGACCCTGTGCCCCGAAGCGGGCACCAATAATGTGCGTGTAAGCCCCACGGGGCTTTAACACAATCATGCCCCCTCGTTGGAGCGGCCCGCTGCCAGACAGGGCCGCTCAAGAAAACTAAAACACGGTGCCTTCACTGGCACCACCAAACTGCGCCCATCGGTGGAGCGGCCCTCTCTCAGCGGGGCCACTCGGGGAAGAGGCACCGGCGTGGTGCCTCGACTTTACTCCCCCCAGCCAGTTCCACTCACCGGCTCTCCGGGGGACTCTCTCCTTTTCTCGCCGGCTCAGCAACACGTGGGGCTCTCTCCGCTGATGAGAGCCCCGCTGGGAATCCGGCCGCTTCTCCCTTCACCCGGGCCCCCTCTTGGGACCCGGGACTTCACAATGGAGCCTGCGAGGCTCCGGGACTTCTCTTTGGGTCTCCTCTTGCAGCGGGAGGAAGGGGGCGGAAATGGAGCCCTCGAGGTTCCGGCTCCATTACACAAACAGGCCCCGCCCACATCCAGGCACTAAAGTTGCCTGGCTTCCGCGTCGCACCCGAGGTGCGGCGCTTCTCATCTCCTGGCGGTGCAATGCGGGGTGGGCACCCGCTGTCATTATTACAAAAAGCGGGGTGGGCACCCGCTGTTTTGAATATCTATAAAGCGGGGTAGGCACCTGCTAGATAAGCGGGGTGGGCACCCGCACTGCAGGCGTCACGGGGGAATCCCTAATCTGGGGATTCCCTCTCTCTCTCTAAGCAGCGCAACGCTGCACAGCCCCCGCTCCTCTTCCTAGGGAAATTAGCGTAAAGCGCTCACCAGGCGCTAGGATCAGGACAAGCTCCTTCAAAGTCCTGGAAGCTGGGAAGAAAAAGGCAAAAGGGCTCCAAGAAGTCCTTGAGGCATCCAGGGGCAAAGCAGGGCCCAGGGAGGCAAGCCCTCATGGCAGCCCCCCCTGGGCCCCAGCAGCAGCACGCCCCGCAGGAACAGCACACCAAGTGTGAACATTTTCATGGGGTCACAGCCCCTTCTTTTATACAGCATTTTCCTTTGTCTCAAAGTGTAGGGCATGGGGGAACCAGATACAACTGGTTCAGGGGAGCTGTTGAGCACTTTGTTTTGCTCAGCTCCTCTCTCCTTTCAGAGTGTAGGCTAGGGACATCAGACGCACCACAGGAGGTGGAGCCAGCATTGTGGAGGGAAGGCACAGCCCTATTCAGGTCCCAGGTGCAACTCCTCCCACCCATCTACATGGAGATCTCTCCATTCAGCCCTGCGCTGACTCACCCTGCCCCTCTTGGAGCCACACACACCTCCCAGCCCCTGTCACTCACAAGCCAGACATGCAATTCACATCAGGCAGGCAGACACAGAGCACACATAAATGCCAACTTCCAAAAGTGGCATTTGTACACCAGTCACAATAAATCTGCACACACCATTGCGCAGCATTTATTCTCACAAATTCATACATACCAGAATTGACCACACTGCTCCTCTCATACCAGGAATTACCATGGACACACTTATCCCCCATGCATTCCTATGGGAGGGCAGGCCAATCTCACCACAAGCACACAGAGAGAGCACGCACTTTCCACTGGACCACAGTGCGAAAGTGCTCAGAGGCCTAAAATCACCAACACCAGGTTACAGACAAGGCAAAAAGTTTAGGGGTGAACCTGCCAAAAAGGGCCAAGTCCAACACAACCCCCTTCCAGCCAAAACGCAGGGCAGACCAATGACTACCTTGATGGGCTTCCCTGCTTCGGGCGATAGAACACGGACGCGGGCCCTCACTGCAGGGACACCCTCCGGTTCTACGCCACTCTGAACCCATGTGGTTCCCTCTGAGAAAGAACTCTCAGGCCCAACTAGGCTACCCCACTGGTACTTCCTAGTTGTCCACGGCCAGGACCAGGCCCAGGCCCTAGGCCACCCAGACGTCACTGGTCCTTGCCAATCCACAGAGTGGGGGGCAGTAACCCCTGGCATCCAATAGCCATTCTCCACTCTCCTTCTCAGTGTAGTTCCAAACTACCACTGCTCCTTCAACCTAGGGTCCGCACCCTCAGGCTGACCAGAGGTCACGGGGAAGAGTTGCCTCACCCTACCTCTACTTCTGGGGTTCCGCACTCTCCCAGGGGAAGCACCCACCAGAACACAACTCTCCCACCAGTTCAGGACCTCTCTCCATCAACTGGTCTACCACCTCGGATCTACATTCACCGGCTGCACCGGGGTCAGAGGCGAGGACTCCTCCCTCTGCACCCCCTTCCAGAGTCCGGTACCCTTCAGTTCCATGATCACAGGGGAGTCTCAGTATGTCCCAGGCTAGACAGAGCACACGCCAGCGGCGTATCAGCGACACACCTCTCCTCCCAACTGAAACTTCCAACAGGAGGACAGCTCACTCAGGCCCATAGAAACTATTTCACTTCGGAGGTACACAGCACACAGCAAAGTCCCTCTTCAAGCAGGTGGGGGACACAGCACACAGCAAAGTCCCCTTTCCTCTTCCTCAGTGGAAACAACAAACTGCAGGTGAGCCCCAGAACACACAGCAAGGGCAGTCTCCTCAGTCTCTTCAGCTGATCCACTTTGGCAGAGATTCCTTCTTGACCTGGAAGTTTCCTAATCTCCCAACCTAGGGTCTAAACCCTCAGGTTGCACCAGGGTCAGAGGCGAGGACTCCCTCCCTCTGCACCCCTCTCCTGAGTTCGCACCCTCCCAACTGGAGTGGTACCTCTGGAAACCAAACCGGTCAGGACACTGTTTACAGTCATCCTACCCTCCAGGTCAGGCCAAACCTGAACCTGGCCTCCCCAACCTTGGAGCTAAACCCCGCGGCTGAGCACTTGCCTGGCATGCCAGGACTTCTGGGGGCGCACACAGCACCCCCCGAGGGTAACACGACTCACGTGTTGCGTGATAGTCTGCCTGGCGCAGATCTCCCAACCCCTGTCCATCTGACAGTGCGCAAAGATCCCCCAGGACAGAAGTGGTGTCACCATGGTCACTTCTAGGAGACTCAGCCCTTATGGCTGGCCCCTGACCCACTGGTTCTCCCACTGGGGAACACATCCCCCTCTCACCCCTCACTCTGGACCTCTGCACCCTCCCAACTGGAGCGGTACCGCCAGACACCAGGACCGCTGGAGCTTTAGTTACAGACACTCCACGTCCTCTAGACACTGGGAGATCCTCCTCAAATGGCCTACAAGTACAGCCTAGGCCCCCGACCTGGCGCTCCCTTAGGGAACCCTCCAGGCCCTGAGACTGGGTTTCGGGCCACCGTGGGACACACCGTCCCACACTCACTCCGTCTCCACTGAGACAGCACGTGAGCCCCTACACCCCTCTCATTCCACTGGGACCTAGCTGGGCTACACTGAACCTCTTCCACCACACAGGACCTGAAGATACCCAAGCCACTACTTTTGAAATCACTCCACAATGCCTCTGCAGGACCTCTAGCACACAGCCAGAGGTCCACCTCCAGTGCAAGCTCTTTATCACCAAAAGAACTCACATCCACTCGTCCAGTGCAACACACCACTCATCCAGACACGCCCCCCCCCAAGACTGGTGAGACAGTTCCTTACTGCCCCTGAATCTCAACCTGTACCCCTCTTACTGGGAACCAGGTACCATACTGTGGGAACGGGGAATGGGACTTCCTGCACTGAACACCATATTCCTGCCACCACTGGATCCCACCCTTACTGGTGAATCCAGACAACTCAACTGAGCTCAGGGGATAAACTACCCTCCAGAGCTAACTTTTTCTCCTCCAGACTCCCTTTCTTCCCTCCTATCCACCCACACCTCTGGGGACAGGAAAAGGGATTGGGCACTGGACCCAGCAAGGGACTCCCTATCTATGGGAACCTCCCCACCTACTGGCGTCCCGCCCTGTCATTTTCTCTCTTCTGCCACCAAACATAAAAGCGCAGAAAACACCATTTAAAAATGACACTCTTGAGGAGAAAAATAAAATCAGTAAAAATAATCCCCAAACATGTGATTATCTAAATGCAGAGTTTGTAGTGCAACCAGTTGTCGCTGTGGTACTGCGCAAACGCAAGTCCTATCCTCACCGCTGACAACCAATGTTAGAAATGGGATTTCTGGTTGGCTAAGGCTTGCGCCAAAACCAGGCAGAAACCACCACTCTAGTCAGGGCGAGGGAGTTACACACCCAAGATAACCCCTGCTCACCCCCTTGGTACCTTGGCACAAGCAGTCAGGCCTATCCCGGAGGCAATGTGTAAAACGTTTGCGCAACACACACATACAGCAGCAACACACTAAGCACACTACAAAAGGAACTCCACACAAGGTTATATAAAAAATAGCCTTTGTATTATCATAAAACACATTAGAAACGTAATCACATATTTACAATGTGCCAACTGGCACGGGCAATATTCACAGGGGAATTATATACAGGACCAGGCCAATCGGGCCATGGTCAGAACCATCAGATCAGGTAAGTAAATGCAAATATAAAACACAACCAGTAACTACTGGTACTATAATGACCTCAGCATTATACTATTAGCATTAGACATAACCCCACATTAGACCCAAACCTCATTAGCATAAACACATTACGCAATGGGCCTCCCCTGCATAAACACATTATGCAATAACCTCCTAAGCATAAACACATTATGCAAATAGGCACTACCTCAAGACATCATAACATGACATTAGGCAATAAATCACATTAGGCCCAAACCTCATTAGCGTAAACACATTACGCAATGGACCTAAATCATTCTTGGCAACATTCAGAGTAGGCATAAGTATATTACGCAATCCTGTAGAGCCTGGCGCTCTACCAATGTCACCAACCTGCCCCCAGGCCAACTGGCCTTCCACAGGGGCTCAAATGCCCAATGTCCCAATGTCAGGGCGCGTTGCCAAGGCAGCGGAAAGTCAAGGGTGCGCACTCTGCGCTGGCCTAAACGTTGCAGTTGCCCACTAAATGCTGGGCAGCTGGGAAAACTGTAGGCAGGGGTACTCCTGTGCCCCGAGTCCTCCACTAGGATTCTAAAACTCAATGGTGCCCAAATGTTGGAGCTGCCTGCGCACTCGCAGGGCAGCTGGGCGAACAACCTTAGCACTGGCACCATTGTGCCTCATGAGCCCCCTCTGGGGCTCCCTGACGAAACTTGCCCCCAAGAAGTGGCACTGCACCCACTGTGCCGTGGAAGCCCCACTCCGGGACTCCCAAGGCAACTTCTGCCAACGTTGCAGCTGCCCTCTGTCTAGCGGGGCAGCTGTGAGGAAGCGAGCACCGACAATGTGCCCGAAGCGGGCACCAACAATGTGCGTGTAAGCCCCACGGGGCTTTAACACAATCAAGCCCCCTCGTTGCAGCGGCCCGCTGACAGACGGGGCCGCTCAAGAAAACTAAAACACGGTGCCTTCACTGGCACCACCAAACTGCACCCATCGGTGGAGCGGCCCTCTCTCAGCGGGGCCGCTCGGGGAAGAGGCACCGGCGTGGTGCCTCGACTTTACTCCCCCCAGCCAGTTCCACTCACCGGCTCTCCGGGGGACTCTCCTTTTCTCGCCGGCTCAGCAACACGTGGGGCTCTCTCCGCTGATGAGAGCCCCGCTGGGAATCTGGCCGCTTCTCCCTTCACACGGGCCCCCTCCTGGGACCCGGGACTTCACAATGGAGCCTGCGAGGCTCCGGGACTTCCCTTGGGTCTCCTCTTGCAGCGGGAGGAAGGGGGCGGAAATAGAGCCCTCGAGGCTCCGGCTCCATTACACAAACAGGCCCCGCCCACATCCAGGCACTAAAGTTGCCTGGCTTCTGCGTCGCACCCGAGGTGCGGCGCTTCTCATCTCCTGGCGGTGCAATGCGGGGTGGGCACCCGCTGTCATTATTACAAAAAGCGGGGTGGGCACCCGCTGTTTTGAATATCTAGAAAGCGGGGTAGGCACCTGCTAAAAGAAATAAAAATAAGCGTGGTGGGCACCCGCACTGCAGGCGTCACGGGGGAATCCCTAATCTGGGGATTCCCTCTCTCTCTCTCAGCAGCGCGACGCTGCACAGCCCCCGCTCCTCTTCCTGGGGAAATTAGCGTAAAGCGCTCACCAGGCGCTAGGATCAGGACAAGCTCCTTCAAAGTCCTGGAAGCTGGGAAGAAAAAGGCAAAAGGGCTCCAAGAAGTCCTTGAGGCATCCAGGGGCAAAGCAGGGCGCAGGGAGGCAAGCCCTCATGGCAGCCCCCCCCTGGGCCCCAGCAGCAGCACGCCCCGCAGGAACAGCACACCAAGTTTGAACATTTTCATGGGGTCACAGCCCCTTCTTTTATACAGCATTTTCCTTTGTCTCAAAGTGTAGGGCATGGGGAACCAGATACAACTGGTTCAGGGAGCTGTTGAGCACTTTGTTTTGCTCAGCTCCTCTCTCCTTTCAGAGTGTTGGCTAGGGACATCAGACGCACCACAGGAGGTGGAGCCAGCATTGTGGAGGGAAGGCACAGCCCTATTCAGGTCCCAGGTGCAACTCCTCCCACCCATCTACATGGAGATCTCTCCATTCAGCCCTGCGCTGACTCACCCTGCCCCTCTTGGAGCCACACACACCTCCCAGCCCCTGTCACTCACAAGCCAGACATGCGATTCACATCAGGCAGGCAGACACAGAGCACACATAAATGCCAACTTCCAAAAGTGGCATTTGTACACCAGTCACAATAAATCTGCGCACACCAGTGCGCAGCATTTATTCTCACAAATTCATACATACCAGACTTGACCACACTGCTCCTCTCATACCAGGAATTACCATGGACACACTTATCCCCCATGCATTCCTATGGGAGGGCAGGCCAATCTCACCACAAGCACACAGAGAGCGCACGCACTTTCCACTGGACCACAGTGCGAAAGTGCTCAGAGGCCTAAAATCACCAACACCAATTACAGACAAGGCAAAAAGTTTAGGGGTGAACCTGCCAAAAAGGGCCAAGTCCAACACTGATGATTTTAGAAGGTGTCATTATTCCTGATGATTTAAGGATGACTTGAAAATGAGTACCCAATTACTTTACCAGATGAGATTGTGTCTGATGACTTTAGGATGATTTGAAAATGAGTATCTGATTACTTCAAAGGTACCATTGTGTTTTCAATAAGATGTTTTTCTTTTGGTGATTTTAACATCAATTGCTGGTTGCTTCATGAGCATCTCCACTGCTTTGGTTTCACTTTCCTAGATAAATTCAAACTGTTGGATGATTGCATGATTAATTGCAGATAAACGCAAAATGACATATAAGTTTTCTTGCATACACAACTGAGCATACGATGTGCTTCAGAGGTTATTTTTTAACACATTTATTTGTTTTTGCCACTTTCTTTTGTGCAAAACAGGTAAAACAAGCATCCAATGTTAAAATGATCAGTTCCAATGTTGGCTATCCAGCCTTCCTGGATCCAACTGGTTTCCTCAGGGTCCTTTGAGAAGGGTCCTGAAACCATAAAATACCAACCGCAACTTTCCCCGTGTTATCCTATGGACATTTGACCCGGTGTAACATCTCTGCACCCAGGCGCCTACAGGTCCCTAGCTACTTACCTTTGGTGGTTCTGTGCTTCCCCTGTCTTCCTAATCCTTGGCTATCAGTCCTGGTTGGTACTCACCTTGCGTTCCATTTTCTTAGTATATGGTTTGGCCCCCATAGGGGCCCATATGTTTTCTATGCTTTACTTACCTGTTCTGAAGCATATTTCTAGGTGTATTGCTATCTCCGGGTAGGAGATATACCAAAGTAGTTCTGCTGTTGTGTTTAATAAATACAGAAATATTTTTCTAACACTGGTGTGGTTATTTCTTGTGTGTAAGCTTCACTGACTGACTGTATGGTAATGCACCAGCTTTACACTCTCCTGAATAAGCCTTAGCTGCTCTCCATAGCTACCCCTTGAGAGCTTTGGTTATCAGGATCACTACTACTATCATTAAGGGTTGCCTAGACTCAGTGCACAGTGCCTCACCAATTGGTGTACACAATATACAGAGCCAGCCTTCTAGACACATTCCTTTCAACCGATCAGTTAAACAATTGTTCTGTAGATGGTACGAACTGGTAAAAATACAAGGCGAGAAGTGAGGGAGATTACAGGGAGACATAGATAATAAAAGGCAGGAAGAAAAAACTGGAAGGAAATGGTTAAAGGGATAATGATGAGGAGCTGGAGAGATCGCATGCTGTGTAAGGGATTTGAGGGGACGTGAAAAAGATAGTAGAGGCTGCTGCTGGTAGGGGTCGGCGGACAGAATGGTATATGGTGTAGAAATGCGAGCGGAATAGTGTAAAGAAAAGTAAGTAGAATTAGAGAGTGTGATACAACTTAAAGGAGAGGAGGATAGTGAGTGGGTTTAAGAGGAAGAGAGAAAGTGACAAAACACAGTAGGTTAGTAGAAAGACGATAGGGAAGGAGGGTATGGGAACTGGAGGTGAGGGCCCAACTGGAGATGGACTGAGGTCTTGAAAGGACATTTTTGTGACACCCTGGTCCTCACTGTTCATAAAGGAGACATGGAAAGACCCATGACGGTGTAGCGGTCATGTACTCCCATACTTTGATGATTTTCACAGACAACCTATGAAATGGGTAAAAGAGGATGGGGGGGCATAGAGTGTATTTTGTGGGAGGTCTTGTGAGAGATGCCCTGAGGTTCAGTCTTGTAGGAGGAGCATACTACAGAAGGTAGTTGTAGGCACGGATTCATATAATGTATCTACTAATCTGATCAGCAGTGCTTTGGAAGGGGCTGCCTCGAAGACGTTTTTAAAATTTTTATTTTAGCATCATGTACTTTGCCTGTTTTGTTTCATTAATTGGTGCTTACAGTACATGTGTTCAATAGCGCAAATACATTTACGTACTATTGGGAGCCTTCATTACAGAATTTTATGTACAAAATAACCAACTGAACTCACTGGGCCCACCTGTTCTTCCCAGCCCCCTTTGGGCTAAGATGAAAAAGATGGTATGATCTCAGACTAAGACTGGACAAGCTACAAAAGCAGTAAGACAGATTTAAAGATCCCCATTAGTACACCATTTAAGAGATTAGGGCAGATTAATGAGATGTGGCAGAGAACCGGTTTTGGGTGATAGTAAAGAGAGATGGAAGATAAATGGTTGGACCATACTTACACTGTCTTGACATTCTCAATTCTGTTGAGTGCTGATTAATTTCAAGTGTATCAATGGGAAATGTATGTGCTACAATAGAATCAATCACTTACGTATGTACAAGATCAAAGACTTTAGCCTACGTCATTGTGTCTATTCCTCTGGTAGCAAGTACCCACAATCACCAATGTATTCTCTAACACTTTTCCTGCTAGTTACTAACCCAAACCTCAGTTAAGTGCATCTAAGTACAGCGCTCTCATCCCACAAGTCAACTGCAATGGATAGCACCTACCAACATTATTTTGGAGAAACCAGTGGGAAAATACTCCTTTCTTGCAAAAGTTACCGGGAACCACAAACTGAGAGCGAAGGAAAGGCGAGGCAGAAAGAGCTTAAGAAAGAAGCAAAAGAGAGAGAGAGGGAATAAAGTGGACGAGTGTGTAAAGGAGGGTGGAAGAATGTGCAGGGATTCTCTCTTTCACAAAAGTGGGTAAGCCAACAAATTAACAGGTCGAGTCGACCCAGAGCTGAGCCAAGGGTCTGGCTTGTCTTCTCTTAATGTCCGTGTACAAGCCAAGCCCTGCAACTGTTTGCCATTTAATCATACAAAAAAAATCACATAAAATATGATAAAGTCCCTTCAAAATTCAGAAAAGTTTATTTCTTTAACATGTGGAAGCTTGGACATTGATACATCCACATTATAACGCTGTACTGAGAAGTACTTCTTAAAAGTGATAGTTTTTGCATGAACTTGGAAGCATTCCTGCCCCCACCTTGGTGACAGTGCCATTAGTGAACTAAGATGCAAGGCAGTTGTCACATGAACCCTGTATGTGTCCCAAATTATTTTAGATAGATCAACATTATAGTCTAATAAATCAAATTGAGTAGGTTATTGCAGGAAGAGCACTCCAAACACTAGGTGCTGTGCCCAGAGCATTATCGAGTTTTACAGAATGAAGGATTTTATTTGTGGGAGTGACCGGGGGATAGAACGTACATTTGCATTTATTAGAAGGTAGTTTTTTTTTTATAACATTGTACACATTTACAAAAGGAGGCGGCACCACCTGGAACCATGCTAGTGTTGCCCACGTTATCTCTAAATGTAAACAGGGGAAGAATCAGTTTACTGATAACAAAATAAGACAGACCCTACCCCCCAAATATCAACCAATCTTCTCCTAATGCAGAACACAGACACTGTTAGCAAGAAGCATGATAAACATCGTGCTGATCAGACGTCATTAATTTTCTCCTGATGAGGCCCCTGTTTACTTGCAACATAATTACTACATCAACCCTGAGTGAGTTGATTTTATCTTTTACATTGTGATGTTTTTGATTGTGCATTTTTACAAAGGTGAAATATTGCTTTGCAATTTTTAATAAACAAAAAGGGCAGAGATGGTGCTGTGGCATGAATAGCAAAATGTACTTAGCGCCAATGGGTGGAAATGGAATTTCATGCACCTAAAAGAGGAAAGACTATGCTGGTTTTATTGCATCAAAGTGAACTCCCCCGTGACTGGATACTGCTGCCCTAGGATGAATAATTTTATTACTACAAGCCGACCTTGCAATCACAGTATTTTTGTGAACGAGGCAAATCCCTAAATGA
The DNA here is from genome assembly GCA_963921515.1 of Calotriton arnoldi. NCBI lineage: Eukaryota > Metazoa > Chordata > Amphibia > Caudata > Salamandridae > Calotriton > Calotriton arnoldi. The sequence continues at coordinate 321,158 of CAWUFW010014545.1, forward strand.
AACGCACTGCAACCGGATAAATAGCTATATCGAGGCCCGTTGGTGCTTGTAGTGATCGCCTGATCACCGGTCTAGTGTTTGCATTGTGCCTCAACCACACTGTACACCCACCCCTCACAGGCGTCACCAGGCGAGGTGACCCTGACAATAAAAGGGGCCGAGCGCACGTGCTCGTGGCCATTGCTACCCAGTAACCATTGGTGTCTGTGTCCGTCATTCCATTCTGCATGTGGGCCTAGGGCCCAGCATGAGACCATTACATTGGCGACGAGCAGGCTAATTCCCGCGTGTGCAGCCGCCTTGTTGGAAGGTGGTGGAAGGGGGAGAGTGTTGCCCGGGTCGAGGGCACCCCCTGGAGCAGGCGTGAGAAGCGCCTGGTCGCCTGCGGGGCATGTGAAGAGCCCCAGGCGTGAGAGGTGATCGGGAGCCAACCCCGCACCGACATGACAACCCGCGGGGCGTGAGAAGTGCCCCGGGGTGGAGGTGAGAAGATCGGGAGCCCACCCCGACCTTGAAATGCCTACATGAAGCTGACCCCCAGAGGAGGACCCCGACGCGCTCGGCATCCCACAGGGCGTGAGAAGAGCCCCGGGGTGCAAGAAGCCAAGCGGGAGCCCACCCCGCGCTGAAGGATCTGGTGTGTGCCCGCCGGCACGAAGAAAGCCCCGTGAAGGTGGAAGCGCACGGCGAGCGAGGCCGGACTGAGCTGACGCCGGCCGCCGCAGAACTGCCACGAGGGGCGTGATGCCTGACCAGGCATGGGCAGAAGGTGAGCCCGTAAAGTAAGGGGCAGCGAAGCGAGCCCACAGTGAGGAAGGTGGAGAATGGAGTGCTACCCACTCCTCCGCACCCTGTAGGAAAAAATTAACTTTGCCCAGCAAGCAGGCTCCGGCAGCAGCGCCAAACCTTCCCCCACCCCACGCAGCGGGTGAACTGAAAGGCTGCTGCGGGGTGGGTAGAGCCAGGAAGAGACAGCTTGAGGCCCGTGGCCGATCGGAGCGGCCAGTCTGAATGGGGCGAGACCTGGTTTGGACGGATGCGCTAGCGGCCGTAAAGCTGAGGTGAGCGGGTGGTCCGTGAGGTTGCAAGGGCCCCGTTTACAAGTGGCACACAAAAAGCGGTGTAGCGAGGCCGTAGGTGTACGAGTGAAACGGCCCACCAAGAAAGCGGAACAGATAGCCTGTGTGGTTTCACCCTCCCTCCCTGCACAACTCAAACCACAGTGCCCCGAGAAAAAACAAAAAAAAATAATTAAAGATATACTTACCGGGCGAGTGGGAGGAGGTGCGGCTGGCCGATGCGAGAGCCTCCAACGGCGACTATGCAGAAGTGCCCCGCCCGCAGGAAGAAGTGGGGGCACACAGAGACTAGTCCGAGCCAGCACGAGGCTCAGTTCCAAGATAACCTGGGGGGGGAAAGTCTGAAGGAAAGCGGCAGGAGCGGCCGCGAGTGTTAAGTGGCCGGGGAGCAAGGCCCGCAGCGTGTGTAGAGCTGCTGAGGCCTATCGGACCAATGCAGGAATAATATCAGCCCAGGTGGCCTTAAATGACATGGGCCGAAGTGAGCGAGGGCTGTAGGGTGGAAATGACTGCAGCAGAGAAATGCCCCGATCGTGGGTTGCACAAGCAAGAGCATAATGCAGCCTGTCAACATCAAACTGAGAAAATAAATGAGGAAGGCACCTACCTTGCTGCGAGTGCCTATAATGTGGGGAGAGTCCCAAGAAGGTGCGCCAGCAGGGTAAAGACTTCACACTGTGCGAAGGCAGCGCGAGGCCTCGGAGTCTGAAAAACCAGCCGGAATCGAGTTTGAAAGAAGGACACGCTGCCATCTAGTGGCCAAAGTGCAGTATTACGCCCGTTAAATAAAAGACTGTGACAGACAGGGTACATGCACTAAATGACATGAGCCAGTGAGCTGGGAGGCAACGGTGTGTCAGGAAGAAAGTGATGCAGCACAGGGGTAGCTGCTGCAGCCCAGACGTGCTGGGAAGGAAGAAGGTAAAAGTGCCAAGTGAGGAATGCACAGCGGCTCTGGGAAAGCTGCTACACAGTGAACCAGAGGGGACAAAATGGGCAACTGCCTACGCTGAGGTGGCAGACCCCACAAGTGCGCCTGTAAGGACATTCGAAAAAGGACTTGCTGCCAATGGTGCGTGAAGTGCAGTGACGCCTACTGGCCAGGGGTGGTCGCCGCAGGAGTGATGACAGCAGTGAGCAACGCACTTGGATGGAAAAGTTTGAAGAAGCCGATCCAGGCAGCCAGTTTCTGAGTGACTGGAGTAAGTACGCAGTGGGCACACCAAGTGGCGAAAGGATGCCACCGCGTACAGAAGAAGAGCGCAAGAAGCGACCTTGCGCAGAAGAGGTACACCGGACGCGGACGGTACCGGAAGAAGCTCGAGAAGCGACCGGGGCGGAGGCCGGCGCGAGGAGCAGTGACCGCAGAAGAGGTCAGAGAACAGTGCCCGACGAAGAGGTCAGGGAGCAGTGACCGCAGAAGAGGTCAGAGAGTAGTGACCGCAGAAGAGGTCCGAGAGCAGTGACCGCAGAAGAGGTCAGACAGCCGTGACCGAGAAAGAAGTCAGAGAGAAGATATCTGACAAGAAGTCCGGCAAGAAGAATGACGGAAGAGTCCGTGAAGAGGACGACCGAGAAAAGGTCCAGGAAGAGGACCAAGGAGAGGTCCGGGACGAGGACCAAGAAGAGGTCAGAAGAGAAGTCTGACAATATTGATTGGAAGTAATTGAATGAACGAAGGTCGCGACGACAGGTCCAGTCACAGAGCGAAGTAAAGGCAATGTCCTAGAGTGTTAGGACAAGACCGGGAAGACATGTGTGGAGTGCACGCTACACGGAGAAGCCTGGTTTGGGCAGACAAGTATAAGAGAGGACCAGACCACGTCGCGAAGGAAGGAAAAAGAAGAGAGAAGTTGAGCGGCAAGACGCCATGGTGAAGAAGAAAAGCAAAGGAGAAGAGTAATGAGGTGTGTAACAAGTCAACTCACACACCAGAAGGAAAACACCTGAAGGGAAGGTGAAAAGTGCATGACCATCGGAACACCGGGCCTGGAGAATATCAGGGATACTGAGAGTCAACGCCTATCTACGACATCTACCTACGAGTCCCCAGATCTCCTGGTAACGGCAGAGGCGAGCAGGAGGGTCCATTGGTAACACCTACCTTTGGGATAGAACGGGAGACCGTGGATATCCAAGGGGCAAGGGCCTCAGGGACACCGGTGGCAGCGGGTCCCGACAAGAGAGATGGATCCACAACCGCTCGTTTGCAGGGTCCAGGGGGACGAAGGTCTCGTGAGAAAGGGCAGGAGCCAACAACAACCCTTTCAGGCGGAGCGTGGGACACGAGAGGTGGCCCGTAGCGATTCCTCCAACGTGGTTGGAGTGACACGGCGGAAGTCCACCCAGTTCAGTGGAAGCCTGGCAAAAGAGGGCCTCAGGGTCATCCGGTGAGAGGGGAGAGCCATGAGAGAGGGGCATCCGTGAGAGGGACGTCCTGCAACTGCATACCTATCTGCAGAGAGAATTGCGACTACTCATATGGAGCGAATACCTTAACCAGGACTGTGTGGTGGAACACAGAACATACCTCGACCACCATCACTCCACATGTACCTTCAATGCACATGGAACAGAAAGAGACTGAGGAGTACCCGTCCACATTATGGAGTCCAAGAAAGACTAGGTCCACAGGGCACCCTGACATCGTGCTAAAAGTGAACTAGTGATCCCGACTGCCAGGATACCATTATCGGCGGTTGGCAAGCGCCATAAAGAGACTTCGTGGAAGTTTTGTTATTGATTGTATTTTATTTCAAGTATGTTTCCTTCCCACAGGTTTGGACTTGGTTTTGACTTTTCAGAAAGTTTGGGAGGGATGTAGTGATCGCCTGATCACCGGTCTAGTGTTTGCATTGTGCCTCAACCACACTGTACACCCACCCCTCACAGGCGTCACCAGGCGAGGTGACCCTGACAATAAAAGGGGCCGAGCGCACGTGCTCGTGGCCATTGCTACCCAGTAACCATTGGTGTCTGTGTCCGTCATTCCATTCTGCATGTGGGCCTAGGGCCCAGCATGAGACCATTACAGTGCTGACAAGCTAGTCTTTAGCTTTCATTGTGCCTTATGTGAGAAGGAAAGCATAAAAGGTCACTGGCTTTGAAAAGAAATTAAACAGTCCTATCTGTTTTTTTAGGGAGAAACAATACATGCATAGGTGCGGTGCTGGGACTCTAACCCGGGTCCTTGCAATTAAAAGAACTGGTCGTGCCGCTCGGTAAATGAATCTTGTCAAAACAACCACTAGAAATAGTCTAAATGTTTTATTTTACAAATTGCCACTCTCTGCTTCCCACTCACTTTTAAACAGGTACCTGCATAAATCGAAGGTGGACTCACAAAACCCTACGTACATCCGGTAGCGCCGGAAGTGACGTCATTGCACTGCAGCACCATGGAATACCGTGAGGGTGCAATGGGACATGGAGCACTATGGTGCGTACTCGGTCTCTGTTTTATTTTCCAGAGTTATGCGCACATTTGCTAGCAACGGAAAACTGCATTGATTCCGGCATCACAGGTAAGCTTGGGCATGCGGGACCGGTGTGGGGAAAATTGGGTCGGGGATTCATGTTTGCTTATACTCGCCTGGTTTGTTTATGGCCAAAAGTTCAAAAAGGTCAATCTGACCTAATGAGGGAAGTGGCTCAGATTCACTTTCGTAATGAGAAGCATTGCTTTCTAACCCCAACTACCGATTTTACTGTGCTGGCTGTGGCGGCAACTGGAAGGGGTGCTGTCCTACAATGGGCACAGAGCCACACCTCCCCCCTTGCTGCTACGAGTGCCTGGTCGGGTGGCAGGGCTCAAGCAGACCTGATCTGTCGGAGAACCAGGGAAAGACATTGCACCCAGGCCGGAGAAGCCCCATTAATGGATCCAGTTTAATTTCAGTGGCGGGGCATGGTCTGTCCCTGTGGAGTAGGATGTTCTCCACCAGCGCAGGAAGCGGCAGCCCCTGTGCTGATCTCGGAATCCATCATCTAGTGCCGTAGGATGGATACCCGACCTGCCTAACAAACATCTCTAGGTTGCTGTGTGCAATGGGTAGGCCTTACGGACCGTTAAGGGGAGTGAACCTGATCCTGCCATTTGCAGAGTCTTCACCCCCGACTATTGTTTGCCATGTATGTCACTATACTGAGGTCCCAGAGTAGCACCAAGCAGCTCACTCGCACCATCGCCGCGGCCTGCACAAATAAAGCTGCAGATTGCTGGTGTCCTTCACTCCCAAACTGCTCACCCTCAAACGGATGAGCGCTCTGCACCTCCTAAAGGGCCCAGTACTATAGACATTTCCCTCCTCCAGATCAAGAAGAATGTGCAGTGGTGGGCGCGATCCTGCTCTCTGCTTGTCCTTCTCTGGAGGGAGATGGAGCGCCCACTCTCACTGCCTGACTGCGAGCCACCTCCCTGCATTAATCGTCCCTGGTACTGCACTTTCTTTGTGAGGGGCACATGCGGTAGCGGCCTAATGGAAGATGTCCCCAGCCAAGCATGTATTAAGGAGCCCCTCATTAATGCCCCACGGATAAATTGTCATCGGCACCCTCCTTTCGCACCCCAACTACGGCGTGGGTGCAGGGATAGCCAAAGCCGCTCTACAGTGCAAGATAGCCATGGGAAGTGATGCACAAGCTGCGCGAACTGGCCTTTAAGACCTGTCACGGGTTCGATATCACACCTATTGACTGCGTCGTGGTATATTCTAGCTCGCTGACCCCCAGTGGGTGGTGCAGCAGGAATAGGAAGGTGCCCCTACTTTGCCGAGTCTCACCTGGATATACATGCATAGCGCAGGCTAGGCAAGGTGTTTTAGATGCCCGATGTGCAATGCTAGTGCCTGCATTGATGGCAGGCAGTGCTGCCTGCCGATAGTGCTATCTCCTGGGAGAAGTGGTCACTGCGGGAGGTTTAGGCCTCCGGTCTGGCAGGGAACCAGGTTGTGTGTCCCCCCGCACCACCCCGTGTAAGGTTGTTACCAGTGTGGGGCACAGAGAGCGCTCGAAGTTGAAAGGAGAGCATCGATAATGGGCACGGTAAGATGGTTGGTCGTGCACATGACTGAAGAAGGCGCCTCTTGCCTCCAGTTGCTGTAGTGGCATGGACCTGGGTCCATCAGTTTAACACAAATGGGTTGCAGGATACGGCCTCGGACTGCAGTCCACAGACCACGTGTGGTGCAGGTATTGCAGGGGGATGATTGTGGCCTAATCACCATGCCCGCCGTCTAGGGAAATTAAAATTGAATAGTGCAGAGAGAGTTAGGGCAGAACAGGAGCAGTGCCCTAGTTCTGACCCCCGGCGATCCCTCCGTTTGGCTGTAAAAGATAGATTGTACAGAAGTAAAGGGATAGACAGAGAAAAGGAAACCCCTTGCCTGCCCCATGTAATTTGGGTGCCACAGAGCACATTGAGGCAGGTAAAGGAGGACTGGGAGGGGCAGCCACCACACCGACTCTTATTATGAGAGAGCGCTGAGGCCAGGCACCTCTGGTGCATCAACGTTATGGGTGTTAGGTAGGGCGCATGGATGGCTCGCAGTACTCCCAACAAGAGGTATGTTTTTGCTAAACTCCCCCACTCTCCAAAAGTTAGTCCTTCTTCACCCTACAATGTCCTTCATTCTGTCTCTTCTACCTTATTCCTCTTCACTGGATAACTCGTCCTTAAGTCTTGCTCCTTCTCACTTCCCCTCAGTCCCTTCATGCCAGCATTCTCCATTCTCAGCCTTTCCTCTCCTTTTCAGCATTCCATCTTCCCCTCCTCCGCGCTTCTCTCCCCTTCTCCTTAGCTCTGACTGTTCTGTCTTCAGTCATTTTTATCACATCTAGTCTTATTCAGCGTTGCCTCTTCTTCCATTGGCCCTTTTTCTGCTTCACATGCCCTCACCATTCATCTCCCTATTTTGCTTATTACATCTCCTTAACTGCTGTGGGAAACCCCAGCAAAATAGACACAATGGCTATCTTCAAGGGTTTTGGGAAATCCTAGAATGGATTTCTAGGTAATGTAAATCATTTTTGTATGTTTTTCTAAAGTGTCTGTTGTTTTTATTTCGTATGGTTAATAAATATAATTTTTTAATATTTTATTATCCTTTGCTCCGCACTACTGAGACATGCAGAAACTCGCTCCTTAGAAGCATTTCAGTCTCACTGACACACAATGGTATTGTCCCATTAAAAGTAAAGCATCTCAGGTTTTAATTTCAATTACAGCTGTCCTGCTGTGAAGTGGTGGCACGCTCCCATTAAAGGTATCACAGTATTGCAGAGAAATGCTGGTGTACGCGTATTAAATAACAGTCCTGCTATAAAGTGCTGGTACTCCACTATTAAAGATATAGTGGTGTTGCTGAGTAATGAGAAGGGTAGGCAGGGGCATAGGTTCTGTGGGGGGGGGGGTGGACCCCCCATAAAAGTGTATACTGTAATAATTAGTTGCACTGCTCTATCTTTTCACTTCCCCTTAAGGCCCCCTCATGTCCTTCTTCCCAAATAATGTATGTTAACAATCTATGCTAGCGATATTGTTGGGAAATCTGAAGTTAACACCTCATGTCTTATTGATCAAGCAGGGCCCCTGAAACTACTTCGAGTCAAGTTTGTGTTAAAAATGACAGAAAATGTACAAAGAGGTGAATTTTAAGCGTTAACACAAAAAAAAATACAAATTGATACCCTTTACTGGATGATTTGTAGTATGTGAAACCAGAGGTCCTCGCTAAATCGCAGCTTACCTGCTTAAAACATGTGATTTTATGCAAATATTTGATTTCAACAAAGACCTTTTTTTCATTGTCACATTAAATTGTAAGTTCTTCTCAGTGCAATGCTACAACGTGATGTATTAAAGCTTCCACATATTACATATGCTTTAAATTTTAAATAAACCTTTGTTCATATTTTGTGATGTTTATATGGTTTACAAACCAAACAATTTCTGGGCTCAGTTCTACCCATTAATTTGCTGGCTCGTCTGCATGTAAGAGCTTCTAAGTCTCCCATATCTCAGATGTTCACTGGCCCAGGACTGAAAGGGGCCCCCTTAAGGCATCCAGTACCCATGCTGCAACCCCCACAGCAGGGGCTGCGATGCCTGCATTACACCCCCAGAGTCAGGGTGCCTCCATCACTGCTTTTGCATGAACATTGGTGCGTAGTGATTTTACTTCAAATGAAGGGGATATGGGCTTCGTATTGCCAGTTTCCCAGCAGGTTTTTATGTCCCACTAATTTCCAAATTCGCCAGCTGCTACTGAGCAAGCAGGAGGCTGCTGTGTAGCTAATACAGAACAAGGTTCTCAGTGGTCAAATGATGTCACTTGTCCCTTCTATTAGGCCAGGGTTTAGATCAGGTGTCTCCAACCTTTTCTATAAAAGGAGCTACTTGTGTTTGAGGAAAATCTCCCAGAGCTACTTATATTAGTACTGAAAATATATCCCCATCAGACATGATTACATTGGTGGGCACCCTATGGAAGATTACAGACAGTAGTCACCTATTGCAACCCAACCATCTCTACTCCAATCCACCCTAGTCCAATTTTACACAATCCATTCCAATTTTACACACTCCACTGCAATCTATCCAACTCCTCTCCACTGTAATATAACCCTCTCCACACAATTTACTCCACTCCAATTGACCCCGCTCCAATCTACTGCACTCTACCCACCCCATTCCAGTCTACCACACTCCACGCAAATCTACCCCAATGCACACCATCCAAATCTTCCCTACTCCACTCCAGTCTACCCCACCCCACTGCAATCTACTATACCCCACTCCACCGTAATCTATCCACTCCACTCCACCTCAATCCAATCTCGATTCCAATCTCTCCAGCTCCACTCCCCCACTGAGTCTACTCCACTCTACCCCAATCCACTGCACTCTACTCTCCCCAGTCTACCCCAGTATATCCCACTCCATCCAACCTTATCTACCCCAATCAACTTCACTCCATCCCAATCTACCCCGCCCCTGTCTACTCAGTCTACCCCCTCATCTCCAATCTTCCCCACTCCCCCATTCTACTCAACTGCACTCTACCACTTCACCCAAACCTAACCCACCCCACTCTACCCCAATTTGCCCCACTCAAATCTACCCCACTCCAATCTCCAGTACACTGTAGTATATCCCACTTTACCCCTGTCTACCCCATTCTACCCCACTTTACCCCATTCTACCCCACTCTGTTCCAATATACCCTACTCTAATCCACCTAATCTACTCCACGCCACTCTTCCCCAATCAATCGCGACTCCACTCCAATAACGTTTAGCCATGCTGAGCAGCAGCCAAACCGGCGTATAACATGGCTAAAACACAGTGCCTAAGCAAATAGCTCTCTCATAGAGGAGACCTGTTGGTTTTGCCAATGCGTTTTGCTCTCTAGTTGTGTGACACTCACTTTTGTTCACATGCTGCTTTGTTCTTTTCTGTAAGAGGGTGATAGATTCAGTGTACAGTGGCCACCTTGTTGTATGCTGTCCCGTTGCATTTAAGCAATCACAATTTCAAATATATATTAAAAATGTATGCATAAAAGCTATGCATTGTTGGAAATAGGTTATGTAGTTTTTTTTATTTATTAAAAACTAAATATGCAAATATATTTAACTGTTTTTTAATCCTCAGGTGTATGACAAATTCCTAAATCGAGGGCAGATGACTCAAAGCTTCATCAGTTTTACAAAGCTGCGTGCAGAAAGTGCTGCTCAGACAGGTGGTCAGAAATACAAGTCAATGAATTGACAATACTTAAATCATTATTGGCATTGCACTAAAAACTAAAATTACTGGTGGTGCCAGTAAAATGCTGTTCCAGTGCCAATCCTAATTAGACCACTTTTCTATGCTGTATCTGAGTAGACCGGCCAGCTTTAATCTTTCTTCCAAGGAGTGGGCATTTTGATAGGTCAGAAGTTCCAGGACCTACTTGCCTAAACCCATTCCTTAACCCCACCTTGGTCCTACCTATCCCCTCTGTCCCTCACATTTACTACTAATATGTACACTTATTCATGCGGAGAGTCTGCAGTCAGAGGAGGGTTTTTGGAGGGGGGGAGGATGGGATCTCTGCACAAGAAAGATATGACAAGCGTAAACATTGCACATAGGTTTGTGAATAGCATTTTGTAGTACTTCAAAACATATTACAAAATGCAGTTTGTGACTCTGCCCGTCAGTGTTTCAACACCCAGGTATGGCTACGTTCAACATCAAATGACCTGCCCTACTGTGAAATTAATGCTGCTGCTGTGATCGCTGATGTGCACCATCCTACTCTCCTTCAAGACCCATTCACAAGCAGTGAGAGTGGCGACCATTACGTAAGCTGAGATTTAGAAGTGCATTAAATATACGGAATTGCATAGAATCAGCCTGCAAGCCTACTCTACTGTGTATGGTGACCAAGGCATCCTTTTTTGAGGACTTACTCCTTTCTTGTAATACAGAATAAATGTAGTTCATTAAATATCTCGACTGGAAAGCACTTTAAAACATAATTTTTAAAAACATGAATGAGCAAATGAAAAAATGTATATTATAAACAGTTGCATAGAAGGGGTTTTATGTTCACTGGTTTCTCTTGCTTTTTCAGGACAGGCAAGACTATGATCATTTAATAACTGAAGAAAGTGCATAATTTCACACTGGGATAAAGGCACTTGCTCCCTAATGAAATTATGTATGACTCGTCAGTCATTAATGGAGAGAACACCTATTCCTCTAATTCCATCTCTACCTGTACAGAAAAGAAGCGACTACTTTTATGATAAGAAGTGAGAGGCGTACAATGAGAGACTGACTGCCTAAAATGTAAGTAAAGGATATTCTATTTTGACCAGATAGATGGCAACTAATTTTCAGAGATGTATATCTCATCACCCAAATCCATAACACTTTTTCCACCCTCCACCTGTATAGCCTAAAAATGTTTGTTTCCCAAGTCTGCTCACTTGAAATTATTTGTTTCTGTTATAGGTCAATTATGTGGCACATGCTGAAATGAGATGGTTATAAATAGTTTGCCGGCAGCAGTCGGCATTGACAAGGTCAAACATCTTACAAAAAATCCTCAACATCAAAAATATTCAAAGGACCATTTGCAAGACAAAGGGTAACTTGCTTTCTTCTTTTCTACTTCGGTATATTATATCTATGTTACAAACAAAGTATTATTGTTGATATATTTCATGCATATCTACTTTATTTGTATGGATTTAAAAACATAATTTTTGTCACTGTTAGGTGAGCTATGCCTAGATGTCAGATTACTTGCCACAGGCTACCACTTTATATTTACATTGTTTAAAATAACATGATGGCATGTATGTTAATACTTTGTGTGGCTATACGTAGACTAATGTGCAGGCGATGATGAAAGATTCCACTGATCCTTCCTGATGCAGAAATGACTTTATCCCAAAGAGAGGTCTGCACAAGCTGTTGAAAAAGGCCACATATGCTTGGGACAGTGCAAATTTTCTCCTCACTGGTTTGAATGAGATATACTTTCACTGAACAAAATGGCAGAGGTATTGCCAGGGCTCACGATGGAACTGCTGCCTTTGATGAAGAAAATGTTGATTTTTAATAAGGTAGTTCACATGTCTTAATTACCATAAAACAGTTTGTTACACATGGTCCTATAGCATATCCATTGAGCACATAAGGATTCCATTGTTGCGGTTTTGTATTGCCTTTTTATTCTTAATGGTCTCCAAATGAGAATGAGCAGGTCTGCTCTGGTCCCAGGGAAAGGGCTCTAATGTGAAGTCTGGTGACAACAAACTGCACTGATGGCATACACCACTCAAGCATTACCTCGCACTTGTAAAGCACTTGCACTCTGTAGATAAGCTGCCCTGTTTTACAACTTGAGTTTACGATCCTTTTAAGCACCAGATACTTGTTAGCAGAGAAATCTTGTAACTAATTGAACACAATCTCTGAAGACCTTATCTTTTCTAACAATTGAGTCCATGTAGGGCACAGCTAGGAAGGTGTTCTTTCCTCTCTTGTTGAGAAGAACACAAAGTGAAATAGAACGCTTTGCAGATTGACCATCTCTGGCGCTACACCCTCTTAACTATGAGATTGATCTAATGAACCTACTTTGTTCTCTATCACGGTATAGAAATGTTCTTTCGCCACATTTAACATGAATAATTACCTACTATCACTCTTGCTCCTTTGACCACCCTCCATAAGCAAACTGTTGGAAGCTTATGGTCATGTTGCATTTTGAAGGAAGCACCCTCTTTGAAAAATCAATCAATGAAACTTGTAAAGCGCTGCTTGTCACCCTGATCTATGATCCTAATCTATGGTTTTGTTATCCTTTCAGAGTTTATGAAATCTGTGTACAAGGCCAAAAGCTGGACAACCTTGAACATCAAAATGATGCAGTGAAAACTTGCCATAAAGATCTGCCTTGCCAGAAGAGAACTGAAGAAACCAGCAAATCTAGAAGCAAACAACGAAGTACCGGTTTTCATTGACCATTTCTTGTCTACTTTTACTATTCTATTTCATGGTAACCTGAGCCCTTTTGGGACCAGGTGTGTGCTTCAGTTGAATAAAATTAAATTTGGATCCATTTTATTTTAACCTGTGTTTGTTTAGTCTTTTCCTACACATCTCAATATTAGAAAAAAGCCAGGTCATGTCTTATACACAATTGCAGGAAATCTCTGCTGAATAGGAGGGAGTATCACAGGGTAAAAGCCTTCTTTTGAATACAAAGTGTGTTGTATTCTTGCTAATTCCTACTTCAGATTTATTTATACCCCCTTAAGTCTGCCACTACCTTTTTATTGTGCAGAATAAAGTATTATGCCAAAGCCGTAGTTTAATTTTAGCTTCTTATTAATTACTTTGAATTCATTGGGCTGTAAAAACAAGGTACATTTATTAGATTCAAACACAATTCCCTATTGTACAGGATGGTACATAGGTCATGCACCTCAAAGTACTTGTTTAGCAACAGATTAGTTGATCTAAAGTACTTGATGGGCACTTGACTTGAGAAGATGTGACTGTAGAATGTTCTCTTGTCCTAGAATCTGCAATGAGTATTACAACCCTTACTCGATAATAAATCATTCATTGGTTACCAACAGCCATCATAATGTTTCCTGGAGTCATCCAGGAGTAGTTCCCACTCCCCTTGCAGTTGTCATGAAATTATTCTGGAGTAATCCACATTCACCCTAAAGTTGTCATGGAGTCATCCTGCAGTAATTCACAGTCATCCAAAAGTTGTCCTGGAAACATCCTAGAGTAATCCTCAGTCATTGTGAAGTTGTTGTGGAATCATCCTGTAGTAATTAACACTCATCCTGAAGTTACCAGTTGGTGTCCCTTGAGTAGATAAAGATCATCACGCATATTCAATTTAAGTAATCAGGACATCATCCCAGAGTAGTTTTTGTGATGACCGCCTAGAATCATCTCATTTAAATATTTTCCCCTATAGGCATACTTCAGGATGGCTTGGGATGACTTCCCCAGATAATTACAGGAATAGCCCTACTGAAGTCATCAGATGACTTCAGAATGACTTCAGGATGATCTTCCTTTTTGACTTGGGAATGCATCCTCTTCAAAGCATCAGTGATGGTCCATAGAGCACTGTTCTCTTCCAGTCCTCGATAACTGGTCGACAGTATATTGCCCCAAGAGTTTCTGCTTCTCTTCTAGTTATTCCACGCTTTAAACGAATTTGAAGGGGCGGTAAGGCCTTTTCGGTTTTTGGCTGCCAAGGCCTGGAATGAGCTCCCCTGTGAGCTGCGATGTACTGCTTCTGAGCTCTTCTTCCGTAAAAAACGTAAAACGTGTTTTTTCTCTGGGGAGAAGTAGTTCTTCCGGTAAGAGGTTGTGCACCTGGGCTCTCCTGCTAGCGCCGGGACACTCCTCGAAGTAGCTGTGTGCTTTATAAATCTAGCATTTATTCATTCAGAAAGGGCTGTGTTTAATCAAGGTTTACAAGTGCTCATCTATCAAGGCAATCTTTTTCCACCTCACTCTCTTTGTGTATGATGCACACTTCATCTTTCTCGTGTAGAGTTGACTGCAAGCGTAGTGAGACAAAATGTGCACCTTTGTAAAGTGTATGCTTTAGTGGCGAGCTTACTCAATTATTTTCAATTAAATGAACATTTACACTTTCCCTCGTTCTCTAAAGTGAGTATATTTTGGCGGCAACTTTGCAACAAGTGCCTCAAGTGCAGAGAGTGTGAAGTATTAAAAACAGTGACTATTATGCATTGATAAAGCGGTTACTCATCGGTATGTTCCACTGCAGAGGAGGTAGGAGGGGTGTATATATTAAAGCAAGATTATGCTTAACTTATCTTGTGGATTCAACCTGCTGCCTACCAGCCCTACGGCCTAAACAGCATTTTTAAAATCAATCAGCAGATGTATAATCGAGGAATCTGTTGAAATCAAGGAGTATTTATTTTTATAGTCACGTGAACCCAAGGACTGGACTGCATCAAAAGCTACTCTTGCCATCCCAGGGCTCCACCGAACCTCGGAACGCCGTGCCTGGTATAGGCTGTTGAGTGCGTGCAGGCAATCAATCGAGCTTTGCAGCAGCTGGAAAAATAATTAAGAAGAAAGTCGCATCCATGAGGATGATTTATTCCCTCTAATGGTGCAGCTGATTTTGACGAAAAGTACCTCCAATCACGCATCGCCAGCAGGATAGCAAATGTACTATCTATTTGGCAGTCTGTATTCTAGTAACCACTGAAAGCAGACTTCGGAATGGAGGACTCTTGAGTGGGAAATGGAGGAGCACTCATGACATATGACGCATAGCTTCAAACCGCACCGCCCTGACAGGCTTCATTACTTCGGACCACGCTCTACTACATCACAACCTACCTCTCTTTGAAGAAATAAAGGCCTGTAAAAACGTAAGTCCTTGCGTAATGGTGTCAACACTGTGCATATGTGAATATATATGCACCGGATCGGCATGCCAGTACCTGGCTGCCTGACCCTCCATCGGATCTCAAACCAAGTGGTCCAGCACATATATATTTCACTTTAAAAAAAGGAAAGGTGTGTTAATGGGGCTTTAAGATCAGTGGGCGTAGCCCCAGCACTCTAAGAAGTCTGACACCACTGCTGTGCAGTCCCACTGGCCTCAGTGTTAGCCAATGGGATTGTATCCTCAGACCCAAAGTGAAGTGGATCAAGCTCTGTGTCCCTTCAAGCTGGAAATTAGTAGAGTCTCACAATGTCTGTGGTAGTTTGGGGAGGTTTTGGTACAATGCAATCTATCCACACATATCGTTCCAGAACTTTCTGTGCATGTCCTCAATACCCTTGATGCACAAGCTTCTATTACACAATATCAGCAAAAAAAAAATATCACAGTTCTACATATCTACGGCGCTAGTTTATTGTGAGTCAGAACTGCAAATAGACAAAACTCCATCTCTCTCCAGCAGGTACATTAATTACCAGAGTTATCTTAACATTGTTGTTGCTGCCTGAAAAATACTGGACACAGAAGAAACTCTGCAGCATATGCTTTTAAACAAAAACAAATATTAAAAATACAGCGTCACCAGCTCAGCACCCAGTGCGATGGCACTGGTCGCACTGCCCTAAAGCCTGCCCTGGTTCACTATTCCCACTCCAAACTAAGCAATAGTAGGGAAGCGTCAGATTTACTATTCCCCCTCCAACCCAAATAAAAGTAGGTAAAGTGTTGCATTTTGGAGGGGTCAATTACACTATTCCCACTCCAACCTGAGCACCACTCCTTAATTAAAAAAAAAAACTAAATATAGGAAGACAAGATAAAATATATTTCAACAAATGTATTAACTATGTATATATTAAATTAAATAATTCATATAAATAGTTAAAATTAGGGTTAAGTATATATAAAAAATTATTAAAACGTATTCATCAATAAAAAACATTAAACTATATATAAATTTAAAACACTGCCCATCCTACTACCCTAAAAACTCAACACCCACAAGAACAAATAAAAATAATACTAGAAAAAAAATAATTGTACACAACATAAAAAATAATATTAAACAATGAAATACTATCTAATAAAACTAAACATAGTACATTTAAAGAATATTCAAATTATGTAAACAGTTAGTATTTTACATCATCAAAGATATAACTAACAAGTTATCTTATATTATTTACCATATTTTGTAAAAACATCTATTAAATAATTTATAAATACAATAATTTACATTTTTAATCAAATGAACAAACTAAAATTTACAAAGTAAATAAACTATTTATAAACAATTCTAAAATACATATTTAAAAAATGGCCCACACTACTAACATACAGCTCCATCAACCCGCCAATAAACAAAAACATTCAAATAAGATAACAAATTAAATATACTACCAAAGCAAAAATAAAATAAACTACACTAAAATAATTACTGTAGGAAAGTGCCCTTTTTGTATGGTCACCCCCCCCCAACTACATTTTGTATCAATGCTGATGATTACGACTCTGAAGGTGCACTGGAGCCTGCTGCCTAGGCCTTTAGCCCCTTTATAAGTTCCTAGTATATGTACCAGTGGTACATAGGGCATGGGTGTTAAAAGTGTCACCAGGGACTGAAGCACTGATGGTGCCACCCTTAGTGACTCAAGTAAACTACTGACAGCAGGCCTGCCATTGCAGACTGCTGGACCAGTGTGAACTGCTCGAACTCGACTTTGCCCTCAACATGTGTGGCAAAGTCAATGAACTATTTTTGATATATGTCAGTCCCCCTGAAGAAGCCCTCCTAAAGCCCAGGAGAGAGGGTGTATTATATTAAAGATGTGGGCAAGTAAGTGCAAGCTTATATGTCCCCACAGTGGCCTTTTCCATTAAAGGCCCCTATATGTGCTAGACGGGTCATAGGATAACATAGGCTGGCACCGGGCAAATCCAAGGTTGGCAGCTCCATTATAGCACTGCCTAAATATGTCATGTTTGGTACCAAACAATGTGCCTCATCACCCCTGACATGAATCTCCTGTCAAGGACGATGTGGCATGCACCAGGTGGCTACCTTAGACGTTGCCCACCTGATTGCCCCAGCCTTCCCTGTGCTCTGGCTGACAGCCCAGCGTTGCTGCCTCCAAGACAGGAATCTGACCCCCTGGCAGGAGGTGTGAACTCTCCCAGGAGTCAGAAACAATGGCCTGGATAGGGAGAAGGTCATACCTCCCTCCCTGACAGGCTGGTTAGCGAAGTGGCACATCAAGGCGGTGAGCTTCAAAGGCTGCACCGCCTGTAATATCCAACCGGGCTGCCTCCTAAAAGAGGAAACATCCCTCCCCCTGTTCCCAGGCACATTTGCAATCGGACAGGCAGGAAAATTTGGTAATCAGGAGGTGTACATTCCCTGAAGGCGAGACACACCTTTAGGGTGGGCTACCTGGTCTGTATAGCTAAGGAAGACTTCTTCCATTTTTAAAAATGGTAGAATATTGTGTTCTGGGTAGGAAAGGTGACCTACAATCCTGGATGTGATCACCTCGGGTGGATTAGCCACTGGGGATCATAGCCCATTGGCCACTTGCACCCACACCCCTAACACCCCTATATCTAGGATTTAAGGGCTACCCCTGACACCAGAATCTCATGACTGAACCAACCTGCATCAAAGAGGACAAAGCCAGATGATATTGTGCATTGTGGGAACTGTAGTCCTGCCCTCCATGACGTTTCAGGCAGCTACTGTGTTCCCCTGGACCTCCGTATGTCAAAGTACCCATCTGCTGTACTTACCGCTGACAAAGTTTGTTGGTCACCAGTATGGCAACCAACTCCTTCACTTGATGCTGCATCTAGAGGGAACTCCATACAACTTTTGTCTGACATCAGCAGTGACCCCGTTGTTGAGATTTTGCACCGTGTTCCCCTGCAGCGCTGTGTAATCAGTAAAACCAGCTCTCCAGTGGCTCCCATTCAGCACCAAGTAAAATTGAACTGATTATTATGGGTGGGTCCTGGACCCGCATCACTTTCACCCTACTTGGGTTCCATGCAACTCAACCTGCAAGTGACTGATTGTCACTACCACTTTTTCCCGTTGACCGCAATGCAAATGTTCTGCAGTATTGAATTGCTGTGGTTTATGTTTTTTTCTGTTCTACACACAGTGGATCTCCAGGGATCTTGAAAAGCCAGGTCCATACTGATTCCTTCGAATACTCAATAACACATAAGGCACGCCTGGCTGAATGTGAAAGGAAAGAGAGGAGGAAGAGAAAAGAGAGTGATGTAATGTCAGAGAAAGCTGGAGGGAGAAATCTTTTCAGGACGAGAAACCTCACTCACCGTTAGGTGA
The DNA here is from genome assembly GCA_963921515.1 of Calotriton arnoldi. NCBI lineage: Eukaryota > Metazoa > Chordata > Amphibia > Caudata > Salamandridae > Calotriton > Calotriton arnoldi. The sequence continues at coordinate 339,607 of CAWUFW010014545.1, forward strand.
CATGCTTCATCATATGGGTTCCCTCCTCACACCGAGGTGTGGGCTACGACTCCCCGAGGGGAGAAGCTGAGGTGTTTTTTGTAGAAGAGCGATAGAAAAGAGATGAGCGAGGGGCAGAGTGTGAAAAAAATGTAGTAAAGTGGTGATTAAAATTGTCTCAGTGGATCCACTAAATCTTTATTGAGTGGTCTCAGGGACAAAAGTTAAAAGAGAGGACTAGGGATTGAACCAAATATTTCCCTAACAATGGTCAACATGTTTCTGCCTTCAGTCGGTCCCTTAAAGGAATCCAGCGGCATTCATCCGGACCTAAATTGTAGTTAGCCACTCTGCACATGTGTTTAGAAAAAATGAATAAACTGGCCACCACAGGAACGGGGCGGTCAGGTTATCAACGACCCGTGTGCTCCTAGGGGTTCGTCTGTCTGAAAATCAAAAGTATAATCATGATCTTCCATATAACATCTTCAGACATTAACAAAATCAAACTGTGGTATAAAAGTATGTCCACCATTGTTCTTACCTATAAGTGGAAGTGGAAAGCCATCTCTCCATGCTCTAGGTACGTTTCATGGTCCCAAGTAAAAAAGAAAATATATATTCATAATGATGTGTCTATTATGTGCGTATGTGTGTACATCACACATTCAGTTATGTGCTTGTATTCATAAACAAATTCTCCGTAGAATGCAAAAAATACCTAAGGCTATTGTGCACCACGATCACAAAAAATGATCAGTCTGTGCTAGTTTCTATGGCATAGTCTATATACATCTCATATCTCAAAGTTCTAGATATAGAATATCACTCGATCGGTCTGTTGCAAAAGATACAGGATCAGCAATCTATAACAGAGAGTAGTAGTGATTATATGTAAAGCAGTCGGGCTATCAAAAAAGCCCCGTCCGGTATGGTAGTATAACGTAATCCAATGTGATAGTGGTAGTGCATACCAGAGACCCTGGGATGGTCAGGCAAATAGAACTCCAGTAAAGTGGCAACCCACTGCGGTTACCCAAGAGGCATTTTACGTCAGCCATTAATACTGTGCTTGAGGTAGTCGGGAAACCGCCACAGCAGTGTGTGCTGCTCCCTGATTACGTCAGTGAATGGCTTGACAGCAAGCTTAATGCGGTCAAACTGACTCAAAACCAAAAACAGTAAAAGCAGATTTCGCTTACCTTTCTTAGCGAGGTGCACAGCCAACAGACGTCCCGGCGAGAGTGAAACTCAGACCGCCGGCGTGTCGTTTATGATGTACTCACGCAGCGTGACCAGCGTCACGTGAGCTAAAATAATTTGCTTAGATGTCTGGGATATGTTGTCCCGCATACAAAAAACAGCGTGGAATTGTATTGACAGTTTGTAATTGTGCTTATATTAGAAGGAGGTGTACATGTGGTATGGCTAACATGTTGCTCATGCTGTTTAAAATCAGGCACAGTTCCAGTAGCTCGGGTACTAGGATGTCTGGGATATGCAGTACCGCATACAAAGAACAACAACGTGTATTGAATTGACAAATTGTAATAGTGCTTGTATTGAGAGCAAATGGACATGTGGTATGGCTGTCATGTTGCTCATGCTGTGTCCAATCCAGTTACTCAGGCACTGCAATTATTGGTCTGTGAAACACTGGTGACATGGTTAGCAGGGGTCGTGCGCCCATTTTTAGTCTTTTATGAGGACATGGAAGATGAAAGGGTCTCCTCTCATGTAATCGTTACATTCACCTATGTCTCCACAGTGGGTACGGTGGCTATATTATACCCTACGGCATTACTGTCTGAACCGTGAGGTATAAGAATACATGTTAATGCTCATTAGTAGGATGTATGTGGGTATATGATTCAGCATATTCATCTTGCTAGGCTGCTCCAAGGAATCTCATCATTGAGCCCTAGCTTATCACTCTTCAGCCTAAATACCCAGCGTTGTTCTCTATGGAAGAGCACAGTCTCCAATGGCCCCATAGTGGATGTATATTGGGGCTTATCTAATACTACCCAGAAGATGTCATTAGCTGTGTGGCCCTGGTCTGCAAAGTGTCTGGTTAGTTTGGTGTTTACTTTCTGACATCTTACAGCACTCCTATGCTCGGTAATCCTCATTTTAACCTTCCGTGTAGTCATCCCTACATAATTCAAATTGTAAGGACATTGCAGTAGGTAGATGACCCCCTTTGTGTTACAATTGGTGTGTTTGTTTAACTTCCATAATGTTCTGAGTCCAAGATCAATTTCTTGTGTGGCCCTGGTATATGGGCACACTGTACAAGAACCACAAGGAAAATGTCCCATAATAGGAGGCAAAGACCACAGTGTAGCAGAGACGGTTTTGTGCATCATGGCCCGTTGACTTGAGTGGACAATCATGTCCCTGATATTTTTGCTTCGTTTGAAGGCTTACAGGGGTTTAGGCAGAGATCTGTTCCCTACAGTAAGAATGTGCAAGTTCTTGTTTACCACTTTTTTCACAGTGTCTGTGAGGTGGCTGTAGGTGGTTACACATACCAGTCTTTCTTGGCTGGGTTTGATATAAGTCTGGAGCAGAGCATCTCTGTTGGTATTCCTCGCTCTTTTGGTAGCTCTTTTGATCAAATTCATCGGGTAAGCTCTCTGGGATAGATATTTTCTTAATGCAGTAGCATGATCTTTGAATTTCTCTATTTCTGTACAATTTCTCCTGATCCTAAGAAACTGGCCCACAGGTAAATTGTTTCTCAGAGCTCGAGGATGAAAGCTATTACAACACAGGAGTGAGTTCCATGCCATAGGTTTCTTGTAGAGCTCGGAGCATAACCCTCCATCTTTGGGGTAAAGTAGGAGATCTAGAAATGGTAGTGATGTTTTGCTATATTCACAGGTGAATCTCAGGTTGATATCTCTTGTGTTCAGCCATCCAGAGAAATTCAGATGGGAATCCGGATCACCTTCCCAGATGATAAGGATATCATCTATATATCTCTTCCATGTTCTTAAGTTCTTATTGTATGGATTCTCAGGAGGAGAGATATATTTAGATTCAAATCCATGCATGTAGAGATTAGACATGCTGGGCGCGAACGTGCTTCCCATGGAAGTCCCTGATGTTTGTCAAAAAAGAGTCTCCTGATATTGGAAGAAATTATTCTTCATGGCTAAAGTCGCGCAGTCCATGATAAATGAGGTCGGTGTCATGTCTCCCTCCGTTCTTTCATCCAACAGCGTTTTCATCGCCGACAAGGTATCATCCTGAGGGATGTTTGTATATAACGATTCAACGTCAAATGAGACCAGTAAGTTAGATCCTGGGTCAAAGGGGATGTCAGCCAGAACCTTCAGCACATGTTCTGTGTCCTGCAGATAGGAAGGCATTTTGGTTACAAAGGGGCGTCAGAACCAGTCCACAAACTGTGATAAGGGTTCTGACACTGACCCTAAACCTGACACTATTGGTCTCCCTGGTGGAGGTCTCGTGGGTTTGTGAATCTTAGGGAGAACATAAAAATATGGTGTCTTGGGACTTGAGAGTTGAAGTAATTCACACTCGCTCTTGGTTATCCAACCTTCCTCCTTGCCTTTTTCCGCCAGGTTCCTGATAAACCTCTGTAGTCTAACCGTGTGATCACTGCACAGTTTTGTATAGTGTTTTGTATCCTGTAGTTGTCCTGAACACTCATCATGATAATCCTTGCGATCCATAATCACTATGGCACCACCCTTGTCTGCAGGTTTAATAATGATCTCTTGGTCTACACTTAGATTCCTTAGGAATGTCATCTCTTCTTTGGTGATGTTAAAAAAGGGAATTTTGGCAAGGGATTTCCGATTTTCAAAGTCTTAAAAAAACGCTTTCTCAAAGGTGGCGACTTCCGCAGGAATAAGATGTAACGGTGGATTGAAGGTGGACTTGTTGCGTAAACCTGTGTTGGTAATGTTTTCGAGTCAGTCTGACTGCATTAAGCGTGGGGTCATGTCATTCACTGACGTAATCAGGGAGCAGCACACACTGCTGTGGTGGTTTCCCGACTACCTTAAGCACAGTATTAATGTTTGACGTAAAATGCCTCTTGGGTAACCGCAGTGTATTGCCACTTTACTGGAGTTCTATTTGCCTGACCATCCCAGGGTGTCTGGTACGCACTACCACTATCATATTGGATGACGTTATACTACCATACCGGTTGGGGCTTTTTTGATAGCCCGACCGCTTTACATATAATCACTACTACTCTCTGTTATAGATTGCCGATCCTGTATCTTTTGCAACAGCCCGATCGAGTGATATTCTATATCTAGAACTTTGAGATATGAGATGTATATAGACTATGCCATACAAATCAGCACAGACAGATCATTCTTTGCAATCATGGTGCACAATAGCCTTAGGTATTTTTTGCATCCTACGGAGCATTTGTTTATGAATACAAGCACATAACTGAATGTGTGATGTACACACATACGCACATAATAGACACATCATTATGAATATATATTTTTCTTTTTACTTGGGACCATGAAACATACCTAGAGCATGGAGAGATGGCTTTCCACTTCCACATATAGGTAAGAACAATAGTGGACATACTTTTATACCACAGTTTGTTTTTAGTAATGTCTGGAGATGTTATATGGAAGATCATGATTATACTTTTGATTTTCAGACAGACAAACCCCTAGGAGCACACGGGTCATTGATAACCTGACTGCCCTGTTCCTGTGGTGGCCAGTATATTCATTTTTTCTAAGCACATGTGCAGAGTGACTAACTACAATTTAGGTCCTGACGAATGCCGCCGGATTCCTTTAAGGGACCGACTGAAGGCAGAAACATGTTGACCATTGTTAAGGATATATTTGGTTCAATCCCTAATCCTCTCTTTTAACTTTTGTCCCTGAGACCACTCAATAAAGATTTAGTGGATCCACAGAGAGAATTTTAATCACCACTTTACTACATTTTTTTCGCACTCTGCCCTCACTCATCTCTTTTCCATTGCTCATCTAGAGAAAACACCTCAGCTCCTCCTCTCAGGGAGTCGTAGCCCACACCTTGGTGTGAGGAGGGAACCCATATGATGCAGCATGTCACCTAACGGTGAGTGAGGGTTCTCGTCCTGGCAGGATTTCTCCCTCCAGCTTTCTCTGACATTACATCACTCTCTTTTCTTTTCCTCCTCGCTTTCCTTCCACATTCAGCCAGGCGTGCCTTATGTGTTATTATGTTTTTTTCTAAAATCCATAACCCTGGTTATATGTATCTGATCATGTTCGCTTTGGTGTCTAAATTAATATAAAAATCTGTTTTATTTTTACAAATTAGTGTCTGATTTCTTTCGAGTCGTGTCAATTACTTATCGTCCATGTTGGTACTCTGAAATGCTTAACAGATGTTCTTCTAGTAAAGACTGACTGCTCTTTGCCACTCTACCAGGATTGAGCTAAGGATTTATTATTTAAAATGTAAGGACCATCTTTGGGGTTTGTGAGACTATTGCATGGTGAAGCCTAACCAGCATCACCACTTAATACTCCACCTTCCTAGATTTGCACATAATTAGCATTAAAAAAATGAGAATAAATAAAACAAGATGTAATAAAACATAACAAAATAGTTAAATAACAATATTAAACGTAACTAAATTAAAAGACTATATTAAGTGCTTAAAAATGATATTCTTGGGGGAGCGTGCGCAGCGGCGCCTAAGATGGCCGCTAGATAACGGAGCTTCGTGTCGCGTCGGAAATTCTGATACAATTATTCGGCTTCCGCGCCCTTAATTGCTTTGGAAACAGGCAGGTAATTGCATCGGAGCATGCCCTGCATTGTTTGACATCGTTTTTATGCCTTTTTTTTTAACCGTTTTCACTGCTTTTTGAGGTCCTGAGTTTTGAGCCTGAATTGCGGCCGCCATTTTGTGCTCCAGTTGTTTTGGTCTCCTCAGAGGTGACTGTTTGTGGTGCTCTTTTCCTATTTCCCATCTCTCTCCTCACCTTTTGGACATATCCTGTTTCTCCTTGGCATCGAGAGATTGGGGAAGGTGATATATATTTATTGTTGGCTGCGCTCTTTTACTGACTGCGTTTTTCAACGTTTTCTATGGGCAGAAGTAAAAGCCTACTGCATTCAAATAAAAGCAGCATTGCTAAGACTTCTAAGTCTGACTCCTCACGTACTGTTCTTTCCATGGACTGTTCGCTCTCTGCAGTGGGGATGGCTCAGTCTTCTACCTCTCAGTCAGTACCTCCAAGATGCAGACAACACCTGCGGCTAATAAGCGCCTCAAGCAAGACCCACCTTCTCCTCCTAAACCTCTTACTCCTGTATCATTAGATACTATTTTGGAGGAGATACGTGCGATGCGCCCATTCATTGAGGAGACTAATACTCGGCTACAAGTGTTGGATAATAAGTGGTCATCTATGGACTCTAGGCTTTCCTTGGTGGAACAACGTGTCAGTGATGTCCAGGATGCTGCTGTAAAAATAGCGACGTTGGAGAAAGATATTTCATTGCTTAAAAAATCAGCAGAAGACCTTGAAAACAGGAACAGATGGAACAATCTTCGTTTATATGGTCTTCCGGAGGGTCTTAAAGGGAATGATCAGGTCGCCTTTTTCACCTCCTTTTTTCCAAAGCTTCTGGATCTTCCACCTTCGACTAACTTGAACATCCAGCATGCTCACAGATTAGGCCCTCGTCTTTCTTCGGTGTCGGCTCCATCAAAACCTCGTGGAGGGATTCTTCTCTTCTTGCAGTTCACAGACCTCATCCAAGGGCTAAATTCAGCTAAGTCTAAAAGGCGTCTCGTTTGGACTGGTGCTAACTTGTTTATCTCTCAAGATGTTTCTACTGCAACAGCTAAACGGCGGAAGGACTTCCTCGAATTACAACCCGCACTACGGGCCAAAGGTGCATTATATGGGCTTTTTCATCCTTGTCTCTTTAAAGTGACATTTCAGAACAACACGTCCACATTTGATGATCCTGCAGACCTAAGGAAATTCATTCATTTGCATTCTATATCGTCGATGGAAATTCCTGGTCCTTCTTCTGTCACTTGACTGTTACGCAAATCTTGTTCTCTGTTTTACTAAAGTTTGCTTCCCTTACAGGTTTTCTCACTTGTTTCACATTTTTTCCTTTTTCAATTCCTTTGCAGGTTATTTGGAATTCTGTTGCCTTTTTCCCTATTTGTCATGTTCGCGTCCCGACGTGATACCTTCTCCCTTGTCGGTTGTGCCGTCTTCATTTGTTGTCGCCACTCCTTATTGTTGTCTTCGTTCCCCCCCTTAAATGGTATGTATTACAGTCGTCAATTTGATATGTACTGTCCCTTCTGGCTATCTTTTTTCTGACTTCTTTTCTTCCTCTTTTCTATCTTTCCTCTTTCTTTTCCCCCAGTATATGTTCCAGTCTATTTTTCATCTCATATTTATTTCTTTTCTCTATTCCTTTCATTTCCTCTTACTATTGATGGTCATATAGCTCTTTATGAATTGTTTCTGTATCTACCTTATTCTACATTCTGGCTTTGCCTATTGCTCTTCCTATACTCCTTCATTATTGTCAGTTCCATTGTTTTATATCTATAGTTATTTTCTTACATTCAGAGTTGTTACATGGAATGTAAAAGGTTTTATTAATCCTATAAAAAGGCAGATAATTCTTTCACATTTAGCCTCCTATAATCCTGATTTAGTTTTATTGCAGGAATCCCATTTGTCAGAAGCAGAGGCTCTTAAACTCAGCTGCAATTGGGTTGGTTCTGTTCTTGTTTCTCCTACAACTACAAAGAAGAATGGTGTCATTATCTTATGTCACAAAAAATTGAAATGTTCCGTTGCTTCACAAGAAATAGACACAGATGGTAGAAGGATTTTAGTTAAGCTAATCATCAATAATAATGTTTCTTTAACTGTCTTCAATATTTATGGTCCGACCCAACCAGAATATACTTTCTGGTCTGCTATTACAAATAAATGTATGCAACACAAAGATGAATTTTTATCCTTGGAGGCGATTGTAACCAGGTTATGGATCCCTTTATTGACCGCAAATCCCAGGTACGTTTTATTCCCCATAGAACCCATAAACAGTTTCATAGTACAATTACACAGACACATCTCGTGGATGCTTGGAGATTATGTAACCCAGACCAAACAGAATTTTCTTTTTTCTCCCCTCCACATGGTTCCTTATCCCGACTGGATTACATCTTCCTATCCAAGCCTTTAGCTCAAAATCTTATTTCATCTTTGATCGAACCCATTTTAATTTCAGATCATGCTCCGGTGATTGATGATTTTGATTTGCTCCGTTCGCAGCCCAAATCTTCTAGATGGAGATTTAACAACTTTCTTTTACAAGATCCAGCTTTTTCCTCTTCCTTTGTTTTCTTTGCGGAAGAATTCTTTTCTTTGAATGAAGGTCCATCTATAACCCCTGCATTGGTGTGGGATACCTTTAAAGCCTCTGCCCGAGGTTTCATCATTGATTTTGTAGCCAGGACAAAGAAACATACCCTCACTCAGCATAAGGCTTTATTAACCAATATCAAGCGCTTAGAACATCAATTTTACACTTCCTCATCAGATTCCACTTTGCGAGAGCTGGTTCGTGCTAAGCTAGAGTTTAACAAGATTTCTACTGACAATGCTTCATCTATTCTACTTTGTAGTAGTGCTCGATATTATGGAGGCCGCAATAAAGTCGGATCACTTTTAGCTAATTATCTCAAGTCTAGAAAAGAGAGGACGCTGATATACTCTATTCAGTCAGCAGATGGGAAACATCTTTTCAAAGATCAAGAAATCCTCGATGAATTTACAACATTTTACAATAATTTGTATACTCCAGAAGCGCCCACATCGAATTCTCTTATTGATTCTTATCTAAGCAACATTCCCCCTCCTTCATCCACTGATCTTGATTTTAATTCCCTAGATTTGGATATTTCGCTCCAAGAGATTACTAGTTCTCTCAACTCACTAAAGAAAAATTATTCCCCTGGTCCGGATGGTTTCTCAGTGGATTTTTACTTACATTTTAAATTTCCTACTTCCCAAACTCTTTAATCTCTTTCAATACTTCTGCACTACTGGCAAGGCGAGCAGTACTTTCTTAGAAGCCTCTATTTGTCTCATTCACAAAGAAGGTACAGTCCCTAAACTCTGCAAAAATTATCGCCCTATACCCTTGATAAATGTGGGCTATAAAATGTTTGCTAAATTATTGGCATTACGTCTTGAATCACTATTACCCCATTTGATTGGTCCAGAACAATGTGGTTTTGTTAAAGGCAGATTAACCTCTGATAACTCTCGGTTATTTTTCAATGTTTTGAATAAGGCAACTACTCTATCTTATTCTCTGGCTGCGATATCTATTGATGCAGAAAAAGCTTTTGATAGAGTTGAATGGTCTTTTTTATTTAAGTCACTCCGTTGGCATGGTTTTGGTCCTAAATTCATCTCCCTGGTTTCTTTACTTTATACGGCACCTACTGCTTCCACTATAGTTAATGGTCTTGTTTCAAATCGCTTTTCACTTCATCGAGGTATCCGACAGGGTTGCCCCTTATCTCCTCTTCTTTTTATTCTTTCCCTTGAACCCTTTCTGGCTCGCATCCGTTATAACACTTCTATTTCTGGATTTTTATATGGAGATCAACACTTGAAGCTCTCTGCTTACGCGGATGATATCTCACTCTTTATATCTAACCCAGAAATCTCTATCCCCCCGTTATTACAAATATTTTCAGACTTTTCGTCGGTATTAGGATATAAAATTAACTCTGATAAAACAGAGATTCTCCCTATAACCAAAATTTGTTCTAAACATCATTTTGACCCAACTGGATTCCATTGGAATAGTTCTAAAATTAAGTACTTAGGGTTATGGTTCACCAATTCTATTTCGGATTCGATTAAAACAAATATGAAAGAGATTCTTGATCGGATCTCCAAACTACTCTCCTCCTGGAATCTTCTTTTTCTTTCCTGGTGGGGACGCCTCGATTCTATCAAGATGATCACTCCTATTATGTTATATATTCTCTCAATGATCCCAGTCCACATTCCTTCTATTTCAAAAAACTTGACTCCTTACTTTCCAAATTTCTGTGGAACAGTAAAAAATCCAGAATCTCTCTATCCCATCTTAGAAAACTAAAATCTACCGGAGGGGTGAACTTTCCAAATTTTAGATTATATCATAAAGCCTTTTGTCTTAAACAAGCCTCTTACTGGCTCCATGCAGACATTTCCTCTTTTACCCCTTTATGGGTTAGTATTGAAAGCCACCTTTGTTCCCCTTTCTCTTTCCTGGAAATTCTCGCTTTCACGGCCAAAACTAGTCTCACATCTCTCCCATTATTTAAACACATTTGCTCATTGTTAAGACCTCATTGTCAACCAAAGAGAATGTCTGGAAATGCGTTCTTGCGTTCTCCTCTTTGGCATAATCGTCTTCTCATTATTAATAATAGACCTTTGTTTTGGAGCTCTTGGAGATCCAAAGATATCATCTGGGTTCAGGATATATTTGATGGCACTTCTCCTTGTTCTTTTCCCCAATTCCAAGCCAATTTTAAATGTCCCCGGTCGTTTTTGCACAAGTTTCCACTACTTATGGAAGCAATTTTGGAAGTCTTTTATTCCCTTCCTTCTGAAGATTCTTTTTTTTTTTTTTTATTAAGTTTTATTATATTCAAACAGAACATACAGCAAAAAAATAAAACAAGACAGGCTTACAAAGCATTTGCCTCAAAAAAGGAGAGGGGGTTGCGAGTTATGTCATGAACAATGAAAATCAGTACAGTACATTTCAGGGTTTTACAGTGTGTACAGTTGAGTTACAGTATTTCACTCAGTAGATGATGTTATTACAATTTGATGAGTTTGAAGATAGTCCGTTAGCATTATCCAGTAGTCTCTTGGCCTAGATCTAGTAGGGAGTTCCTCCTCATATGTCTTCAGATTATCTCTACAATATGCCATATCTCGGAGCCAGTGTGTACCACTTGGATATCGCTTGCTCCCCCAATGCATTGAGACCCTCCGTTTCGCCATTAACAACGGTATTGTGCAAAATTTACGCTTTACAGACCGTAAATTGGTTACCAGTCCTAATAAACATATCTGAGGTGTGCATTCTATTTTCGTTTCCAACATATCACTTAACATTCTAGTAACATCTTCCCAATATGTTCTGATATGAGGACATTGCCATGCTAAATGAAAAAAGTCTGCATTATCTGTGCCACATCTTTGACATCGTGCATCAGATCGGAGTCCACATTTATGCAAATTACTCGGGTATGATAAATTTGATGTAAATATTTATAATGTATGATGCGCAGATTTCCGTTAGGAGTAAGCATATCAGTTAGGGCACAGCAGTTAGTCCATTCCTCGTCAGTAAGTTATGTTTCGAACAGTTTGTTCCACCTATCTAAGGTTTTAGTCGTGTTTCTCTCTAAGTCTTCCTGAAGAAGCATATATAGTTTTGTTACAAGATGTATATTATGGGGGTTAGTGATGATCATTTGCAATGCTTTTAACGTAGGGGGTTCCTCAGGGAATGTGGGATATAGATTTTTTAAGGCGCTTCGCAACCTATGATATGTAAATCTAAAAAGCAAAGTTTGGTTTCTAATGTATTGAAGTTCATCAGGTTCTATAAAAGTGCCATTGTTATAGAGATCTTCCATTTTGTCTATTCCCACCCGCTGTAGCAGTTCCATTCCAACTTTTTCCTGAGTCACTGATAATGCCGGATGGTGTTGTAGAGGCATTGCTGGTGCATACAGTGGGAGCTTATGTGCTAATTTGCCCATGCGCTGCCATGCTAAGTTCGTAGTGCGAATTGTGTTAATTTTGTGCTTGTTCACATGGTCGCGTTGGTGTGGTAATATATTATGCAGTGGGATTGGGTGTGCGTCACCATCCTCCACCGCCATATGTGGCAGATAACGGATCGGATGGTACCAATAGTGCGCATATTGCGCTTGGGCACATAAATAATAAAGGAGAAAATCCGGTACTTTGAAGCCACCCTTGGAATAGGGTAGTGTTAGGGCATGGATTTCAATGCGTGCTTGTTTACCGGCCCATATAAGTCGGGTGACAATGATCAATAATCTACTAAATACTGCCGCCGGCGGTGTGATGGGGATGTTGTTGAAAAGGTACAAAAGTTTGGGCAATATCACCATCTTAACAATGGCCATTCTGTCTGCCATAGAGAGCGGTAATTGAATCCATCTATTCACCTTCTCTTCCAACTTACATATGGCTGTCCCGTAATTTGTCTGTATGACTACTTCAGGGTCTCGATGATACCAGATCCCCAGGTATTTAATCGGGTCGTTTTGCCATCCTAACGGAAATTCCTTCAGGAATGATTTAGTAGTTTCTGTTAAGGGGAGAATTGTGGATATACTCCAATTTATTTGAAGGCCTGAGTGCCGTCCAAATTTAATATATTCGGGTATCAGGGGGATAGATTAATAATGGGGTCGCGGACGTATAGAACCATATCGTCTGCGTATAATGAGATATTTAAAGGACGCTGAGGGAATTGTAGGGCCGTATTTTTATGACATTGCCTTATTTTGCACGCCAGAGGTTCTAATGCGATTGCGAACAAGAGTGGCGACAGGGGACATCCCTGCCGTGTACCACGTGTGATCTGTATCGTATCCGATACATATTGATTCACTCTTATCCTCGCAACCGGCGCTGTATATAGTATTTTAATCCATTGTAATAGGATTGGGGGCAGGCCCATTTTTTTGTAGTACTGTAAACATATAGGGCCATTTTACGGAGTCGAACGCTTTAGCAGCGTCTAATAAAACAGCGGCCGCTTGTAACTCTGGATTTAATTGGTGTGATAATGCAAAGAGGGTACGAATATTATGGGCCGTAGAGCGGTGAGGTATGAATCCTGATTGATCCGGTAATATAATATTAGTCATCAGTGGTTGTAGGCATTTGGCAATCAATTTAGCTAATACTTTAGTATCTGTATTAATAAGTGACAGAGGCCTATAGGATTCACAGAGTTCAGGGTCTTTGTCTGGTTTCAGTAAAGCTATAATCAGAGCCTCTCTTAATGTGGGCGGCAATGTCTGCTTATCATGTGCGTCACCATACATTTCTACAAGGTGAGGGGCTATTAGGTCAACATACTCCTTATAAAATTCACTGGTAAAGCCGTCTGGGCCAGGAGCTTTACCATTAGGTAATGTTTTTATCACCTCTGTAATTTCTTCGACCGTGACAGCTTGCGACTGATAGTCCCTTTGGGCATCTTACAACCAGGCTATTGCAATATCATCAAGATAGTTTAATGTTTCTTGTGGAGTAGCAGTATCTTGTGTGGTATATAATTCTCCATAAGTATCCATGAATGTTTTCAATATGCCTTCTGTGACATAATGTAAGGTGTTATGTAGGTCTTTGATTTTGATTACGGCATGGTGGCGCGTCCACTACATATTTTATGTGCTAGTACACGCCCCGGTCTACCCCCTTCCCCATATGTTCGGGCAATGCCTCGCTTTGATATGTATTTGAGCTCGTCTTCAGCAAAATCTTGGTATTCAGACATTATGTTTCTAATTTCACCCAGTATAGCCGTATCTTGTGTGCGTTCAAATTCGTGCTCTAGGGCCCTTAGTTTGGTTTCACGTTGGGTGAGTTGTTGACGGATGTCTTTTAAGATGCCTGCATTTGTGCTAATACATACTCCACGTATGGTTGCTTTAAAAGCTTCCCACAGCAGGCCAGGATCGTCAACTGAGGGTTGATTTAATTTAAAATATTCCTCAATAGCCTGTCTAATGGAGATATTATATGAGGAGTCTAATAATGCCTTGGCATTGAATCTCCATGTATATGGTGGTGGTACATAGTTGGGGGGCTCAACAACTAAGAGGACCGGCTTGTGATCGGATAGTGTTTTTGGTAAATGTTGTATGTCTTTTGTCCACGTGGCAACCTTCTCAGTCGCAAGCCAGTAATCTATGCCTGACCAACTATTATGTATTGTAGAATGATGGGTTGCTTCCATTTGATGTGGATTTCTCAGTCGCCAAATGTCTAACATGTTAAATTCCATCATACCATCGGTCACTACTTTTACTGCCTGCTTATGTGGTTCTTTAGTAACCCCTGATCTATCTAAATCGTCATTTAAGGACAGATTTAGGTCACCACCCCATATCCATTCTATTTCAGGTAGGTCCCTAAGTTTCCGCCATACATTCTGGAAAAATTCAGGATCATCTATATTTGGTCCATATGTATTTATCAGTCCGACATGATGCCCTCTAATATGCCCGGTGACAATAATATATCGGCCCAAGTCATCCGTTATGGTTTTATCAATAAGAAATTGTACACCCTTCTTTACCAATATAAGGACTCCTCTAGAATAGTTGGAATACGAGGACATTATCACTGTCTCAGCCCATTTACTGCCTAATGGACATTTGGTTGTTTGGACAAGGTGAGATTCCTGCAACATTGCTATATCAATATGGTGGCGATCCAAATAGGTGAACACCTGTCGGATTTTCTTGGGGTTATTCAGGCCCTAATATTCCAGGATAATAATCTAATATGTGAGGATTTTAATTTAGTCTCGATATTGTATTACAAAATATCTGGCTGATTATGTAATATCTTCTTCTCATGCAACCACAATACATAGTGTACATTAGATCTATGGCTGTACTTGGATATCTACCCATTCCATAACTCTTTATAATGTACTTTAATTGCGCAAACATGTAAAACAAATTAACTAAAAAACTCTCCCACTAACCCCCCACCCACTTCAGCATCCCAATAATGCCAAAGACATGCCCTTAGATACAACAGTACCATTACACTAACAGTTACGGAGAGCACCCTCGGGGGGGGGTCGCTGAGTGCACACACCAACACCCGTTGGTCGGGTATTACCTAAATAGTTTGGTGTAACATAAGCAATATGAGAAATTGTACTAGAACAGTTGTTTAACATGCAGGACCAAAGCCTAATAGTTCCTTATTTACTTATCATCATAGTACTCCAATCCTTATACATACTCTAATATGATTCCCTATAAACGTATCACATTAGGAGTCCTGCTCGTCCATATAAATACATAGTCAAGTTATTCTTGTTCTATTCCAGCTGATGAGCCATCCGGTTCATTACATTTTATAGGAGACCATGGATCAGTATTTAGGAGGAAACCCCATGTTCATACAGTCATTGTACCTTGGGGAGGTCATACGCCTATTATATTACATGAGGCAACCTTATGCATAGCTATATGTAATCACTTACAATCACGTATCACAGTCTTGGTTACAGAGCGTGCCATATACATTACCACCGGTCTTGAATTTATCAGTCTGAGTCTGGATCAGAGTTCCCACATTTCTTTGTTTTGCGTTGCAAGAGAGTCTTTTTTATGAAGTCCTGCGCTGCTTTTGGTGTGGAAAGGATTTTCACTCGTCCCTCATGCGTTATGCGCAGTCTTGCAGGGTATAACATTGCATATTCAATGCCCATGTCTCTCAGTTTCTTTTTGGCGGGGTTAAAGTCTTTCCGTGCTGTCTGCACCGCCATTGTAAAGTCCGGATAAAAAGACACATTATTGCCTTGATAGGTTATTTGCTGTTTTTCCCGTGCCATGCGCAAAATCGCATCTCTATCCCTGTAGTTTAGGACACGACAAATGATGGGCCTAGGTGGGGTTCCAGGAGGCGGCGCTGGCGCCAGTTATCGATGGGCTCTTTCTATGATGAGCACAGAGTAAAAGACTTCTGTTCTGAAGATGTCTCTCAGCATGTCTTCTACATACAGTTCCAACCGTCCCGTGTTGGTGCTCTCTGGTATTCCCATGATACGCACGTTATTTTGACGGGATCTCATTTCTAAGTCTTCATTTTTCTGTTTGATAACTTCAAGGATCTTTTCTATCTCCGTGCATTTGCGCGTCGTCGTACTGGATTCGTCTTCGACTGCTGATATGCGCACTTCTGCAGCGTTTAGCCTTTCCCCTTGTTTATCAAGCTTGGCAGCCATGTTGTCCACTCTCTGTGTGAGTGAATCCAGTTTCCCATCTATGGCTTGTAGACTCATCTGTATTGCTTGCAAAGCGGCGTCCATATTAGATTTTTGTGCTTGGTCCGAGTCCAATTCAGTGTCCGAGTGCGCTGTTGCTGCCTTAGGTGTACGACGGGTATCAAAAGAGATTTTTGGTTGTTGCTTGTCTGGCTTACCCATGACACCGGCACTTTTTTAAGGCGATTGGAGGCAATAGCTGCTGAGTCTCTGACGTGTCGATTGTAGGGTCTGTGCTCTACCACCTGGCCATATGTGAAGACAGTGCAATGTCAATTCCGATGGCACTTGGAACAGTCTTTACTGGAGGCACTATCTGGGGCTCACTTTCTATGACCCCAACATCAATGATTTACTTCGCTTATCCAATAAAATCGTATGCTAGTGTGTCGTCTGCAGCACTCTATATATACTCTCTGTGGATTGGAGTAGCGATGAATGCAATTTCAATGCGTAGCACTTGTAAGGTAGGGATCTGTCTATAATCCACTCGAAGTGCGCAACACACAGGGATTAGATCATGGGATTCAGCTGTATGCGCCTCGTCTTTTAATCAAGTATCATGCAGTGGCAGGATAGGTCCCGCAGCTGGTACAGGTGGCGCACTTACTTCTTTGTAATCTGGTGGTGATTATATTTATCCCCTATATTGCCCACGTAAGCGTATAGCACTAGCGTGTAGTGAGCGCCATATAATGCGGCCTTTACAATGGAGGATATCGTTATTCCGACAAGCTGTTTTGTGTTGGTGGTTAAGCGCTGCATGCAGTCACCAACGTAGTGACCGTCAGTAGTGTCTTGCGGTATTTGCACGCCGGCTCCGTGATGCTCCGAAGGCTGCCACAATGTGTCCGGAGACCCCCGACAGGCTCTATCTAAGTTTCACAGCAAGCGCTATAGCTCAGTGCGCAGCTTTCAACATACGAGCAGTCCTGCCGGTACCCCTCTATTTCGCGGTGCCTCGATGCTGCGTTAACGATATAGGAGCGGGAACAATGCAGCCTTTCAGGTGAACTGCTCCGACGGTATCCTATGCTACAGCCCTCCGCTCTCGCCTACCGTTGAGTTGCGCGCTCCAGTCAATCCGTTATATAGTCACTTGTTTTTCCCCCAGCGGCGCGAGGAGATTGCCAGTCGGTCTGCGGTGGTTTCAGCCGTGCGCAGATACAGGAGCCGCGGCCTGGTTTCACTTTCTCTACGCTACAGCGTACATCGCCGCCATTTTGTGTTGGCCTGAAGTGCCGTGGGGCTCACCTTCAAAGTTAATTTTCACTGCGTTGACACGTAATTGTGTGCATCCGACACACGTACTTTGTTGTGCAGGAGCTCCGATCCTTTATTTTATGCTTTTTATATATCGGGAGGCACCATTTGCGGTGTTTCTTGGCAGGATTCTGTCCCCGACCAGCGGAGCAGCACTAGCGTGCAGCCATTCCGCGGTGCGCCCTCTAGCGCCCCCCCTTGCTTCTGAAGATTCTTTGTCTACTTAGGATCCACTTCTCAGAATTTTGTTGGTATCCCCAAAGGCCTCTCTCATTTATAAATTTCTCAACTTCACTGTCTCGGAGCGATCTAAGACTAAGATAGAGCTCGCTTGGGAGGCGGATTTTGGCTGTGAATGGAGCACTGAATTTTGGACCAAGATATGGACCAGATCGTTGAAAATATCTAGATCTGCATCTACTACTCAATCTATGTTTTTTTCTATATCACAGACTTTATTTCACCCCCATTTCCATTGCCAATTTTACACACTCTAATAATAAAACTTGCTTTTCTTGTGACCACCCCTTGGCTGACCTTTATCACCTTCTTTTTTCATGCCCTCCTGTAGCTTCTTTTTGGTTATAAATCTGGCCTCGGATCTTGAATATTTTTAATCAAAATATTCCCCTAACCCTTCTTTTTATGGGAAGTCTATCAGAGTCACTTGGGTTATTGACTCATGAACGTTGGTTATTTGACCTCATGTTAGCTTTAGCCTTTCAACAAATTACACTCAACTGGAAATGCCCAAACAAGCTCTCTGTCAAATCTTGGTGGAATACTGTATGCCATTATCATAGGTTGGAGACTGCTTTTGCCTCCTGTTGTAATCCACAGATAAATAGAGATCTATTTTGGTTACCCCTAAATGTTTATTTAAATAAGATCTCTATTTCTCATATTTACAGTCACCGGTCAGAAAACTTTCAACCTCCATGAGTTTCTTTTATCTCTTTGCCTTTTTTCTTCTGTTTAGTACCATTCATATTGTAAAATCTCTATGGAAAATATGTTAATTGTATCCTCTTTTATTCTAATGAGTATTTATTGCTAGTTTATTTTCAACTGCAGAGCGTATTTTATCTTCCCCCTTTTCTTTCCTCCCTTTTCTTTTCCTATGTAAACCCTAAAATTGAAAACAGCTTTATGATATGTTTTATGGCATGTTTCTTTTTATCACATATGTTTGTTATTCTCAAATATTGTTACATCTTGCCCTATGTTGTATGATGAACATTACATTAATAAAGCTTCTTAAACTTAAAAACAAAATGATATTCTTACCTATGATATTCTGTCCCAGTATATTCTTGACATCACAATATTTTCGACATGATATTTGTATCCAGCAATACTTTTGCAACAATATTATGGTTGTGTATCATACACACGTTCTTGAGACAGTTGTGCCAGCTGGGCTGCAAAGTCCTCATGACTATGTGGAAGCTTTCATTCAAGAAAAGACCTCAATACTGGCTTCCGTCCACCGGGCCTTGCTTCTAGGTCTGGCCAGAGGTTTGCACACTGTGCAGTAGAGCTTCATCTTCTTTAAGGTTATTACATCAGCATGACTTTCTTCGAGATTATCAGACTGGTCCTGGCTTTGGGTGGGTACAGCAGCATGCAGAGTTCTGCCCCTGGCAAATATCTCTTTGATACACTGCACTAATTCAATGTCTTGATGCTGGACAAAGTACAACTTAATAGATAGCACATTATTGTTTCGTAGTCCCTGCATTTTTTCGCCTTTTGTTTTGCAGGCTTTAAGAAAAATGGAAAAATGTGTGTGCAAATCATTTGCAATGGAGCATTACATATAACATGAAAAGAGATCTCAAAAGGATAGAATTATGCATGTAACTGTTTGAATGCGGAGGATGATACATTCACGTCCTCCGCATTACCCTATGGAATGAGGAGAAGAGGAACATCTTGTCCTCCACATTCAAGGATATCATTTTTTTTATAAAACAATGTATGGGCGCGAGGGGACAGTCAGTCTGCTTCGCTTTCTTCCTTACTCACTCGGTCCTATTTGAAGTAGGTATGTATGCCCCACAGCTTCCATTGTTCATCAACCACTACTGGTCTGTGGCCCTCAGTTCATCTATTTTCTCCCTCATCTGAGACAACGTTCTCTGCCTTCAATAGGTTTCTGCTCTTGATCTTTGAAGGCCAACAAGAGTTGAAACTGATCTCTCAAATTTAGATTCGTGTCTTCTTATGAAGTGCTGAGCTTCTGAGACGCCCCTCGTCCAGATCTATTGTTGATAAACTAATGGTATTAAAAAATGGCAGCGAGAATGAACAGAATACAAAGCTTCAAATAAATGTAGTTCTTTAAAGTCTTTTTAATTCTCTTAGTCTTAATGGCAAAGCTTTCCTGCCACCTAGTGGACTAATACTATTAATTTATATTATATGAGGTGAGGACCATGTGCACTGCGATAACATTCCGTTGTAATCTCGAGATTTCCGTTATTACTGGACTTTTTCGATAATAACATCATTTATTTTGGACTATCCTTCAGGAAAGTAGATCTGTTGACAAATAATTCTGTGTACTTGTAGCTAAGCATTTCGTTGAAAGTGTTGCTGGTTGGAGGAAATATTAACAAACATTTTCATACCACAGGACATTTTTTCTTAAGAATAAGATTCTAAAATATTCTGTCTGAGTAAGCGCCATTGCAATACTACTTCGACGGAGTGCAGTTTTGATGCTCCTCCAAGGAGTAGTGCACTTTCGTCTAATGTCATTCTACTGGCGGTCTCTGTGTGTTTTTTTTCTGATTGTGAGTGAAGAATGAACGACAAAACAGGGAACATTGTTGTAAACAAGAGGGGGAGGGGAGAGAGAGAGAGAGAGGAGAGAGAGAGAAGAGAGAGAGAGAGATATACCAATCTGGTGGCTGCATTTTAAAATGTGAAACCAGATATCCTGGAATCAATACCGGCTTCCCTGCTTGTCCAAAATTGTGTGATCCTAGGCATTTTCACAGAGCCTCCTTTTTCTTTATTATCACAAACCAGTGTGCTTTTTAATACTTGAGTTCAGGGTGTTCGCTGTATAATTATATCTTATGTTCATTATAATAGGTTGTAATGTTGCTCCTTTTATAATGAGAATCTAGGCCACATTTAGGATTTTCATTAGTACTGACTTGTCTCTTTGATCACTAATGGAAGTGTTGTTGGGGGACAAGCCATGAATGTTTCTTAAACGTTTCACTTTTAATAAATGTCTGTCTATGCAGTGACCTAATCTGATGTAGTAAGGTGAAACACTTCTGCATGTTAAAGAAATACACTTTTTTGAATTTTGAAGAGATTGTATTATATCTGTAAGTTATATTTGTTGTACAATATACATGTGTGAGAAGTTGGCCTGGTATATGCTGTCCACTAATTAAAGTGGGCACCCTGTACCAGTCCAAACAACCCTTATGGTGATTTAAGAGGTCAAAGATAACCTTAGAAAACTATCCAAGTGGTAGCTGTGGAGAGCAGCCTTCAGGCTTAGTCTTGAAGGAATGTTAAGCAGCTTGTTTTACCAGAATGCAACCTTATAGTATTGGTTAAATGAAAGGAGAACCACACAGTAGTTATAAAAATATGTATTTATTCTTATAACACTCTTTAAGTATGACACAGTATCTTCTGCACGAAGATACTCACAAAGCACACAATACTGTAGCTCAGAAACAATAGTAAATAGCACTAATACACAGTGGGCTCCCGGGGGAGACCAAACCATATACTAAAATAGTGGTATAAGAACCACGACTCGAGTCAAGACAGTGTCTAGAGGATGTAGAATTGCTGGGACCCAAAGGAACCACCCAAAGTGAGTAAGTAGGGACCCCACGGAGGACGGGTGCAGTGTGGGAACACGACCGCGTGCTATGTACAATTTTATGGGAGAGTCGCAGTAGAATTTTTAAAGTTTAAGGACCCTTCCCAGTGGACTTAGAAGAAACCCCGTGGAACTTAGGAGGTTGGAGAGCCACCCCACCCGTGGATACCATAGTACCAGAGTTACCTAGCCCAGGGAAGCCAGGTAAATAGGTCTGAAGTGGCATCGGAAACCGCCGTCGAACTCAATGGAGGACTTTAAAGGAGAGCCGCTGCTGGGAGGAAGAACTGTGTCCGTCGGAATCCAAAGGTGGATTCTTGTTGAAGAGTACATGAAAGAAGAAGGGACAGAGTCTGGGTCACTCAGGAGTGACCAGGGGCTCGGTAGACGAATGCCCACCGGGGTCGGGTGCTTCAGGTGTGTTGAGGGGGTTCTTGACTCTGCAGCCACTGAGACCAGGAGATGTCAAGGACATCCAGGAGCTAGATACAAGCTGTCCCACAAAGGCTGTCGAGTACTGAGGGGTCGGTGTCTGGCTGGAGCACCAACAAGCCCTGGCAACTGCAACACACGCAGAAGATCAAAGAAGGTTACGGTTCAGACCAGCAAGATCCAGGAGAATCACCAAACACAGGGGAGTCAGGGCAGGCCTGGAGCAACCAGAGGAGCCCAAGAAAAGCAAAGTTGACCCTCAAGGGGACCCACAGGCCGGAGGCACAGGAGTCGTGAGGGGACCTCGAGCAGTTTCACAAAGCAAAAGCCCACGGATCACTCGGTGTGAGGAGGCCAGAGTTCTTTGTAGGAAATGATGTCAGAGGTTGGAGCTACTGGAAGCCCAGTGCACTTGTTTGGGAAACGCCAACAAGCATATGCACTTGCAAATGAATGGGGCGCACAGGGGAACAAGTATTGCAACCCCCGTGAGGGATTCTGAACTCAAACTTGGTGAGAGGGCAGCTCGGACCTTGAGGGACTGGGAAACCTACCTCCTGTGTTGCTGGAGCCTTTGGAGTCCATAGGAGCTCAGGAGCAGCAGACCGGTCAGTCATGATGTGGTGCCTACGGTTGCAGGGCAGTGACTCCTTCATTCCAAGGGAGATATCTTTGGTTGTCCTTGATGCTCCACAGGTCCTGCACGGAGCCTGTATGGTGCACGGGCACAGATGATGCTTCAGACTGAGAGGGAGATGAAGTCGGGCCCAAACGAAGTCCAGAGTGTCCAGACGGTCGAAGTTCAGTGGTTTCTGGTACAGAATCTTGTCCACGTCGAATCTAGGGTCCTACAGCCAGGTAAGCCCTTTTGTACCCACGGGAGAGGGGAGGGTCTGGACAGTGGGGAGGTTACCCCCATGTCCTTTGTCCAGTTTCGCGCCAGAGCAGGAGCCAACGGCTCCCAGGACTGGTTTGAACTGGACTATGCACAGGGATACTGTTAGACTTGGCATCTTTTGGCGTGTTTCCCCTGACTTTTTGCTTTCTGACCTCCCGGTTTTGACTCTGTTTTTGCTGGTGTAATGATTCTGCGCACTTTCCTCACTGCTGTCCAGTGGGAAAGTGCAAGTGCTCCTGTATAAAATGTGTTATGGATTGGTGTTTCCATGATTGGCCTATTTGGTTTATGTGTCAGTCCCTTGTAAAGTGCACTGCGAGTGCCAGGGCCTATAGACCAAATGCTGTTGGTGGGCTGCAGCACTGGATTGTGCCACCCACGCAAACAGCCCGTAAAGTGTAACTCGGGCCTGCCAACGCAGAGCCTGTGCGCAGCCTGGGGCTGCCATGTCGACTTGGCAAGTGCGCACACTTGCAAGTCCCTAAACCTTCCCTTTTCTACATGTTAGTCACCCCTAAGGTAGGCCCAAGGTACCCCTGTGGGCAGGGTGCGTTGTATGCGAAAGGTAGGACATGCCCTGGTGTGTGTGGCATGTCCTGATAGTGAATTACAGCCTAGTTCGTTTTTCACTATTGCAAGGCTACCTGTTCCCCATAGGCCAGAACGGGCAGTTTTGATTATTACAGCTTATAATCCTAACTGACCCCGGGAACATGGTAGAAATTCGAGTTTAGTATGCCTGGACTCAGAATGATAAAATGCATCTTTTAGTGAAGTTGGTTTTAACATTCTGTGTTTGAAAATACCACTTTTAGAAAGTTGGTATTTTCTTGTCTAAACCATCCAAGCCTGCCTCTGCAAGGTTGTGTATTCCTTGTCTGGTGTGTGAGTGATAGGGGCTGGGGGATGCCAGGAGACAGGGTGAGTCAGCACAGGGCTGAATAGCAAGATCTACATGTAGATGGGTGGGAGGGGTTGCACCTGGGCCCTGAATAGGACAGTGCCTTCCCTCCACAATGCTGGCTCCACCTCCTGTGGTGCGTCTGATGTCCCTGGCCTACTCTCTGAAAGAAGGGACGGAGACTTGTCAACAAAGTGCTCCAGAACTGGTTTGGACTAGGCAAAGGCCTCTCTGCCTTCAGAGAACAAAGGAATTTGGGATATAAATATTGGGGCCCTGACCCCATGAATTTAGATCTCGCTGGAATCAAGGAACCTGCCAAGACGAAGAGCTGGAAGAGCTGCCAGGAGGAGTACTGCCCCTTTGCTGTGTTGTTGCTTTGTTGGGTTGGCCTGCAGCTGCTGCTTCTGCCTTGGGCAGTGAAAGGACTGAACTTTCTACAAACTTGTGCTGAGTATCTCCAAGGGCCTGGAACCGAGCTGGCCTCCTGTTAAGAAGTCTCAGGGACTGCAAAAACTTCACAAGCCTCTGGGTACCGCTTCTGGACACGCTGTTTCAGTTGCCACAGAGGAAGGGAACTGCAACCGACTCCGTCAACCGAATCCATCCCTGACCGGTGACCTGTTTGCACCGCAGACCGCATCGCCCCGCTTCGCATCGCAACCCTGGTCTCACCGTGGGCGACGTCCGACGCGTCAACACCGAGCCGCTGCTTGCACCGTGACCTGTGGGCACCGCAGTTCGTATCGCATCACTTCACTGTGCCAGCCGGACCAGACCGACACTGTCGCTGCAACTGGCTCAAGAGTTGTGACCGCATCGCATTTGGGGCACCGTTCGCACGTCTGCGACGCACCGCTCCGACTTGCACCGCTGTCCGACGCCAGCTCCCGCACTCCGGCTTGGCCGCCTGCATCGCAACCTGTCAGCACCGCATCGAGCATCGTCTCACCCTGCATCGTACGTCTTGGACTCACCGACTCCGTCTGCACGACGCTCATCGAGCCGCTGCCGGCACCGCATCGAGGGACACCGCACCTTGCATCGCTCCGTCTTGCACCGAAACCGCGATGAACGCCGACCGGCTCGTACACTCCGTACCAGCCACAACGAGAAAGGTACTGTAACCGAGTGTGTTCACGACTCTGCTGGCCCGTAGCGACGCGGTCGGCTGGAACTGTTGGACTCTGTGTAATTCAGCATCGCAGTAGACTCGGACGGAGCTACCGACTCGTACGAACTTTGTTTTTGAACTATTCTTGCAAAGAAGAAGTTACCTTATCAAGCATTCGTTTTTAAAGTATACTATTGTGGATTTTTGTCGTAATTGGTCTTGTCTTGAGTATATAAAAATTGGTTATTTTTCTAAACTGGTGTGGTGTCCGTTTGTAGTGCTTACACTGTATTACTGTTGGTTATGTGCAAATGCTTTACACACTGACTCTGAATTAAGCCTGACTGCTCGTGCCAAGCTACCACGAGGGTGAGCAGGGGTTACTTCACTAGTGTAGCACCCTTACCCTGACTAGGAAGAAGGGTCCCTACTTGGACAAAGGTGCAAGCCCTTGCCAACTAGAGATCCCATTTCTAACATTGGTTGTCAGCGGTGAGGATAGGACTTGTGTTTGCACTTGACTTACAGTGATTGGTGTGCACTACTACCATATCGCAGACCATTACGTACCACATACTGGTTCTTTTTCTTTTGGCCTATTTTTGATCTTGAGAGTTTTCAACTCACTACTTTTGTCATGCCTGAATCAATTGCATCATCCGTTGCATCTCTGGAAGTTATCTTTGAGGAGGATAGGTTGGAATCCTATGCCGTAAAGGAACTACGAGCAATTTGTAAAAACCTGAAAGTCCAAATTAAAGGCCTCACAAGGAAGGAGGAGCTACAGAAGGCGCTGAGGGCCTGGGTAGCAGCCAGACATGCCAGTGGGCAGCCTGGTAATCTCAGTGAGGAGGTGGAGGAGCCTATTTCCAGGGTGGATGTGCTTTTGGGTAGGGGGGAACCCGCCAGGTCAGGCAGCAGCAGTCTGTCCCCAGAGGAGCTGGAGGACAGGCGGGAGGCAAGGCAGTTTGAGCTGCAGAAGCTCAGGCTGGAGAGTGAGCAGGAGGAGAAGAGAAGAGATTGGCCATAGAGGAGAGGAAGATGCTCTTAGAGCATGAGAGAGAACTGAAGGAGCTAGAATTTAGGAGTAAGTCAGGCTCAGATGGTGGCAGCAATTCGTCCAGAAAGGCAGACAGGATTGTGAACATTCCCAAGAATGTAGGCAAGGAGTTCAAGAAGGGGGATGACATACAAAGGTGGTTTCAGGGTTATGAGGCAGCCATACACATGAATGGGGTCCCTGAGGAGAATTGGGGAGCAGGATTGTGGCCACTTTTCCCTGAAGAAGCAAGGGATGCTCTGATAGCTTTGGGTAAGGGGTATCACCTCACCTATGCTGACATGAAGGATGCCCTTCTCACTAAGTATGGTCTTACTCCTGAAAAGTACAGGGATCAGTTCAGGTCCAGTAAGAAGTCTGATGCCAACACTTGGTTGGAATGTGTGGATGTGTTCTGCAGGTCGCTGGATGGTTGGGTGAAGGGCAGTAGTGTAACAGATTTTCAGGGGCTCTATAACTTGATTGCATGGGAGCACTTGTCTAGTCTATGTTTTGCAGATCTGCGCCAGCACCTAGTTGATAGTAAGCTAACTGACCCCAGGAAGCTTGCTATGGAAGCGGACCGCTGGGTGAGTACCAGGGTCCACAAGAAAGTGTTTGGGGGAGACTCAGCCAAAGGTGGGCAGGGTCCCCAGCAGAAAGGTGTGGGGGACAAGGGTAAAGCACAGGAGTTCTCTAAAGGGCCCCAAACTAGTACCCAGGGTAAAGGTTCCCAGCCCCCCCGGTGATAAGAAGAAAGGGGTCTCTACAGGGAAGCCTGTTGAGACCGGCCCCCGCAAGTGTTATGCATGTGACCAGGTAGGTCACTTTAAGGGGGACCCCAAGTGCCCAAAGGGGACACAGCCACCCACCGGTGGACAGTCCAAAGTGTTGGCTAGTGTAGCGCTTGGGGAGGAGGGGTGCCCACAGGAGGGTGGGGATCCCGCAGAAATGACCCTTGTCTCACTAGGGGACAGTGAGATGGTCCCAGGAAACCAGGTGCCCCCTAACACAAAGAAATATAGCACCTGGGTGACCATCAATGGGAACAGGGTAGAGGCTCTCAGAGATACTGGAGCCAGTGTGACCTCAGTCCGGTGTCACCTGGTCTCTGAGAAGCAGGTAGTCCCAGGGGCATTCCACCAAGTAGTTGCTGTAGACAACTCTGAGCGCCAGTGTATGGTGGCGCAGGTTCCCTTTGAATGGGGGGGTCTCAGGTCCCTTGAGGGTGGTTGTGAGCCCTACCATGCCTGTAGATTGTCTGCTAGGTAACGACCTGGAGCAGTCCTTATGGAAGGAGGTTGAGCTCAGGTCTCACTTGGAGATGCTTGGGTTGCCAGAGTGGGCATGCGTGTCTACTCGGTCAATGGCAGCCAGAAAGGGTGATCAAGAGGACTTGGAGCCTGGAACAGTGGCCCAAGTCCCTGCCAAGAGAAAGGGCAGGGGGCGCGGGAAACCGAAGTTCCCACGGACCGGGAGGAGGCGGACCTCGAGGGGGATGCCCCGGTGCCTACAGGGGAGCAGGTAGCCGAACTGGAAGACATCTCTGAGCTGACCCATTGGCAGCAAGAAGGGGGTCCCACCAGGGAGGAGTTCTGCCGGGAGCAGAATGAGTGCCCTACTCTGGAGGGTCTGCAGCGGCAGGCTGCAGACCAGGCAGCTGGTAATCAGTCCGGGTCACATCTGATCTACTGGGAGAGTGGTCTCCTATACAGTGAGCCTAAGGTTGCTGAGCCTGGGTCAGCCCGTGTGCTGGTGGTACCCCAGTGCTTCAGGACCTTCCTACTGGGTCTGGCTCATGACGTGCCTTTGGCAGGACATTTGGGGCAGGACAAGACCTTTGACAGGCTTGTCACCCACTTCTTTTGGCCCCAAATGCGAAGGCAGTCAGATGCACACTGTAGGTCTTGCCAAACTTGCCAGGCAAGTGGTAAGAGTGGGAGGAAGGTCAAAGCTCCTCTCCAACCTTTTCCTGTTGTTGGAACACCCTTTGAAAGGGTAGGGATGGATATTGTGTGGCCACTGGATCCCAAGACAGCCATGGGCAACAGGTACATCCTGGTCTTGGTGGACCATGCCACCCGGTACCCGGAGGCAATCCCTCTCAGGACAACGACGGCGCCAGTGGTGGGCCGGGCGTTAATGGGGATCTTTTCCCATGTGGGATTCCCCAGAGAGGTGGTTTCTGATAGGGGGACCAATTTCATATCCAAGTATATGACATCCCTGTGGAAGGAGTGTGGTGTAACCTACAAGTTCACCACTCCGTACCACCCACAAGGAAACGGTCTGGTGGAGAGATTCAACCAGACCTTGAAAGGCATGATCAAGGGTCTAACAGAACCCATGAGGCGTAAGTGGGACGTCCTCTTGCCATGCCTACTCTTTGCATACAGGGAGGTGCCTCAGGAGTCTCTTAGGTACAGCCCCTTTGAGCTCCTGTATGGCCACCCTGTCAGAGGACCTCTGAGTTTGGTAAAGGAAGGCTGGGAGGCAGCTTCCAGGAAAACTCCCCAGGATGTGTTTAGCTACATGCTGGCCTTTAGAAACCAAACTGCCCGCTTCAGGAAACTCGCTCAGGCGAACCTAGAAGCAAGCCAGGAAGAAATGAAGAGATGGTATGACCAGAATGCCACTCTGGTCGAATTTCAACCTGGGCAAAAAGTGTGGGTCATGGCCCCAGTGGCACCTTGTGCCTTGCAGGACAAGTGGACTGGGCCATATGAGGTAAAGGAGAGCAAAAGTGAGGTCACCTACCTGGTGGATTTGCAAGCTCCAAGGAACCCTTTGAGGGTCCTTCACGTGAACCGCCTCAAGCCCCACTTCGAGAGGTCCGAAGTGTGTATGCTCTTGGTGACAGATGGGGTGGAAGAGGAGAGTGAGCCTCTCCCTGACCTCCTGTCTACCAAGGAGCATGATGGGTCAGTAGAATGTGTGATCCTCTCCCCTACTCTGACTCAGGAGCAGCAGGGGGACTGTCACCAGTTGTTGGGACAGTTCGCCCCACTGTTCTCTCTGACCCCCGGTGTTACTCACTGGTGTACCCATGACGTGGACACTGGTGACAGCCCTCCTGTGAAGCACAAGATTTACAGGTTGACTGACCGGGTCAGAGCCAGCATCAAGGAGGAGGTCTCTAAGATGTTGGCGTTAGGGGTGATTGAGCCCTCCCACAGTCCTTGGGCCAGCCCAGTGGTCTTGGTCCCAAAGGCTGCTGCGCCCGGTGCCACTCCAGAACTCCGGTTTTGTGTGGACTACCGTGGGCTCAATGCCGTCACCAGGACTGACGCGCACCCCATCCCCAGAGCTGATGAGCTCATTGATCGGTTGGGAGCTGCCCGGTTCCTCAGCACGTTTGATTTAACGTCTGGGTACTGGCAGATTAACCGATGGGGCCAAGGAGAGATCAGCATTCTCAACCCCAGAAGGTCATTACCAATTCCGGGTGATGCCCTTTGGGTTGAAGAATGCCCCTGCCACCTTTCAGAGGTTGGTCAATCAGGTGTTGGCTGGGCTGGAGGATTTCAGTGCCGCCTACCTGGATGACATTGCTGTGTTCAGTTCCAGCTGGGAAGAACATTTACAGCACCTTGAGAAAGTGTTGAGGGCTCTGCAAGGTGCAGGCCTCACGATCAAGGCCAGTAAGTGCCAGATCGGGCAGGGTTCTGTGGTGTACTTGGGACACCAGGTAGGAAGCGGCCAGGTGGCGCCCCTACAACCCAAGATTGACACCATTCTGGCTTGGGAGCCCCCAAGACCCAGACAGAGGTGAGAGCCATCTTAGGTCTCACCGGCTACTATAGGAGATTTGTTAAGGGCTATGGCACCATCGTTGCCCCCTTAACAGAGCTGACCTCTAAGAGGCAGCCCCGGAAAGTGATCTGGACTGAGTCCTGCCAGAAAGCTTTTGATGCCCTGAAGGCAGCCATGTGCACGGCGCCCGTGCTCAAGGCACCTGACTTCTCCAAGGAATTCGTCGTGCAGACTGACGCTTCAGAGCATGGTGTGGGAGCGGTGCTCTCACAACTGAACGAAGAGGGCCTGGATCAGCCTGTAGTCTTCCTTAGCAGGAGACTACTTCCCAGGGAACAGAGGTGGAGTGCCATAGAAAGGGAAGCTTTTGCTGTGGTCTGGGCGCTGAAGAAGTTGAGACCATACCTGTTTGGGACTCACTTCCGGGTTCAGACAGACCTCAGGCCCCTCAGATGGTTGATGCAAATGAGGGGTGAGAATCCAAAACTGCTGAGGTGGTCCATCTCCCTACAGGGAATGGACTTTACGGTGGAACACCGTCCTGGTACAGAACACGCCAACGCAGATGGTCTGTCCAGGTTCTTCCGCCTTAGTGAAGAGAACTCCAATGGGGTTGGGTAGTTCTCCCTACTTTCAGCGGGAGGGGACATGTGTTAGACTTGGCATCTTTTGGCGTGTTTCCCCTGACTTTTTGCTTTCTGACCTCCCGGTTTTGACTCTGTTTTTGCTGGTGTAATGATTCTGCGCACTTTCCTCACTGCTGTCCAGTGGGAAAGTGCAAGTGCTCCTGTATAAAATGTGTTATGGATTGGTGTTTCCATGATTGGCCTATTTGGTTTATGTGTCAGTCCCTTGTAAAGTGCACTGCGAGTGCCAGGGCCTATAGACCAAATGCTGTTGGTGGGCTGCAGCACTGGATTGTGCCACCCATGCAAACAGCCCGTAAAGTGTAACTCGGGCCTGCCAACGCAGAGCCTGTGCGCAGCCTGGGGCTGCCATGTCGACTTGGCAAGTGCGCACACTTGCAAGTCCCTAAACCTTCCCTTTTCTACATGTTAGTCACCCCTAAGGTAGGCCCAAGGTACCCCTGTGGGCAGGGTGCGTTGTATGCGAAAGGTAGGACATGCCCTGGTGTGTGTGGCATGTCCTGATAGTGAATTACAGCCTAGTTCGTTTTTCACTATTGCAAGGCTACCTGTTCCCCATAGGCCAGAATGGGCAGTTTTGATTATTACAGCTTATAATCCTAACTGACCCCGGGAACATGGTAGAAATTCGAGTTTAGTATGCCTGGACTCAGAATGATAAAATGCATCTTTTAGTGAAGTTGGTTTTAACATTCTGTGTTTGAAAATACCACTTTTAGAAAGTGGGTATTTTCTTGTCTAAACCATCCAAGCCTGCCTCTGCAAGGTTGTGTATTCCTTGTCTGGAGTGTGAGTTTCAGGGGCTGGGGGATGCCAGGAGACAGGGTGAGTCAGCACAGGGCTGAATAGCAAGATCTACATGTAGATGGGTGGGAGGGGTTGCACCTGGGCCCTGAATAGGACAGTGCCTTCCCTCCACAATGCTGGCTCCACCTCCTGTGGTGCGTCTGATGTCCCTGGCCTACTCTCTGAAAGAAGGGGCGGAGACTTGTCAACAAAGTGCTCCAGAACTGGTTTGGACTAGGCAAAGGCCTCTCTGCCTTCAGAGAACAAAGGAATTTGGGATATAAATATTGGGGCCCTGACCCCATGAATTTAGATCTCGCTGGAATCAAGGAACCTGCCAAGACGAAGAGCTGGAAGAGCTGCCAGGAGGAGTACTGCCCCTTTGCTGTGTTGTTGCTTTGTTGGGTTGGCCTGCAGCTGCTGCTTCTCCCTTGGGCAGTGAAAGGACTGAACTTTCTACAAACTTGCGCTGAGTATCTCCAAGGGCCTGGAACCGAGCTGGCCTCCTGTTAAGAAGTCTCAGGGACTGCAAAGACTTCACAAGCCTCTGGGTACCGCTTCTGGAACGCTGTTTCAGTTGCCACAGAGGAAGGGAACTGCAACCGACTCCGTCAACCGAATCCATCCCTGACCGGTGACCTGTTTGCACCGCAGACCGCATCGCCCCGCTTCGCATCGCAACCCTGGTCTCACCGTGGGCGACGTCCGACGCCGTCAACACCGAGCCGCTGCTTGCACCGTGACCTGTGGGCAAAACAGTTAGCATCGCATCGCTTCACTGTGCCAGCCGGACCAGACCGACGCTGTCGCTGCAACTGGCTCAAGAGTCGTGACCGCATCGCATTTGGGGCACCGCTCGCACGTCTGCGACGCACCGCTCCGACTCGCACCGCTGTCCGACGCCAGCTCCCGCACTCCGGCTTGGTCGCCTGCATCGCAACCTGTCAGCACCGCATCGAGCATCGTCTCACCCTGCATCGCACGCCTTGGACTCACCGACTCCGTCTGCACGACGCTCATCGAGCCGCTGCCGGCACCGCATCAAGGGACACCGCACCTTGCATCGCTCCGTCTTGCACCGCAACCGCGACGAACGCCGACCGGCTCGTACACTCCGTACCAGCCACAACGAGAAAGGTACTGTAACCGAGTCTGTTCACGACTCTGCTGGCCCGTAGCGACGCAGTCGGCTGGAACTGTTGGACTCTGTGTAATTCAGCATCGCGGTAGACTCGGACGGAGCTTCCGACTCGTACGAACTTTGTTTTTGAACTATTCCTGCAAAGAAGAAGTTACCTTATCAAGCATTCATTTTTAAAGTATAGTATTGTGGATTTTTGTCGTAATTGGTCTTGTCTTGAGTATATAAAAATTGGTTATTTTTCTAAACTGGTGTGGTGTCCGTTTGTAGTGCTTACACTGTATTACTGTTGGTTATGTGCAAATGCTTTACACACTGCCTCTGAATTAAGCCTGACTGCTCGTGCCAAGCTACCACGAGGGTGAGCAGGGGTTACTTCACGAGTGTAACACCCTTACCCTGACTAGGAAGAAGGGTCCCTACTTGGACAAAGGTGCAAGCCCTTGCCAACTAGAGATCCCATTTCTAACAGATACCAAATGTGCCCCTCATGCAGACTTTCGGTCGCTGGCAAGCACACCCTCCCAGGCCTAATACACTAAATCCTGTCTGGGAGGTGGTCACACCTCCCTGTGACAGGATGCCTATTGTTCTGCTTTCCCCTGCTCGAGCTTGGCTCAGCAGCAGGAGGGCAGAAATGCGTATCTGGTCAGCAGCAACCATTTTGGGGTGCCCGGGACTAGAAGGCTGGTACCAGGAACACCAGGGACCTCATAAAGCTCATTTCTGAGGGGTGGAATCATACCTCCCACACCGGTTACCGTTGTGGGGGTATGATTCCACAATGTTTGACACCAAACATGATAGGGTTACTTTCAGCCGTTTTAGAGTTGGTCATCATGTGGTCGCATAATGCCACTCTATATGTTGTAAATGGCTGTAGCACTAACAACCCGGGAGAATGGACTCCGTAGACTGCAGGGGTGTCCTGCTCATGCAGTGGCACCCTCTCACTTAGAACCAAGCACCCTGCCTTCAGGATTGTCAAGGCCTGCTTTAGCGGGTGACTTATATCTTTTAAGTGTAGTGACCCTTAGATGTAGTAAACCTATATCTAAAGTAAGTGGTGCATGCACCATCTTACACAGGCTGCAATGGCAGGCCTTTAGTTCCATTTTGCATGACCTCTCATGTGTGGCATAATACATGCTTCAGCCCATGGGAGCCCTCTGGGGTACCTATGCCCTGGGTACATGGGTACCATATGCTAGAGACTGACAAGGGTACCCCAGTATCTAATCTGGAGTGTACATGACATAACAGTTTAAGGAGAAAGCAGATAGACTGGGGTCCTGATTAGCAGGACCCCAGTCAGACTAGTCAAAAACAGTATCACATGAAGGAAAAAGTAGGGGTAACCATAAGAAGCAGATCCTACTTTCCTACACCCCCCCCCCAAACGTAAGGAGATGAGACTAACCTTGCCCAGTTGAGTCTTCATTTTCTAAGTGGAAAAATCTGGAGAGTCTATCTGCATTGGCATGGTTGCTCCCAGGTCTATGTTCCACTGTATAGTCCATCCCCTGTAGGAAAATGGACCACCTCAAAAGTTTGGGGTTTTCACCCTTCATCTGTTTTAGCCATAGGAGGGGCGTATGGTCTGTCTGAACAATGAAGTGAGTACCAAACAGGTATGGCCTCAGCTTCTTCAGGGCCCAGACCACAGCAAAGGCTTCCCTCTCTATAGCTGACCAACGTTTCTCTCTGGGGGTCAACCTTCTGCTGATAAAAGCTACTGGTTGATCCTGACCCTCTGCATTAAGTTGTGACAACACAGCCCCTACCCCTAACTCAGATGCATCTGTTTGGACAATAAATTGCTTGGAGTAGTCAGGACTCTGCAGAATGGGAGCAGTGCACATTGCATGCTTGAGATCATCAAATGTCTTCTGACAACTAACTGTCCACTGAACCTTCTTGGGCATTGTTTTTGATGAAAGATCATTCAAGGGAGTCACTATAGTCCCATATCCCTTTCCACTCTTCTGTAGTACCCAGTCAGGCCCAAGAAAGCTCTGACCTGAGTCTGGGTAGTTGGAGCAACCCAGTCCATGATGGTCTGGATTTTGCTCTGTAATGGTTGAACTTGGCCTCCACCCACAAGGTGGCCCAGGTACACAACCTTGCTCTGCCCTATCTGGCACTTAGTAGCCTTGATAGTGAGACCTGCTCTCTGCAGAGCCTCCAAAACATTCTTCAGGTGGACCAGGTGATCCTCCCAGGTGGAGCTAAAGACAGCTATATCATCCAGATATGCTGCACTATAGGCTTCCAGGCCTGTAAGGACTTTGTTCACCAGCCTTTGGAATGTGGCAGGTGCATTCTTCAGACTAAAGGGCATTACAATAAATTGATAATGCCCACTAGGGGTTGAGAATGCTGTTTTTGGTTTGGCATCCTCAGCTAATCTGATTTGCCATTAGCCAGCAGTTAGGTCAAATGTACTTAGATACTTGGCAGAGGCCAGAGTATCAATCAGCTCATCTGCCCTAGGAATTGGGTGAGCATCAGTCCTAGTGACTGCATTGAGTCCCCTGTAGTCCACACAAAACCTCATCTCTCTCTTGCCACCCTGGGTGTGAGGTTTAGGTACCAGGGCTACTGGGCTAGCCCAAGGGCTATAAGTGCTCAATCACTCCCAGTTCCAGCATCTTTTGGACCTCTTTCCTGATGCAATCTCTGACATGGTCAGGCTGCCTGTATATTTTATTCTTGACAAGTAGACTTTCCCCTGTGTCCACTTCATGGGTACACCAGGTGGTTTGACTGGGTGTCAGATAAAACAAATGTCTGTATTGATTGAGGTCTTTCCTACAATCAATCTGCTGTTGACCAATGAGGCTGTCTGCCAAGACTACATCATCAACTGATCCATCATCAGGGTTCTGTGAGAGGAGGTCAGGGAGTGGGTCACTCTCTTCCTCCTGTCCCTCATCAGTTGCCATGAGCAAGCCCATGTCAGCCCTGTCAATGTATGGCTTGAGCCTGTTCACATGGAGCACCGTGTGGGGGCTCATGTGAGTACCAAGGTCCACCAGGTAGGTGACCTCTCCCTTCTGCTCAAGAATGATATGGAGTCCACTCCATTTATCTTGGAGAGCTGCTGGGGCCACAGGCTCCAGCATCCAAACCTTCTGCCCTGGCTGATAAACAGTCAAGACAGCCTTTTGGTCATGCCAAGATTTTTGCAATTCTTGGTTTGCCTCAAGGTTTTTACTGGCCTTCTTCATGTACTTACCCATCCTAGAGCGGAGACCAAGTACATAGTCCACTATGTCTTGCTTAGGAGGTTTGAGAGGTAACTCCTACCCTTCTTTCACCAAACACAAGGGACCCCTAACTGGATGCCCAAACAGAAGTTCAAAAGGGCTGTAGCCAACCCACTTCTGTGGGACCTCTCTGTAGGTAAAAAGAAGGCAGGACAACAATACATCCCATTTTCGCCTAAGCTTTTCTGGGAAGCCCATGCTCATGCCCTTGAGGGTTTTGTTGAACTTTTCAACTAACCCATTGCATTATGGGTGATAGGGTGTGGTGAACTTGTAGTTCTCTCCACACTCCTTCCACATTGCAGTATTATAACTGTCAGTTAAGAACTCCTTAGGGAAACCCACTCTGGAAAAGATTCCCAGGAGAGCCCTAGCCACCACAGGAGCTGTGGTGGTTCTAAGGGGTATGACCTCTGGATACCTAGTGGCATGGTCCACCACCACTAGAATATAACTGTGTCCAGATGCTGTAGGAGGGTTCATGGGACCAATAATATCAATCCCAATCCTCTCAAAGGGAACC
Organism: Calotriton arnoldi; assembly: GCA_963921515.1. NCBI lineage: Eukaryota > Metazoa > Chordata > Amphibia > Caudata > Salamandridae > Calotriton > Calotriton arnoldi. The sequence continues at coordinate 375,342 of CAWUFW010014545.1, forward strand.
CCCACCACAGGTAGTGGTATGAAGGGGGCCTTTGTGGTACCACCTGACTTACCACTGGCTTGACAGGTGGTACAGGAGTGACAAAACTCCTTGGTGTCCTCTGACATGTGAGGCCAGTGAAAGTGAGGGACAAGCCTGTCCCAAGTCTTACTTTGGCCTAAGTGTCCTGCTAAGGGAATGTCATGTGCCAAGGTGAGTAGGAAGTCCCTAAACTTCAGAGGTATGATCAACCTCCTGGTGGCACCAGGCTTGGGGTCTCTACCCTCTGAGTACAGGAGTCCCTCATCCCAATAGATCCTGTGGGATCCACTGACACTCCCAGCAGCCTCAGCAACAACTTGCTGTCTGAGGGGTTCAAGAGAGGGGCAGGGTTTCTGCTCCAAACTCAAGTCTGCCCTGGAAGGGCCCCCTGTCCCCAAGAACTCAACCTGATCAGGTTCTAGTTCCTCTGAGACAGTTCCGTCACAGGGTCTGAGATCATCTCCCTCAAGAGATTGATCCTCACACCGAGTCTGGGGGGAAGACACAGCCTTACCCCTCCTGCTCTTTCTCTTGGAAGGCCCTTGGTCCACTGTTCCAGGATCCAGGGCCTGTTCAGTGTTAGCCAGTTTGGCCTGTGACCTGGTCACAGCAAACACATCTGCAGTGATGCCCAGCATTGCTGCATGAGTCCTCAACTCTACCTCAGCCCAGGCTGGAATTTCCAAATCATTGCCCAACAAACACTCCACTGGAAGGTCTGAGCTAACCAGAACTTTCTTAGGGCCAGTTACCCCTCCCCAGGTGAAATTAGCAACTGCCAAAGAATGATCAGTCCTGACATTGTTAGCATTGGTCACTTGGTACATTTCTCCAAGAATGATTTGGTCAGGGCCCACAAGATTTCATAACAAGACCGGAAGCTACCATTATGCATATACTTTATTTGCTGCCCAAACATGCAGCCCTTTAAAGAACATTAATACATCATAAACATATAGAATGTTCGTCAACAAGCATAACTATCCAATGCACAGGGCTGCCTTCCTTTTTTGTTAGCTGCTCACAACAAGATTGTTATTGTTATTTTAATTTTATAAGGCGCACAGCTCCCCCAGGGTTTCCCGGCGCCGCCTGAAGGAGCCAAAAGCAAAAGGGAAGGAGATCTACAAATTAAATAGCCAAGTTTTTATGCCCCTCCGGAAATTCTCATAAGAAAGTTCACTTCGGAGACCTGCAGGAAGGGAGATCCATAAAGAAGGACCGAGATGTGAAAAGGAGCGATCGCCCATACGCACTAGTCTCATCCTAGGAACAATAAACTTTGCCTGAGTGGCTGAGCGGAGTGCACGAGATGGTACATAGGGGTGAACAAGAGTCTTCAAGTAGGGAGGTGCCTTTCCAGATTTTATCTTAAACATAAGACTCAATGCCTTAAACTTAATGCGGCTCTCAATCCTGAGCCAATGGAGATCTCGAAGTGATCCAGAGATGGAAGCAGTTTTAGGAATCTTACAGAGCAGCCTCGCAGCAGCATTCTGTGCTAACTGAAGCTTGCGTAACACATCCTTGGTGGCACCCAAATACAAAATGTTACTGTAGTCCAGTCTAGAGGTGATGAGGGCCTGGACCACAGTACATTGGGTAGAAAAAGGCAACATCCATAAGATTTTTTTTAGCCATGTAAGGATTGTGAAGCAGGTAGAGGCTACTCTCACTGCTTGCTGCTTCATAGACAGTTGGTCGTCAATTAAGACGCCCAAATTTTGGACTTGGTGTTTGGGCTGGGGTAAAAGACCCATTTCAGTGGGCCAATGCTGGGGGCCCCACAGATCTTTATTTCTGCCCACAATCAGCACTTCCGTTTTCTCGCCGTTGAGTTTTAACAGGTTGGTATGCATCCAACCTGCAATATTCCTCAACCCGGCCTGAAGTAGGGAGGGTTTAAATGCCCCATCAGCAGAGAGGGAGAAGACAATCTGGGTGTCATCGGCGTATGAAAAAAGGGACAACCCAGCTTCCTCCGCAATCCTCACCATAGGCCTAACATAGATGTTAAATAGTAAAGGGCTGAGGATAGAGCCTTGGGGAACCCCATAAGGTGAGTTATGAATCTCAGAGCACGCTGTCAGCGAGAAGACATGAAACGTACGATTCATCAGGAAGTCTCCAAGCCACTTGAGTGCCTTGTCGGTCACACCCAGTAATTGCAGAGCCTGTAATAACACAGTATGCGAGACAGTGTCAAAAGCGGCACTTAGGTCTAAAAGTATAAGTGCCACAGTGCCGCCCGCGTCAACTTGCTGACGCACCATATCTGTGACCCCAAGCAAAGCGGTTTCAGTAGAAAAGCCCGCTCTGAAGCCTAATTGAGAGCCATGAAGGAAATTTTGGGAGTTCACAAAAGATGTCAATTGAAAATTGACGTGCTTTTCCAAAATTTTGGAAGACGCAGGAAGAAGGGAGATGGGCCTAAAATTAGATAATTGTGTGGGGTCAGCAGTGGCCTTCTTTAACAATGGTAAAACCATTGCGTGCTTCCAGATAGATGGAACAATAGCCTCTTTTAAAGAGGCATTAGGCAGCTCCATGATCAACAACAGGGAGGATAGTGCAAATTTCTGAAGCACAGTGACAGGAATAGAATCTCTGGGGGAGCCAGATTTCAGGCTCTCCAATATCCGCCTGAAAGAATTAATTTCTAAGGGTGCCCAGAAGTCAAGTTTGTCAGTATGTTTAACAGACAAGTCTGGCTGTACGGGCCCCTCGTTAGCAAAATAATGGGAATTCCCAGATTGCTGTGAAGCATTATTCGGCGTAGATTCCTGAAATGAGCCATAGATTTTTTCAACTTTCCTCAAAAAAAATGTGGCAAGCTCCTCACATTGTGAGGCACTCAAATCAGGAGAAGCAGGTAGGCAATCGGCCCCTGACAAATTTTTTACAAGCTTGATAAGTATACCACTCTGTTACTCTCATACTGGTTTTGATTACAACTGTTATTTATGTTATTTAGTAATATACAGCTCTTAACTTAAGTATAACATGTAATATGTGTCTGTATCTATTTCTGACTATAATCCCTTGATTCATAAGTTAATCGCATTTTTAGAGACATTTTAAATGCCCTCGCCCTATGCCGTCTTAATGTGACCGCTTGGATTAACAGGTTTGCTTTTCCTTATATCTTTTCTCAGTCTTCCAATGTACGGTCGGCTTATTTACACTTGTTTTCACCTTATGTACTCACGAAGGCTCCTTGCCTTCATAATGTTAATATAACTATGCCCGTATTGGCGTTATTCATTAATTCATAATTTATACTCCCGAGGCGAGGCGCGACATTCAGACGCCCCACCTCGCTCTCCATTTTAATAAAAAACAACTTACAAGGTTTCAGCGCGATCGCCATGACAACGCGCTATTTAGACACAAACTGACCGGGCTCGCAGGCGGAGTGCTTGCCTGTGACCTCACTCGAGGAAGTCCTTCCTCTCTGGCGGTATCATTCTCTTGCACCGTAACCATGGTAACAGCTACAAACAAACTGTAACGGCTTCACAGGAGAAGGACTGCTACGGAGACGATCGGTCCCGTTTTTTATACAATAATAAGCTTTCTTTGACTCTTTGGCACCACCTAGTGCCCGCTTTCTGGTACGTTTCTTAACTAAATAGAAAGAAATAAACAGCTTTTTACACAAGGTTCATTTTAAAGGTTTCTCTACCCCTTAACATATATTTAATGGGATTTACCACCCTATTAACCCCTATTTAATTGTATTAAATTACCTACTAGCCTGATGGAGATGAATAACTCCCAGAACCAGGGAGAATCAGGCATTTTGGGGGACAATATTAGAAAGTATTTACAGGAGGAACTTAAAGCCTCCCTTAAAGAGGCAGTAGATGCCGCTTTGTCTAAAAGAAAGAGAGGATCTCCCTCTGAGGATAATTATTTTCCTCTATCTGATGAGGATTTACCCTTTACCTCACTGCCTAAAAAAAGGGGAAAAGTTGCTCATAAAAGCAAACACCTATCTAAAGCTCTTGAACCAGCTTATATTACCGGTAGCCCTCGTGCTACAATAGATTCAGGTGCTCGCTGCAGCACAAGAGAGAATGGTCACCTTAACGGTGCACAGAGGTGGTAGCCCATGGCAGCACAATAAGAATGAGTGACCTTAATGGTACAATAGATGTTGAAAATACTATGTCATCAGCTGAAAATGATGTAGACGAGATTATCTTTGACCCACTGGATAAATTAGATCTCCTAGATGACCTGGATGACGATATTTGGGGAAGAGATGTTTAATCCCACAACTATTAAGCACCCACGCAGTGCAGACTAGTGGCCGCTAGAACATGTCTCCCACTTTTTAAGTCAATGGGTCAAAAAAACCCTTGACAAGGATACACGTAACCTCCTTAGGAGTGAGTGCCCAAGACCCTCTACAGAGGACAAGGTGTGTGTTACACCTAATTTGGATCCCGAGATCATAAGTTTTCTTTTTAAGTATGGTAAAGACCCGAGAAAAGGCATAGAGAAGTGCCTGAAACAGTCTCAGGACAAGCTCCTGGATATCTTAGGGCCCCTAACACGCATCCTGGACACGACTGAAGATGCGAGGGGTAAAAATATCCCTGTGAACATTGACTTACTAAGAGATTGGGTGCAAAGGGCCTTATGCATGTTAGGCAATGCCAATGCAAACCCCATAATGGAGAGACGGAAGGCCGTCCTGATAAGAATTAATCCAAAGTTAGCAAAAAGCAATGATATAAAAAAAGTTGTGAGAAAGTATTGGAATCTGGTTGCGAGTGAACTTAATATTGACGAAGACCCCATCTTTGCCTTTAAAAGGGGCAGGAATATCAAAGACAACGCGGTCAAGGCATACCTTGAACCCCCGAAATCGCTGGACCTCAGGAGCCATCTAGGTCTACCACCTATAACTGGGCATCATAAATGTGGCCAATGCAAAGCATGCTCCTTGTGCAATGAAGGACCCACCTTTACACATAACAACAGAACATACAAGCTACCACATTTTTCCAACTGCAATAGTACTAACGTGATATATTCTATCCGTTGCCCATGTGGTCTACTATTTGTGGGACAGACCACCCAGAAAGTAAAGGCAAGAATACTACAGCACATGAGTAGGATAAGGTGCAAGGTACAGGGCGCTCCGCTAGTCGATCACTTTGTGATACATAACCATCCCCCAGACAGCATACGATGGTGGGTCATAGAGAAAATCTGTCCCCATCCAAGAGGTGGGTCAATTTCAATGGCTGTCAACTACAAGGAATGTAGGTGGATCCATTCCCTTAATACAGTAATGGAGGGGCTCAATGAACTTGAGGAGACCTCAAGGCAAATGGTCCAACTTTAACACCTGAGTGGCCTATACAAAACATATAATATACGATTGATATGGCCGAATCAGACGTATATTTTCTGAGGATTATGGATCACGTATGTTTAATGTTGCATGAGCTACTGTCACAATTACTTTATCTGCAGAATGACATTTTGTAGGAGTACTTAGCCTAAAGTTCTGCACATTGTGGCTGAATCATTACAATTTCATAATTGACTGACATGTGGCATATCCACAATGGCGCACTGTCTGTAAATATTGTAAATACTGATTTCTAAGGTTTCTGACTTGTAAAGGCAATATGTTCAACCATGTTGTATTGATTGGCTCTATGACAGTTATAATGATTTCTCTCTTTTCTTTATTGTTTGACTTTATACAAACTGCATGAGCATTTTAATGTGCACGTAATTGGTTCACAATTAGTTTACAATTGTGCGTCTATGTGTAATTTTTATTGTAAAATACTTGTTTCTGATCCCCACAAACAATTGCGCATCCGAGGGTTGTGCTTTGCAGCTGCACTTTATACGGCCTTTAAATCGGTTGCCTTGCAACCAGGGGAGCAAGTATTTAGCTGCAGCTCCACTCGTCACCATGCTCCTCACGATTCATTACGCCGCACATGGCATTTGAGTCGGTTGCCTAGCAACCAGGCGAGCCAGCATTCAGCTGCTGCTCCACACGACGCAAATCTGTACGTCGATTACGTGTTGAGAGGCATATCTGTTGTCTGCCACGTAGACTAATGTTGAATCACACCGGCTTGCCAGGACTCATGCCTGAGCACGCTACTGACGATTGGAGGCGTTTTAAGTAATTACTCGAGGTAAGCGTATCCGGAGGGATCGTTTATATGGTGCGAGTGTCTCCTGTTCGATAATGGAACGAGTGGGCTAATTTTATTCCCTTCTATCCACATCACCACAAGAGAGCTCCAGAGCGTGAGCATTCTACCAAGCGGGTCTATTAATTACCGCTTTGGCCAGTATACTGAATTGGGTGAGTCTTTTGGCATCTTAGCCCCAAACATTCTTAATGGTTAAACCGGTGGGACTATTCCAATCCTCTTTCGGTTTTCCTTTTTAACAGAACCTGCCTGTGATCCACATCACCATGTTGTAAGCGCCTGAGTGCGCTTATGAAGATGAGTGGGCATCCGTTAAATCGTTTTCTTTTTTTTTTTTTTTTTGCATATTTATATAGCGCAAACTCGACCCGAAGGTATTGGAGCGCTTTACATGAGCACCGTATTTACATTACACATTCAGGCACGGGGAGATTAAGTGATTTTGCCCAGAATCACAGGATGTGGACGCGACCCCGAGGCTCGAACCCTGGTTTCCAGCACCAAAGTCGGCAGTCTAGCCGACGGACCACATCCTCTCCACCTCTTCACCTCCCCGTATACATACGGACTTCGGTGAGTTGTTAAACCACCTGAAAACGCATAATTGTTATGAGATGACTGCCAATGCTGGCAGGTCTTAAAAGGAATCCACATAAATTACCAATCCCATCTTTCCCTTCCTTGTTTTTAGAATTGCTACGACGGGGATAAGGTGGTGCATATCCCTATATGCTCTTGATGCCTAATTAGGCATCTGTAGGTGACTTTTCTGCCACTATTTAAGCTGCCTACCATAGAAATTTTAGTGTATAGATATGGAACACACCTGTTTATACACCTTGCTATTCGCAGGCTGTCATCCCTTCCCCTACCTTTGTCCTGATGAAGACCCGCATTGACTACCTAGTAGTGCTGATCTTGGGTTGAAACGTCAACGATATTCTTTGGTCCAGATCAAGGCTTTGCGCACAAAAGACTAAATTTGTTTAATCTGCAAAGTCATTGGTTTTTCTGCTTCTGGCCTTCTGTTTCCCTTGTACATATTTTAGTCACTTTGTACATAATACGCACTAGTTTTATCACTGAGCACAATATGTCACTTGATCACGTATCACATTACATTTCACCTTGTGTTTGACAGCTTTTATAATTGTCTGGGTATTTATAAATGATGCAATTTATATAAAATAACATAATGCCCACCAATTTGTGTTGCTTTTGTGCTTTGTATGTGTTCCTTGAACTAAACTCAGATAGGAGTAGTTGATGAATTACTCTGTGAATTGATTTATTGTATAAGAAATAGTTTTTGCACCCGACAGAAGCATTGTTTTTCTTTATAGATCCATGCCCAGGTTCTGAGGGATACTGGGTTGCCCCATTGCTTACTAATTTTTATAAAAACCTTGGGCAGATACGTTTTAACCTTTACTGCCTTCAGCAAAGCGCAATATAACATGCATAGAGTCTTTGCCTCGCGTCCACTTTTTGGAAGGGCTGACAGAAGGGGGCCACCTGCCAGTCGTGGATCCTTCAGGTCCCAATTCTATCAGCAAGAATATGGGAGAGGCTTCAGACAAAATTCCAATTTCTACCCTCAAAGGGGCAGGACCCCAAGGAACTACGTAGGAAGAGCAAGAGCCTCCACTCAAGCTTATCAAGGTGAGCACCTCTTCTTCTTCACCGACACTAAAATTGGGGGGCAGACTAAAACTCTTTACCTAGAATTGGAAATTGATAACTCACAACCCCTGGGTTTTAGAAACAGTTACAGGCTTCAAAATTGATATTTGGAAAACACCCCATTAGGCCAGGAAACCGATTGAATTACATTTAGAGGAAGAGAAGATGTCTCTTATGGACATAGAGGTAACCCAAATGTTAAGCAAGGGTGCTATAGCAATAATAGACAAACGGGACACCACACAAGGTTTCGTAAGTACAATATTTCTGGTAAAGAAAAAAGACAAGGGTTGGCTTCCAGTCATAAACCTGAGATACCTGAACAGATTTTTAACCTACAGGCATTTCAAGAAAGAAGGTATTCACCTGTTGAGGGACATCCTACAGTCAGGAGATTGTCCAGTAAAACTAGACCTCAGAGACGCCTACTTCACGATTCCCACGGACAAGGACAGCCAAAAATATCTCCGTTTCAGATGGAGGGGCATACTTTATCAATTCCTTTGCCTCCCTTTCGGGCTGTCCTTGGCCCCGTGGTGTTTCACGAAAGTACTTTGTCCAGTGGTCACTCATCTCAGAGAGAGGGGAGTGAGGTTGATTATTTACCTAGATGACATACTCATCATTACACAGGTCAAGCTAGAGGTGCAGAACCATTTACTCATGACTACAAGCCTCCTAGAAAGCCTGGGTTTCCTTATAAACACGGAGAAGTCAGTTCTGACTCCCACTCAGAAGATAGAATTCCTAGAGATCCGCTATTTCATCTGGGCATGCTTTAGTGAACAATTTAGCAATAGGAAGTAATTCTCTTATTAAGCGAGTGATGAAAGGGGTTAGATTCAAAAGACCCCCTAAAGCACGTTATGATTCATTGTGGGATGTTAATCTAATTTTCAAACTTTTTGTTTTTTGGCAAGATAACTCATTCTTATCTCTTCAACAGATTTCATTTAAATTGGCAACTTTACTTTGCCTAGTTTCTTTCAAACGAGTTTCAGATATAAAGGTTCTTGAGTTATCTAATAGATTTTATTCTAATGAGGGTGTACATTTCAACATTTGGAAGAGAGCCAAGACTATGTCTGACTCTGTTTTCTATCCCTTTTTCAACGAGTGTGAAAAATTGTGTGTGGTAAGATGCATGAAAGTTTATGATGACAAAATTGCACAATTTAGGGATAATGGAGTTGATCAACTGCTTTTATCTTATGTTAAACCCCATTAACCAGTCTCTTCAGCAACTTTAGCTAGATGGATACGTACCATAATGAGTGAAGCTGGTATAGCTCTATCTAGATTTGGGGCCCATTCATCTAGAGGGGCGATGTCTAGTAAGGTTTTCTGGTCAGGTGGATCTCTTTCGCAGATTCTTAGAACAGCTGATTGGTCTAACGCAAACACCTTTGCCAAATTTTACTTAGGACCAATTGAGCATGTTAGCAATGCAGCTCTTAGCAGCTTTGAACATGCATAATGGTAGCCTCCGGTCTTGTAATGAAATGACGATTCTCCAATTATCATGCAGAGAGAATCTTTATTCCATTAAAGACATACGGAGGCTAACATTATCCCACCCTCCTCACCCAAAATATGAGGAGAGAAGGGATAAAATGGTTTCTTTGAGTTTGTTAAGCCTGCTAAATGTGTAAGTTTATAACATGCTTATCATGCACTGTTTTTCGTCCAATTATATAATCTTTTTCTTATTTCAGATAATTCCACCTAGGACCGGGATATATAACTGATGGAGCAAGGTTTCATAAATGAAACTTGCTTGTATTCAATCCTCATCACAGTATTAATTTATTAAAACTTGTATTGTTAATACTAACCTTTGCATTCACAACACGAAAGGGAAGGATGCTTGCTTATGTGTTTTTCTAATGAATAACGCTTGTCTGTAAAATCCAAAATGGCCGCTATGTGCGGGAAAACTCAGTGCGCATGTCATAACCAGATCACATGGTGTGACGTCTTTCTTTGCTTGGTGGGAAATTTCTGCTTCTGCGCAGTGTGTATTAAAATGGCTGCTTGATGTTTTCACATGCTTCAGCTTGCTCTCATGTCACTACTAAATTGTCGTTTCCTAATGCTACTAACGCGGGATAGAATTTATAATTAAATGGGAATAGAGTAGAAAAAGTGGGCATACAGTGAAACATTTTATTCTGTGATTTTAATATTTTCTTCTTGCACTTTTTTAGTTCGTAAACTTGGGCCTGGGTTGGTGACCTGAAACTCGAGAGGCAAATGGTTCTGCGCATGTGTCCTGTGTGCCTGCCAAATGAAGTCAATCTGGACGTCGTCCAAGGCCGCAACCCGATGGCCGAAGATGCTGTACTCTTGCCTTTCCTGTTGCACATTGATACATTGTCTATGGAAATTGGTTTACATTTGTCATGAGACGGGTGGGAAATAAAGCGAATGTATTAATTTGAAGGGGTGGGAATTTAAAAACAATAGGCTTTACAATTTAGGCCAAATCGATATGGTGCGACAATCCACCCCCTGTCCCTGTCCAATCAGAAGTAGTGGCCCCATATTTTGGCAACATTAAGGGGAGGTACATGGGTGTAGAAGGGTATAATAGAATATAGCATTAGTTAATTAGTCAGAGCAAGATTCCATGAGAGCAGAGACCACAGAACGCACAAGAAGAGCTCCAGACCGCTAAGCTGATCGATTGCAGACTGAATCCCTGTCCAGAAGAGGTCCTGAGGAGGGGGCGGTGGAGTCCATTAGAAGGAAGGCACGGGAGAATCGAGGAGAAGCCGAGTATCAGAGAGGGGAACGACGCAGGCGTCGTTGTAGAGAGGTCACCGGTCCTGTCCTGATCCTGGAGGAGGTTTTTGCTCTTCATCCTTCCTGGGTCCTATTCTTTCAACTCCTTGGCTAAGGGGTTTGGTTCTCGCACTTAGGTAAATATAATGCAACCTTTAGTTGCGCTGCTGTCTCTATCCTCTCCTTTTCTTTAAACACCGTCATTAATTAGCAATAATCATTTCTATGCTTAATCTTGGGTATTGCGATTAAGTACCATGTGGCTCTGTATTTTACTCTGCTAAATCTTTAGATAAACATTTTAAAACTTCTTGACTCAGTGGTTATTTCAGAATGATGTACTATAATGAATGTCACTCATTTTAAATTTCCCAATTAGCAAAGGATTCATTGGTAAGTCATTACTCTTCAATCAGAAGGTAATTGGTAGCAGGGATTTTGATAGAGAGTAACAACTGATAAAACCCAGCGTAAGTATTAGCGTAGTATGAATGTATGGGCCCAAGTGAGTATCTGGTGTATGAATGCTGTTTGCTAATATCGCGCTGGATCACAACAACATGGTTTTTCAAAACTTCTTCATATCCTTGGCACCAGAGATGGATTGCTTTCATCCTTGTTTGTTTGCAGTTTAAAAGAGGAAGGCAGCCCTGTGCATTGGATAGTTACTCTTGTTCACGAACATTCTGTATGTTTATGATGTGTTAATGTTCTTTAAAGGGCTGCATGTTTGGGCAGCAAATAAAAGTATGTGCATAATGTTAGCCTCCGTATCTCTTTAATGAAATCAAGATTCTCTCTGCATAATAATTGGAGAATCGTCATTCTCTGTCACCATAGTGACACTTGCACATGTGTCCCTGTATGCCATGGCCTCCTTACCATTGATCAAAGTCTGCTGAATGTATTTGCCCAGGTTACTGGGACTGGCAAATAAGGTGGCAAGATCCATGCCACAATCACAGACACGTACAGCCTGAGCTGGAGTTCTGAATAGGCCAGAACCCATCTCAGAGCCCAAGGTTAACCCTACTAATCCCTTGTTCCCTGTACCACCACCTGTGCTAGTGCTAGGGGCGCAGTTGTCTTAGGGGCAGTGGTGGTAGGAGGATTGTCCTTGGCTTTTGGACAGTCAGCATCTCTTGTCCAATGGGTCTTCTGTTTACAGAGATAACACCAGGTTTTCTTTTTGCCTTTACCTTTGTTAAATTGTGACTCCCCCCATATGCAGGTTTTTGGGACCCTGATGAAGACTTTTGATCTTTACCTTTGTGCCCCACCCTTATCTGGAGTTTTAGCATCTTGCTTCTTTTGGTCACCACCATTGTTCTGGGTTTTCTGCTTCACCCTGGTTCTGACCCACTTATCTGCCTTCTTTCCCAATTCTTGGGGAGAAGTCAGATCAGAGTCAACCAGGTATTGATGCAACAAATGATTTTGGCAATTATTAAGGATCTGCTCCCTCATGATCAAATTGTACAATCCCTTGAAATCATTCACTTTGCTGCCAAGCAACCAGCCTTCCAGAGCCTTAATGGCACTATCCACAAAGTCTACCCAATCCTGAGTCTGTGTCTTCTGGATGTCTCTTAACTTAATCCTATACTGTTTAGTGGTTAAGCCAAACCCATCAATGAGAGCACTCTTCAAGCTTGAGTAGTTGTCAGTATCCTCTTCTCTAACAGTGAGGAGCTTATCCCTTCCTTTGTCAGCAAAGGAGAGCCACAAGATACCTGCCCACTGCTCTTGAGGGGCCCTCTGAACTCTAAAGGCCCTCTTTAAAGCAGTTATCCATTTATGGATGTCATCCCCAACATGGTAGGGAGGGACAATCTTGCTCAGGTTCCTATTATCAAAGTAATGTTCATTAATTCTAGGGACACTGTTCCTGCCACCATGGGACTCTAGTCCCAACTTTTTTCTAGCTCACTGGACTTCTAGGGACTCTTTGTCCAGGGACAATTGCTGTTGCCTGAGCCTAAGCTTAGCTTTCTCAAGTTCATGAAATTGGCACTCCCTGTCATAAAAGTGGTCCCTCTTGCTAGATACAGAGGTCCCTACAGACTGTTCTGAGTGATTAGACTCTGCAGAGGGAGATCTAGATCTCCTTGGTAAACTCTGCACTCTTCCAGGAGGGGTGCGAGGGGGCCATCATGGCCTTCTCCACTTCCTTCTGGGAGATCTGAGTTATCCAGGTGGGACCCATCTTGGTACCCCTGGTCAGGGTTAGATTCCAGGTCATAAAAGGTGTCACCTCCTTACCTGTCCTCATTCCCTGTCCCACACACTCTGTCATGCTCATCTGACCCAGGAGCCTTCCTTAGGTCATCTAACAGTAACATCTCTATCGGACGTTGAGTGTTGGCACTTCTCCATGTCTTAAGCTTTCTAGAGGCACACAGGGCTTTCAATTCTTGGAATGAAAGCTCACTGTATCTAGAGGGCAGAGAGCCACTGGCATCTCCTTTAGTAGACATACTAAGGGGCACATTCACAAGGAGCTATTGCCAAATTAACGGCACTTTATCGCAGCCAAAGTCGTGATAAATTTACCTCCCCATTCACAAGCCGGTGTTAGCAGCCCACAGCACCAGTTTATCCGCGATAGCAGCCGCAAAAAACATCGCCACAGAGGACCCCCGCAAATATCGCTAATGAGATGCAGAGTAGGCGTTCCCGTGCCAAGAGCCGAGACAACATCACACCTCAACATTCACAACGACCAGCCACATCGGCGATAAAAACACAAAACAGGCAATAAGGCGCGTTAGCACCAGGAAATCTACACCTGCTCTGACCTGGTGTAAAGCCGGACGGCAGCCTGCAAACCAAAAGGGAGCACAGCCCAGGGCTACATCGGAAGGGCAACAGATGCCATGGAGCCACCCATCATGCGGCCCGGACACCCAAGAGGGCCACAACACCCACCGCCACCACCCCCAGGACCACCCCTCCCTGGCACCCCCCGACCAAAGACATGCCACATCAGCCACACCTAAACATGTACAAAATATTCCGCTCGATGTCGCACAATCACAACTGGTGACATGCATGTGTCATCACAGAAATGAGCAGCACACATTCACTTTCGAAGCAACAAATGAAACTTTATTAAAATGAACACCGAAATGAAATGAAGACACATGGCCGCTCCCCTCGGGACAATACGTATGTCACAGCCTGTAAGACAAAAAACATGATGAGAAGGTGTATCCTGCGCACATCAGAGGACAGAGAGAGAGCGAAGGAGAGAGAGAGGAAGAGAGAGAGGGAGAGAGAGAGGGAGAGAGAGAGAGAGGAAGAGAGGGAGAGAGAGAGAGAGAGAGAGAGAAGAGAGAGAGAGAGGAAGAGAGGGAGAGAGAGAGTGCCACCCCTGCGCACCCAGGCCACACTGCTCACCTGCTGCCACCGGTGTGTCTCCAACCACGTGCCGGTATGTATAGCAGGACACCAGGTCACACATCTGAGTCAGAGCTGTCAGCTGAAACAGAGTCCAGATACATGACTGGCACAGTACACACACTTGCACAAGACAACATCGCCTGCCCGCCCATGCACACCCAGGCAGAGGCACCCCAACCCCTCCCGCCGCCCATCAGAGCATGCCCGCCCATGCACACCCAGGCCTCAATGCTCACCTTCCGCCACTGGCGCGTAGACAGGGGGTCCCACCACGTGCCGCTGCAAGCCACAAGCCTGGGGCCCGCGGACATGGCACCCTCCACATCATGCAGCCCCGCTCCGCCGGCCACCAGGTCTCACGTTTGGTGCTGGGTCTTGATTACTCCATGGCATAGGACATACTAGTGCACCCGGCACCATCGCAGGCTGCACACCCGCTCAGCCCAATGGGTGCCACCAACTCTGGGATCCCGGAAGCGACGCCACGTGTCGGTAGGCCCGCGCTGCCCGCTGGCTCTGGCCTTCACTGCGGTCCAGCAGGACACACAAAACCTGAGCTGTCCAGACCCCGGGACGGGGCATCATCGCAGGCTGCACACCCGCTCAGCAGCTCAAGGTGCCACTGACTCAGTGCACCCAAAGTCACCGTCCTGTGGCGGGGTGCCTGTGCCGTCCGCAAGGCCCTGTGTGCCACTAACCCTGTGCAACCCCAGTCTGCACCACGTGGTGGTAGGCCCATGCCATCTGCAAGGCCTTGTGTGCCACTAACCCTGTGCAACACCAGTCTGTGCCACGTGGTGGTAGGCCCGTGCCGTCCACAAGGCCTTGTGTGCCACTAACCCTGTGCAACCCCAGTCTGCGCCACATGGTGGTAGGCCCGTGCCATCCACAAGGCCTCGTGTGCCACTAACCCTGTGCGCAACAACTCATGGGCCCTATATGAGTGAGAACCGTGGAGCGTCCGTCATCCAGTCACCACCGGAAGAGGGGAATGTGACGTCGTCTGCCACTTATGTTGGCGGAGTCACATGGCCTGTGACGCCTGTGCCGGATGGGTGTGGTGTGTGTGAAAACCTGCCCTCAGGGAGTGGCTGTGACATGCTGACAACTAGACCAGTGACCTGCACTCCACCAGCGAGTACGGCTGCGACGGGTCGCAATGAGGGCCTCCCCTCAGGGCGTTAGCGGAGTGGTCTGGCCTGCCGTACGCTGGACCAGTGCAGGGCTTGCAACAATGACTCGTGGGCTCTGGGCGTGGTCCAGTCCATGTCCGGACAAGGAAGTGACTGATGCATGTGTCCCTGTTGTAGTGTTCACGGGACCCGGTACACAAAATGCAATGCCGCACCCTCTGACTGGCATCCCACAGGATGAACATCATTGACGCAAGCGAAGGCACTGTCCCCACATTCATCCACACATCAATACATGAATGACGTAAGACATTACACAGCAGTGCATCACTGGATGTTTATTTGCACATCCAGTGCAGTCATGCAGCTGGAGCGGTACAGGGCAATGCCGAGCACACTACACAATATGGGCCCGTGGAGGGCCAGCCAGTGTCCATCCGGGGATGACCTGTACTGCGGAAGAGGAAGGGTACAGTCCGCAGTCTGTCCACCGTGTCATTGGTCATCAAACAGGATGTGGCAGTCCATGTCACTGTCCAAGGTGAGTGCATTGGAGTGTATCGGGGGTCAGTGGTAGGTCTTGAGGCCATGTGCGGCACCAAGCAGAAACAGGCAAGGTGGCAGAAATGAATGCTAGTGCCTCCTTCTGATCTCAATCCCATCCACGTCCTTGTCCCCGGATGTGTGCTCTGCCCCACCTGTGGGTGTTGCGGTACCAGCTGCGGCACTGTGTGCCACTGACACATCAGGGGCCGGAGGAGGATTGTCGGCCGCACTGTGTGGCAGTGACACATCAGGTGCCGGAGTGGATACGCCTGCCGCACTGGGAGGCACTGACACACCAGGGGGCGGAGATGTGGATGGTGTGGGGGCAGCAGCATTCATCATCGCCACGCCTTGTGGCAGCAATGCCATGACAAGGACATGCAGGGCCTGGTAGATGCCAGCTACATTTCGCTGATGTGCAGCGGTGACTGCCATCCTTTCCACCTCCATCCGCACCATGTCCTCCATGAGCCTCCGCATGTGTGCCAGCTCACGGCTGGGATCACTGGAGCCACTCTGAGTGGACAGGTATTCTTCCCTCTGCGTCATGACTCTAGCGATGTCAGTCAGGGCTTGTTGGAGACCATGGGGCGGACATAGACACCCAAGGATGGCGTCCAGTTTGGTAGCCATGAGTTCGAACCCCACCCGCACCTGCTCGGCCGTCTCCCTCTGGCCCTCCAGCACACGGCGTTGGAAGGCCATTTGTTGTTCCTGGGGGACTTGGGAGGGTGCCGGGGCTGTGGGTGCCTCCTGCTGGGTGGTTTGGGTGGTGGGTGGGGTCTCATCGATGTAGCTGGGCTGCCCTGCTCCTGGAGGTGAGTGGCGGATGAGGTCAATGATGTCTTGGATGGTTTGGGTGTCGATGCTGGTGTTGTCCTCCTCGTCATCAGTGAAGAGTGGCTGGGACTGCTCTGCAGGAGGTGTCGACGATGCACCTGCGATGTGAAGGGGAGATGGTGTATTACAATGTGTCCACATGTATGTAGCCGCATGGTACAGGTTGACATTCAGACAGCATGGCATTGTACATTGTGACAGTCTGTGTGTCTGGGCGAGGACCCAGGGTCATTGTGGGTGTGCACTGTGCCCTGCTTGCTTGTGCATGTGTGCCATTGTGGCCATCTCCACCCGTCCCCCTGGTACCTGGTGGTCACTCACCATGTTGCGGTTGGGTTGTGTCCTGTCGAGCAGTGTCCGGTCCCCCGACTCCAGCCACAGTCTCCACACTGATGACTGTCGACACCAGCTCCTCCATGTCATCCAGCTCCAGCTGTGGCGCTGGGCCCCCACCTCCGGTCTGTGTTGCTGCCTTCTGGTTGGCGGTGAGTTTCTCCTTGTTCTTCCGCTTGATGTCATTCCATCGCCTCTTGACCTCGTCCATTGTCCGCTTGTGCTCTCCGACGGCATTCACCTTGTCGACGATGTCCCGCCATATTCCATTTTTGGTGCCCAATGACACGTTGGAGGTGACGAAGAGTTGTTGATGGTGTTCCATCACCTCCGTGACTATGATCCTGTTGGCCTGCGGACTGATCTTGGTCTTCCTCGTCTTCTTGTCCTTGCCCTTCCCTGTCCCCGAGGTCCCAGGCTGGTCGTCCGGGGTGCTTGTGGGGTTGCGCTCGTCCTCTGCGCCTGCTCCGGCTGCCTCCATGGTGCTTGGGTGTTGGTCAGTTTGTGTGTGGGTGTTTTTCCTACTTTTATGGTGATTTTTGATGCCTGCCAGGTGTGTGTTGCAGGCCTGGCGCTGCTTGTCGCTGGTTTCCTCATCGCGCTTTGGCCCATTGCGTGTTTTTTGGTGTTGTGGTTTGTGTTTTTATCTCCATCGTGGTGGTTGTATCGCGGACATTGTCCGCGGTTTCGGCAGACTATCGCTTGCTACCGCCTTGTTGTGAATTCCACGTTGACACAGGGTTATTTTCCCGCGATAGGCTGCGATATTGAAAGTTGCGTTACGCTACTCTTGCGGTAGTTATCGCACGTTCTTGTGAATATACCCCTAAGTGTAGTGAGGTGTTGCACGTACCTAACCTAGTGGGAACCAAACTCTCAGAGGTTGGAGAAAGGGTGTGCTAGACCCTTGACTTACCCAACCCTAAGTTTAGTAGAACTTACTTATTCTAAGCTAGTATTATATGTACCTAGTGCTTAGTGGTTTTCAGTTAATTAATTCAAAGATTTATCTGGTAAAACAATGCAGGCTTGAATCCCAACCGCTGCACACCAATGTGAGATGTTGGCCTGGTATATGCTGTCCACTAATTAAAGTGGGCACCCTGTGCCAGTCCAAACAACCCTTATGGTGATTTAAGAGGTCAAAGATAACCTAAGAAAGCTATCCAAGTGGTAGCTGTGGAGAGCAGCCTTCAGGCTTAGTCTTGAAGGAATGTTAAGCAGCTTGTTTTACCAGAATGCAACCTTATAGTATTGGTTCAATGAAAGGAGAACCACACAGTAGTTATAAAAATATGTATTTATTGTTATAACACTCTTTAAGTATGACACAGTATCTTCTGCACAAAGATACTCACAAAACACACAATACTGTAGCACAGAAACAATAGTAAATAGCACTAATACACAGTGGGCTCCCGGGGGAGACCAAACCATATACTAAAATAGTGTTATAAGAACCTCAACTCGAGTCAAGACAGTGTCTAGGGATGTATAATCGCTGGGACGCCAACGAACCACCCAAGGTGAGTAAGTAGGGACCCCACGGAGGACGGGTGCAGTGTGGGAACACGACCGCGTGCTATTTACAATTCTATGGGAGAGTCCGGTTTTAAAGTTTTGGACCCTTCCCAGTGGACTTCGAAGAAACCCCGTGGAACTTAGGAGGTTGGAGAGCCACCCCACCCGTGGATACCATAGTACCAGAGTTACCTATCCCAGGCAATGCTTAATTTGTGCCGGTGCTTTCCGGTGCTCAGCACCGGCACTTAATTGCCAGCACCGGGGCTTATGACAGCCTGCCACATGGTAGTGGTTGCTGCCAATTTATGTACGAGCACAACAACTTCTGTTTATTATTTCCATTTCAATTTCCAATTATTAGTATTTGCCTCCAAAGCCATTCTTATAGCTTTGGGGGCCTGTAATAGTATGAATGGTCACACTTTTAAGAGTGTGATGATTAGTAGTGTGTTGGGGCTGTCATTGGCAGTGCTGCCAGGGGCAACGGATGGTGCAAGCTCTAGTGTCCTCCTGTCGAGAGCCCCAGCCCTATGTTTTTTACAAATTAATCACTGATCCCAGGGAAGCCGAGTCCATAGGTCTGAAGTGGCGTTGGAAACCGCCGTCAAACTCAATGGAGGACTTTGAAGAAGACCCGCTGCTGGAAGGAAGAAAAGTGTTCATCGGAATCCAAAGGTGGATTCTTGTTGAAGAGTACCTGAAAGCAGAGGGGACAGAGTCTGGGTCACTCAGGAGTGACCAGGGGCTCGGTAGACAAATGCCCACCAATGTCGGGTGCTTCAGGTGTGTTGAGGGGGTTCTTGACTTTGCAGCCACCGGGACCAGGAGATGTCAAGGACAACCAGGAGCCGGATACGAGCTGTCCCACAAAGGATGTCGTGTACTGAGGGGTCTGTGTCTAGCTGAAGCACCAACAAGCCTTGGCAACGGCAACCCACACAGAAGAACAAAGAAGGTTACGGTTCGGACCAGCAAGATCCAGGACACTCACCAAACACAGGGGAGTCAGGGCAGGCCTGGAGCAACCAGGGGAGCCCAAGAAAAGCAAAGTTGACCCTCAAGGGGACCCACAGTCTGGAGGCACAGGAGTCACGAGAGGACCTCAAGCAGTTTCACAAAGCAACAGCCCACGGAGCACTCGGTGTGAGGAGGCCAGAGTTCTTTGTAGGAAATAGTGCCAAAGGTTGGGGCTACTTGGAGCCCAGTGCACTTGTTCAGGAAACGCCAACAAGCATCTGCACTTGCAAATGAATGCTGTGCACAAGGGTACAGGTATTGCAGCCCCCCCCCCAGGGATTCTGACCTCAAACGTGGTGAGAGGGCAGCTCAGACCTCGAGGAACTTGGAAACCCACCTTCTGTGTTGCTGGAGCCTTCGGAGTCTGTAGGAGCTCATGAGCAGCAGACTGGTCAGTCGTAATGTGGTGCCTGTGGTTGCAGGGGAGTGACTCCTTCACTCCAAGGGAGATATCTTCGGTTGTCCTTGATGCTCCACAGGTCCTGCACGGAGCCTGTATGGTGCATGGGGACAGACGATGCTTCAGACTGAGAGGGAGGCGAAGTCGGGCCCAAACAAAGTCCAGCGAAGTCCAGAGTGTCCAGACGGTCGAAGTTCAGTGGTTTCTGGTTCAGAATCTTCTCCACGTTCAATCTAGGGTCCTACAGCCAGGTAAGCCCTTTTGTACCCACGGGAAAGGGTTGGACAGATTCAGGGGACCCTCCCAGGGGAGGGTCTGGACAGTGGGGAGGTTACTCCCATGTCCTTTGTTCAGTTTCGCGCCAGAGCAGGAGCACACGGCTCCCAGGACTGGTTTGAACTGGACTATGCACAGGGACACCAAATGTGCCCATCATGCAGACTTTCGGTTGCTGGCAAGCGCACCCACCCAGGCCTAATACACTAAGGGGCATATGTATCAAGCCCATTTCCTGATCGCAAATGGGCCGATTCTCAGAATCGGCCCATTTGCGAACGGGAAAAAACCTTTTGGGATGTATCATCCCAAAAGGCCCTCGCAAAATTTGCGATTCCCTATTTTGCGAATGCATTTAAGGAATCGCATATTGCGATTTCTTAAATGCAATGCAGGAAGCACCCAAGTTGTGCGATTTTGGCTTAAGAAATCGCAAATTACCACGAACTTCAAGTTGGTGGTAATTTGCGATTTCTTTGAAAAATTCACTTTTTTGCATTTTTCAAAGTGCCATGTGGCGTACATACATGCCCTTAAGGCATGTATGTGCGCCACATGTGCACACATACATATTTCAGGGGTGCAACAGGGTGTCCTTTTGACACCCTTGCACCCTTGAAATTGCATTCGCAATTTGCGATTACCTAATGGGTACTCGCAAATTGCGAATGTCTTCCCATTCATTCCTATGGCCTCTAGGCCCATAGGAACGAATGGGGAGGTATTCCTTAATTGCGATTCGCAAATTGTGAGTTGCAATTAAGGAATATGTAGGAATCGCAATTATTATTGCGATTCCTACATACATTGCATTTTGCGAGTCCTTAATAGCGATTCGCAAAAAAACGCTACTAAGGACTCGCAAAACGATGTTTTCATACATATGCCCCTAAATCCTGTCTGGGAGGTGGTCACACCTCCCTGTGACAGGATGCCTATTGTTCTGTCTTCCCCTGCTCGAGCTTAGCTCAGCAGCAGGAGGGCAAAAATGTATCTCCTGGTCAGCAGCAACCATTTTGGGCTGCCCGGGACTAGAAGGCTGTTACCGGGAACACCAGGGACCTCACAAAGCTCGTTTCTGAGGGGTGGAATCATTCCTCCCACACCGGTTACCAGTGTGGGGGTATGAATCCACAATGTTTGACACCAAACACGATAGGGTTACTTTCAGCCATTTTAGAGTTGGTCATCACGCGGTCGCATAATGCCACTCTATATGTCGTAAATGGCTGTAGCACTAACAACCCAGGAGAATGGACTCCGTAGGCTGCAGGGGTGTCCTGCTCATGCAGTGGCACCCTCTCACTTAGAACCAAGCACCCTGCCTTCAGGATTGTCAAGGCCTGCTATAGGGGTGACTTATAGGTTTTAAGTGTAGTGACCCTTAGATATAGTAAACCTATATCTAAAGTAAGTGGTGCATGCACCATCTTACACAGGCTGCAATGGCAGGCCTGTAGTTCCATTTTGCATGACCTCTCATGGGTGGCATAATACATGCTTCTGCCCATGGGAGGCCTCTGGGGTACCTATGCCCTGGGTACATGGGTACCATATACTAGGGACTGACAAGAGTACCCCAGTATCCAATCTGGAGTGTACCTAAGTACATGACATAACAGTTAGAGGAGAAAGCAGATAGACTGGGGTCCTGATTAGCAGGATCCCAGTCAGACTAGTCAAAAACAGTATCACATTAAGCAAAAAGTGGGGGATAACCATAAGAAGCATATCCTACTTTCCTACAACATGCAAAATGTTTTCATGGTTTGGCTCGTGCATGGACTCCTAGAGCAAAGCCAGATCCATGGCTCGGCTCTGGCACTGCTTGCCCTATTCATTTCTCTGTGCACCCTCCTCTATTTGCGGCTCACGCTTAGTACATGTGGCCATCAGTCACTTGATAAAATGATTTGTAAAAGACGAGGACTAGAAACATGGAACCCTGCCCCCATGCACCAATTTTATAACTCTACCATCATGGCTTCTTGTAGTAGAGATGAAGGAGCGTGTGTGTAGTGAAAATACATTTAAAATTAGCGATTCCAGGATAGGGACTCCAGGCCGTTGTGTTGTGCATGACTGTAGTCATGAGTTCCCAGAGAGAACTACCAGGCCCAGGTGGGTCAGGCAGGGGCGTAGCTTCAGCGCGGCATTTAGGGTGTGACACCCCTCTGATCCAGCGGTGTACTAACAACAGATACTCCACTACCATATACACACCTGGGCCCATATAACTACTTCCACAAAAAAACGCAAGTAGACCGCTGGAAAAACACTTCAGTTTATGATTTTCATACTTCAAGATCTAGTTATTTCTTTTCCCTAACTAAACCTTTCACTGATCAATTAGTTCATTCCTCTGGTCAATGGACCATTAGTTGGAACTAGTTGATGGTGATAATTAACATAACTTAATTAAACATTTCTTGATTAAATGAAATAATCACAGACTCGGGAAGTTTAAAATCTTTATCTAAATTAGTTGTTTGTGAACATCTGAAACGTTTCAGTAAAAACACCCTCATTCGCAAGAGTGTCAATTCAATCAAGTTTCAAATAGGCATTTAGCAATTCAGATCCACACAATAACTATGCTCAGAAAGAAGAGGACAGAGAGAGGAGAACATCTATCAATACGATGAATTTTATATTTACCAAGTATGGTGTGAAGACCAACCCCCTGGCCAAAGGGCTGGTAAAGGTCCCCCGGGATAGATCAGGAGACAAAGACCTCAGGACAGGAATCAGGACAGGATATTTTACCTCTCTAAATACCGACGACTGCATCGCACCCCTCTCTGACACTATCTTCCTCCTCGTGGTTCTTCCGCGATCTTCTTTCTAACCCATTAAGTAGATGGTTCTGCATTTGATTTTCTTCATCAGTGTCTCACTGCATCAGCACCACCCCCCAGCACCGACAGCATCCCAAGCTCTGCAATGCTTCCGCCAAAAGTCGCTCCCAGCTTCGCGCTTCTTCTCCCGTGTCAATGCTAAACTAACTAACTAAACTACCTCAATTATACCTTTCTATAGCCATGTACCACCCATTAATGTTTCAATATTGTAAAACGCTAACTTCTGATTGGTCACGTTAGCGGGGATGATCGTCACACCATGCTTACATTTCACTTATTTCTTTAAACCATTGTTTCAAAACCCCTCCCCTCAAACTTTATTAAATCATTTCCTTTCCCATACATCTCCAAACTTTATTAATACAAATGTTGCGATATGATGAATAAAGCTCCTTCATATGAACTCTTCACCCTAATGTTCCCAGGGCACATCTTCGCTGGCCTTGGACGCGTGACAAGTCCTTACTCATCTTTCGTATTTTCTCGCCAGTACGCATGCGTAGGGTCAAGACAGTCAGCTCGATTCAGACAAGTATAGTGGGCCCAAATGCGCACTAATAATAAAGTCAAAAGAAGAAATGTTATTTTCAAAAATAAATGGTTTCACTGTACACCACCAACCTCTACTCTAACCCACTTCATTTATTATTACACTTTCTGCATTTGCGTTAATATAAAACTTATATTCTATTTCAGCTAAGCAGGTGCCATGCATGTGAGCTTTCAAGCGGCCATTTTATCGTTTATTGCGGAGGCGCAAGATTTTCCCTCCAAGCATTAGTACGTCATACTACGTAGATGTAGTAGACGCATGCGCAGTAAATATCCCTTGTTAGAGCGCGTTTTTAGTCCTTCATTCATGTTATTGCCGTTAGTAAACACATAGGCAAGCTTCCTTGTCCCGCGTGTCTTGTTCTAAATGCAATTATTAATTAAAAACACGTCGTTAGTAATTTGTTAGTGAGTTAAACTAAAGGATTGCTTCCGAGCAAGTCTCATTTATGAGTCCTTGCTCCATCACCTCAAATGCATTCTTGGTTTGGTAATTTAGTCTGCAGGCTCTGAGTCAGTTCTGCAATGTCTGTGTCAGCTTTTCTCATCACTCTCATTTCACTAAGAGGTTTTAACAAGTTCATTTTTGGGATTTGGGGTATATATATATATATATATATATTCACTGAAAAAACCATAGGTTTTAGGGACAGTTATAGTTAGTTGGACATTGCACTCGTACAAAACCCGTGAAATTCCCCCGTTATAGTTAGTTCAGCTAACTATAACTCGCGCCCCCGCAATGCACTGCTGATGACGTCACATATTACATCACTCATGACATGGTCAGTGACATCACTGATGACATCACTGATGACATCTCAAATGACATCACTGATGACATCACTGATGACATCATCCAGTGACTGTGTATTTCTGTAAAGTTTATTTATGTTTAATATATATAGGGAAAGGCGTATTGAAGAATGAGTGGGTGTATAAGTGTCTGTATGGATGATTTAGTAGGTGCGTGACTGACTCTATAAGTGAGTGATTTAACGTATCTTACTGAATGCATGGGTTAGTGACTAAACTGGGTGAATGTCTGTATCCGTCTGTCTGTTGCTGTGTAAGTGGCTGCATGTGTTTGTGAAAAGCTACATGAATGTCTATATGAGTTATTGATTGGTTGTCTGAGTATCTGTATGGGTGCCTGAGTGTTTGTGTGGGTGGGGTGTGTGCGACTCTGTGCATAGATGTGTGAGTGAGTGATTCACTGGGTGCATGGTTTCAAGAGTGCATCTGTGATGGACTGTATGGGTGGGTGAGTGTGTGTATGGGTGTGTTAGTGAGTGAATGTATATCTAAGTGGTACATGTGTGAGTAACTACATATGTGAATGGCAGTATATATGTGTGTTGGAGTATAGAAATGGGTATAAGTGAGAGTGTGTGATTGTGAGAGTGGCTGTATGGATGAGTGTGTACTTGTATTAGTGATTGTATAAGAGCGTAAGAATGTGCTAGTATTTGTATGAGTAAGTGAGCTGGTGTGTGTATAACTGTATAGGTGAGTAAATGGCAGTGTGATTAATTATTTGCATGACTGACTAGGTGTGTGAGTACCTCTATGGATGAGTGGCGGTGTGTGAGTGTCTATGTAGGTGTATGAGTGCATATGATAGTCCTGTACTGAGTGACCGTAAGTATGAGTGACTGTACAGGTGAGTGAGTGGATGTGTGTGTAGACCTAAGAATCAGTGAGTGGGTATGTAGTTATTAGTGTTGGAGTGTCTATGGTTTTGAGAATGGCAGCCTGTAATTTAGAGTGGGTGTATCAAAAGTTATATTAGGGTGTGAGAAGATGCATGAAATTATCACATGGATGATGTCATCAGTGATGTCATCAGTGATGTCATTTGAGATATCACTGATGTCATCAGTGATGTCACTGACCATGTCATGAGTGATGTAATATGTGACGTCATCAGCAGTGCATTGCGGGGGCGCGAGTTATAGTTAGCTGAACTAACTATAACGGGGGAATTTCACGGGTTTTGTACGAGTGCAATGTCCAACTAACTATAACTGTCCCTAAAACCTATGGTTTTTTCAGTGAATTTGTAAGGTTTTTTAAATGCTAATTCCTAACTATAACATGTCTGAAACCTATGGTTTTTTTCAGTGAATTTCAAAGGTTTTGAAAATGACAATTTTTAAATGTATTAATTGTTATATTTATTTTTTTGATACTGATTTACTACATTTTTTTAAACTATTTATTTTTAGATATTTTATTTTTTAAATTACATTGTAATTACATTATACATTACATTACAAAATATACTTTCTCAGAATGAATTACTTTAGTTTAAATACTTTGCAAATAGGCAATAGACTTTTAAGTACAGTAGTTACAGTTGTTGCAATGGGCAACACAATTTCAAACACAATGCAACATTGAGCTCAATGTGAATTTCTAGTTAAATGCAATTAGTTACTTTATGGATTACTTTTCTAACCACAGGACTGGATCCTAGATTCAGTCCTGGGACATCTCCTATAAACAGTTGAGTAAAAGCGTTTTGGTTACAGTAGTGATTTTTAAGGAATATTATTGTATTTTAAAAGTTGACACAGAAACTTTTTCACATAGAATCACCAATGTTATCCTATGGGAGGAAATTCACTTAGCAGGTAAGTAGTGTTATCGTTACTTTTTCTTACTCAGTGGTGGATCCTGGATCCAGCACTGGTGCATCTCCTGTAAACAGTTGAAAGAATGCGTTTAAGTCATACAGGCGATTTTTAAGGAATATTTGTAGTTTGTGAAAATCGACACTTTGAAACTTTTCTGCTGAAAACCAGACAATGGATTCCTATGGAATGAAATACAAGTTACTGGTAAGTACGGTTAGAATTACTTTTCAGGGTCAGTGCTGGGCTAAAAGATGCAGCACTGGGTTCTCTCCTGATAACAGGTGAGTAAATCGGAATTCGTGGTTCGGCTGATTTTAGAGGAATATTATAAAGTTCCAAAACTCCACACTTTGAAGAATTTCCAAGTGAAACCAGTCAATGTTAGCCTATGGAAGGAAATTCAAGTTACTGGTAAGTACGGTTAGAATTACTTTTCAGGATCAGTACTGGGCTCAAAGATGCAGCACTGAGGTCTCTCCTGATAACAGGTGAGTAAATCGGAATTCGTAGTTGTGCTGATTTTAGAGGAATATTTGTATGTTTCAAAAATCGACAGAAACTTTTTCAGCAAAAAGCAGGCAATGATATCCTATGGAAGGAAATTCAAGTTACTGGTAAGTACGGTTAAAATTACTTTTCAGGATCAGTACTGGGCTCAAAGATGCAGCACTGAGGTCTCTCCTGATAACAGGTGAGTAAATCAGAATTCGTAGTTCGGCTGATTTTAGAGGAATATTATAAAGTTCCAAAACTCCACACACAGAAGAATTTCCAAGTGAAACCAGTCAATGTTAGCCTATGGAAGGAAATTCAAGTTACTGGTAAGTACGGTTATAATTTCTTTTCAGGATCAGTACTGGGCTCAAAGATGCAGCACTGAGGTCTCTCCTGATAACAGGTGAGTAAATCGGAATTCGTAGTTGTGCTGATTTTAGAGGAATATTATAAAGTTCCAAAACTCCACACTTAGAAGAATTTCCAAGTGAAACCAGTCAATGTTGGCCTATGGAAGGAAATTCAAGTTACTGGTAAGTACGGTTAAAATTACTTTTCAGGATCAGTACTGGGCTCAAAGATGCAGCACTGAGGTCTCTCCTGATAACAGGTGAGTAAATTGGAATTCGTAGTTCGGCTGATTTTAGAGGAATATTTGCACAATGGTGAAGGAAGGGGGTGGGGCCTGAGGTGACATGTCTGCAAACACGCCCTGTGGCGCGTTTTAAGTTGGAGAATTAATTCCTCCTCAATCCTGAGGGTCCCTAGGGGCCAACTAGCCCACCAGATACCTCCAGTATGCGCCAGAGAGCTGCGTTGCAGAGAGGTGTTCAGAGGCCATGCCCCTTTTTACAACACTCTGCAACGCAGCTCCGTGGCGCTTACTGGAGGTACCTGGTGGGCTAGTTGGCCCCAGGGACCCTCAGGATTGAAGGGATTTAATTCCCCATCTTAAAACGCCCCATGGGGCCTGTTTGCACACATGTCACCTGAAGCCCCGCCCCTCCCTTCACCACTGTGCAAACGCGCCCCGTGGCGCGTTTTAAGTTCAGGGGATTAAGTCCCCTTGAATCCTGAGGGTCCCTGGAGTCCAACTAGCCCACCATGCACCTCCAAAATGCGCCACAGAGCTGCGTTGCAGAGAGGTGTAAAAAGGGCGTGGCCTCTGAACACCAATCTGCAACGCAGCTCCCTGGCGCATACTGGAGGTTCCTGGTGGGCTAGTTGGCCCCCAGGGACCCCCAGTATTCAAGGGGAATTACTTCCCCTTCTTACAACGCGCCAGGGGGCGCGTTTGCAGAGTGGTGCAGGGAGGGGGCGGGGCCTCCGGCACGATGCCGTTTATTTATTTTTTTGCTTTATTTTTTTTTATGGGAGGGGGGCTGCGTGGCCCCCCTTCCCTCGTCCACTTTTGTCCCCGGGGACCCCATCCCCCGGGCCTGAGGCTGTTCTTTTATTTATTTATTTATTTATTTTTAAACGGGAAGGGGGCCGCGTGGCCCCCCTTCCCTGGGCCTGTATTTGCCCCGGGGACCCCATCCCCCGGGGCATGCCCTCTTTTTAAAAAAAATATATATATTTGGAGGGGGGCTGCGTGGCCCCCCTCCTCAGGCCATTTAAGGCCCCGGGGACCCCATCCCCCGGGGCCGGCCTTTCTGTCCTTTTTTTATTTTATTTTTTTTAATTGATTTTTGGGGAGGGGGGCTGCGTGGCCCCCCTCCCGGGCCACTAATGGCCCCGGGGACCCCATCCCCCGGGGCCTGGCCACTCGTTGGGGACCGTGGGGGGGTCCCCAATACCCACACGGTCCCGCTGGCTCCCCGCGTCCTGCGGGAGCCGGCATTGCTTTTCCATAAGGGGAGCTGCTGACATGCAGCTCCCCTTATGGAAAAGCAATTCTGCTTTGCTTCATTGAAGCGAGAGCAGGTTTCCCTGCTCTCGCTTCAATGAAGCAAAGCAAGTTTGCAATGACAGGGCGGGATCCGCGAGGCTCCCGTCCTGCCATTGCAAACAGCAGTGTCCCGGTGGTAGGCACCCCGGGACACTGCAGGAGCCGGCCCTGGGGGGGTGGCGGTCCCCAGGGCCACCACAGGCTCCAGGAGGGGCCCCCCTCCCATGTCTTTAAAGCGGGGGTCCGTAACGGACCCCCGCATTTACATTATTAGTGCCCCGGGGAGGTGGTGGTCCCCGGGGTGTGTGGGGGGGCTGGAGCCCCCCCACACAGGTTCATTTAATTAAATAAAAAGAAGCCCAGGGGGTGGCGGTCCCCGGGGCTGCGGGAGGGCCGAGTGCCTTCCCGCACCATTGTTAAATAAAAGCCCCGGGGGGTGGTGGTCCCCGGGGCTTGGGGGGGCCTTAGAGGCCCCCCCAATCATTTTTATTAACCCCCGCATGCCCCCGGGACTTGGCCCACCCGGGGGCCAATTAAGAACGAAGCGCGGTAGACCACGCTTCGTTTTTTTTTTTTATCGGTGGGATCCGCGCACCCTAAGCGCATCCCGCCAATTTTTTTTTTTTTAAATGCTTTTTCTGCCCAGGGGTCCTTGTGGGACCCCTGAGCAGACCTAGGGGAAAGGGTGTTTCTACCCTGCCCCCTTTGTGCGTTTGCGCACTTGTTTCTTGTGCCTCGGT
The DNA here is from genome assembly GCA_963921515.1 of Calotriton arnoldi. Lineage (NCBI taxonomy): Eukaryota > Metazoa > Chordata > Amphibia > Caudata > Salamandridae > Calotriton > Calotriton arnoldi. The sequence goes on from CAWUFW010014545.1 coordinate 404,676, forward strand.
TCTACCGAGGGACAAAATGGCTGCCAACACTTCCTGATTTGGAGTGTTGACAGCCACTTGAAAGCCAATTAGCATGCAGCTCGCGATCGGGAGGGTGCGCGAATCCGACCGCGGCCATAGATATATATGTGATTTTCCTTTTGATTTTCTCAGGAACTACTGAACGGATTTACACCATTTAACAAAAGGGTTCTTTCTGAACCAAGAACTACCTCTTTGCCAAATTTGGTGTAATTCCGTTCAGCAGTTCAGGCTGTAGCCGTGGCTAAAGTTTCCTATGGGAAAATGAATGGGGAAAACACGTTTTGGGACCCCCCTTTTTTCTCGGCCCCCGCTTGACGAATCACCCCGAGACTTTCAGGGTAGGAGCGGCCCGGAGCGGGCCACAAAGTTTGAAAATTTCGCAAAGATTCGTCAACCGGCGCAAGAGTTATTTCAAATAGAATGTTGCGGATTTCCTATGGAAAATAGGTCCTAACTATAACTATCTACTGGCGACCGCCAGTAGATAATATATATTATCTACTGGCGGTCGCCAGTAGATAGTTATAGTTAGGACCTATTATCCATAGGAAATTCGTAACATTCTATTCCCAATAACTTTAGGCGTCGTTTGACGAATCATCGTGAAATTTTCAAAACTAGTGGGGCGCTCCGGTCCGCTCCTGTCTTGAAAGTTTCGGGGTGATTCATCAAGCGGGGGCCGAGAAAAAGGGGTCCCAAAACGTGTTTTCTCCATGTTAATTCCCATAGGAAATTTTAGCCACGGCTACAGCCCGAACTGCTGAACGGAATTACACCAAATTTTGCAAAAGGTAGCGCTTGGTTCAGAAAGCGACCTTTTTTAAATGGTGTAAATCCGTTCAGTAGTTCGCGGAGAAATAAAAAAAATAAGAGTGAAAAAATCAATTTCCCATAGGAAACTTTATGCAAGGCTACAGCAAAAACTGCTGAACGGAATTACACCAAATTTGGCAAAAAGGTAGTACTTGGTTCAGAAAGCACCCTTTATAAGTGTATATCCGTTCAGTAGTTGCTGAGAAAATCCAAAATAAATGTTTCGATATCTATGGCCGCGGTGGATCCGCGCACCCTCCCGATCACGAGCTGCATGCTAATTGGCTGTCAACACTCCAAACCAGGAAGTGTTGGCAGCCATCTTGTGCCTCGGTAGAACCGAGGCACAAGAAAAGACGAAAACAGACGCAAAAAGGGGGCAGGGTAGAAACACCCTGACCCCCTAGGCCTGCTCAGGGGGTCCTACAAGGACCCCCAGGGCCCAAAAAAATATTTCTTTTTTTAAATCGGCAAAAAACGCGCTGGGTGCGCGGATCCTGCCGATAAAAAAAAAAATAACAAAGCGCGGGCTCCCGCGCTTCGTGGTTAATTGGCCCCCGGGTGGGCCAAGTCCCGGGGGCATGCGGGGGTTAATGTATATTTATGGGGGGCCTCTAAGGCCCCCCCAAACCCCGGGAACTGCCACCCCCCGGGGCTTTGTAGAAAAAATGGTGTGGGAGGGCGGCCCCCCTCCTGGAGCCCTTGATGGCCCTGGGGACCGCCACCCCCCAGGGCCGGCTCCTGCAGTGTCCCGGGGTGCCTACCCCCGGGACACTGCTGTTTGCAATGACAGGGCGGGAGCCTCGTGGCTCCCGCCCTGTCATTGCAAACTGCTTTGGATATTGGAAGAGAGAGCAGGAAACCTGCTCTCGCTTCTAATATCCAAAGCACATTGCTTTTCCACACGGGGAGCTGCATGTTAGCAGCTCCCCATGTGGAAAAGCAATGCCGGCTCCCGCAGGAGGCGGGGAGCCGGCAGGGTCCGTGGGGGAGTTGGGGTCCCCCCACGGACCCCAAAGGATAGGGCCAGCCCCGGGGGATGGGGTCCCCAAGGCAAGTAGTGGCCCGGGAGGGGGGCCACGCGGCCCTCCTCCCCAAAAATAATAAAAAAATAAATAAATAAAGGCCGGCCCCGGGGGATGGGGTCTCGGGGCCAATAGAGACCTTAGGAGGGGGGCCACGCAGCCCCCCTCCTCCAAAAATATGTGGGGGATGGGGTCCCCAGGGCCCCAAAAAGTAAAAAAGAAGGGGGGCCACACAGCCCCCCTTCAAAAAAAAAAAAAAGGAAAAAGACGCGATCGAGCGTCAGGCCCCGCCCCCTCCCTTAACCACTCTGCAAACACGCCCTTTGGCGCGTTTTAAATTGGGCAAATAATTCCCATTCAATACTGGGGGTCCCTGGGGGCCAACTAGCCCACCAGGTACCTCCAGTAAGCGCCACAGGGCTGGGTTGCAGAGAGGTGGTCCAGGCCACGCCCCGTTTTACACCTCTCTGCAACGCAGCTCTGTGGCGCTTACTGGAGGTACCTGGGAGGATAGTTGGACCCCAGGGACCCTCAGGATTCAAGGGGACTTAATCCCCCAACTTAAATCGCGCCACGGGGTGCGTTTGCACAGTGGTGAAGGGAGGGGGCGGGGCTAAAGGTGACATGTGTGCAAACAGGCCCGTGGCGCGTTTTAAGATGGGAATTAAATCCCCTTCAATCCTGAGGGTTCCTGGGGGCCAACTAGCCCACCAGGTACGTCCAGAAAGCGCCACAGAGCTGCGTTGCAGAGAGGTGTAAAAAGGGGCGTGGCCTCTGAACACCTCTCTGCAACGCAGCTCCCTGGTGCATACTGGAGGTACAGGGTGGGCTAGTTGGACCCCAGGGACCCTCATGATTCAAGGGGACTTAATACCCCAACTTAAAACGCGCCACGGGGCGCGTTTGCACAGTGGTGAAGGGAGGGGGCGGGGCTTCAGGTGACAGGTGTGCAAACAGGCCCCGTGGCGCGTTTTAAGATGGGGAATTAAATCCCCTTCAATCCTGAGGGTCCCTGGGGGCCAACTAGCCCACCAGGTACATCCAGAAAGCGCCACAGAGCTGCGTTGCAGAGAGGTGCAAAAAGGGGCGTGGCCTCTGAACACCTCTCTGCAACGCAGCTTTCTGGTGCATACTGGAGGTATCTGGTGGGCTAGTTGGCCCCCAGGGACCCTCAGGATTGAAGGGGATTTAATTCCCCATTTTAAAACGCGCCACGGGGCCTGTTTGCACACATGTCACCTGAAGCCCCGCCCCCTTCCTTCACCATTGTGCAAATATTCCTCTAAAATCAGCCGAACTACGAATTTCGATTTACTCACCTGTTATCAGGAGAGACCTCAGTGCTGCATCTTTGAGCCCAGTACTGATCCTGAAAAGTAATTTTAACCGTACTTACCAGTAACTTGAATTTCCTTCCCTAGGATATCATTGCCTGCTTTTTGCTGAAAAAGTTTCTAAGTGTCGATTTTTGAACCATACAAATATTCCATTAAAATCAGCAGAACTACGAATTCCGATTTACTCGCCTATTATCAGGAGAGACCTCAGTGCTGCATCTTTGAGCCCAGTACTGATCCTGAAAAGTAATTCTAACCGTACTTACCAGTAACTTGAATTTCCTTCCATAGGCTAACATTGACTGGTTTCACTTGGAAATTCTTCTAAGTGTGGAGTTTTGGAACTTTATAATATTCCTCTAAAATCAGCCGAACTATGAATTCCGATTTACTAACCTGTTATCAGGAGAGACCTCAGTGCTGCATCTTTGAGCCCAGTACTGACCATGAAAAGTAATTCTAACCGTACTTACCAGTAACTTGAATTTCCTTCCATAGGCTAACATTGACTGGTTTCACTTGGAAATTCTTCTAAGTGTGGAGTTTTGGAACTTTATAATTAAGCCTGGGCGGTGAACTACG